>CM052809.1:171501-182535 GCA_028533885.1 Nasua narica | reverse complement strand
CTGGGCAGTATAGACATTTTAACAATGTTTATTCTTCCGATTCATGAGCATGGAATGCTTTTCTACCTTTTTGTGTTTTCTTCTATTTCTTTCATGAGTGTTCTGTAGTTCCTTGAGTACAGATCCCTTACCTCTTTGGTTAGGTTTATTCCCAGGTATCTTATGGTTCTTGGTGCTACAGTAAATGGAATCAATTCTCTAATTTCCATTTCCATATTTTCATTGTTAGTGTATAGGAAAGCAACTGATTTTTTTTCAAGTTTTTTTCTCCCCAAATATATTTATTTTAATTTTTCAGTGTTACAAGATTGATTGTTCATGCACCACACACAGTGCTCCATGCAGTACGTACCCTTCTCGATACCCACCACCAGGCAACTGATTTTTGTGCACTGATTTTGTATCCTGTCACATAACTGAATTGCTGTATAAGTTCTAGTAGTTTGGGGATGGAGTCTTTTGGGTTTTCCATATAAAGTATCATGTCATCTGCGAAGAGAGAGAGTTTCACTTCTTCATAGCCAGTTTGAATAGCTTTTATTTCTTTCTGTTGTGTGATTGCTGTCACTAGGACTGCTAGCACTATTTGAACAAGAGTGGTGAGAGTGGGCATCCTTGTCGTGTTCCTGGTCTCAAAGGGAAGGTTGTCAGCTTGTCCTCATTGAGAATGATATTTACTGTGGGCTTTTCATGGATAGACTTTATGATGTTGAGGAATGTTCCTTCTGTCCCTATAATTTGAAGAGTTTTAATCAGGAACGGATGCTGAATTTTGTCAAATGGTTTTTCTGCATCAATTGAGAGGACCATGTGGTTCTTCTTTCTTCTCTTGTTGATTTGTTCTATCACATTGATTGATTTGTGAATGTTGAACCACTCTTGCATCCCAGGGATAAATTCCACCTGGTCATGATGAATAATCTTTTGAGTGTGCTCTTGGATCCTATTAGCTAGGATCTTGTTGAGAATCTTGGCATCCATATTCATCAGGGATATTAGTCTGAAATGCTCCTTTTTGATGGGGTCTTTCCCTGGTTGGGGATCAAGGTAATGCTGGTTTCATAGAAAGAGTCTGAAGTTTTCCTTCTGTTTCTATTTTTTGAAACAGTTTCAGGAGAATAGGTATTATTTCTTCCTTGATTGTTCGGTAGAATTCCCCAGGGAATCCGTCAGGTCCTGGACTCTTGCTTTTTGGAGGATTTTTGAACACTGCTTCAATCTCATTACTAGATATTGGTCTATTCAGGTTGTCAACGTTTTCCAGTTTCAGTCTTGGAAGATTATGTTTTTCCAGGAATGCATCCATGTCTCTAGGTTGTTTAGCTTATTGGATAATAAGCTGATAATAATTGTTGATGATTGTTTCTATTTCCTTTGGATTAGTCATTATCTCTCCCCTTTCATTCATAATTTTGTTGATCAAGGTCCTCTCTCTTTCTTCTGGATGAGTTTGGCCAGTGGTTTATCGGTCTTATTGATTCTTTCAAAAAACCAACTTCTGGATTCATTGATGCGTTCTACTGTTTTTTAGTTTCTAACTCGTTGATCTCTGCCCTAATATTGATTTTTTTCCCTTCTTGTGTGTGGGGTTGGCTTGATTTATTGTTGATATTCCAATTCTTTAAGGTGTAATGAGAGCTGGTGTTTTCGGGATTTTTCAATTTTTTTGAGTGAGGCTTGAATGGCTATGTATTTCCCTTTTAGGACCACCTTTGCCGTATCCCATAGGTTTTGGATCAATGTGTCTTCATTCTCATTGGTCTCCATGAATTGTTTAAGTTCATCCTTGATTTCCTCGTTGATCCCAGCATTCTTTAGCATGTTGGTCTTTAGCCTCCAAGTGTTTGAATTCCTTTCAGACTTTTTCTTGTGGTTGAGTTCCAGTTTGAAAGCAGTGTGGTCTGAGAAAATGAAGGGAATCATCTCAATCTTGTGGTATCGATTGAGTCCTGGTTTGTGACCCAGTGTGTGGTTTATTTTGGAGAAAGTTCCATGTGCGCTCAAGAAGAATGAGTATTCTGTTGTTTTAGGGTGGAATGTTCTGTATATATCTATGAGGTCCATCTGGTTCAATGTGTCATTCAAAGCTCTTGTTTCTTTATTGACTTTCTGTTTAGATGATCTGTCGGTTACTGAGAGTGGCATGTTAAAATCTCCTACTATTAATGTATTCATGTCAATATGACTATTTTGATGAACAGTTGGCTTATGTAGTTGGTTGCTCCTATGTTGGGGGCATAAATGTTTACAATTGTTACATCTTCTTGGAGGATACACCCTTTTAGAATGATGTAGTGTCCTTCTGTATCTCTGACTAGTCTCTAGCTTAAAATGTAATTTATCTGTTAAGAGAATTGCTACCCTGGCTTTCTCTTGAGATCCATTGGCATGAAAGATGGTTCTCCATCCTTTCACTTTCAGTCTGGATGTATCCTTTGCTTCCAAATGTGTCTCTTGTAGACAGCATATGGATGTGTACTGTCATTTCATCCATTCTGCAACCCCGTGCCATTTTAAGGGAACATTTAGGCCATTTATGTTGAGAGTGATTATTGAAAGACAAGTGTTTATTGACATCATGTTGCCTGTGAAATTGTTGCTTCTATAGATGGCAAATTTCTGTTCTAAGTCACTCATGTATTCTTTCTGCTTTTATAGAACCTCCTTTGATATTTCTTGTAGTACCAGCTTGTTGTTCACATACTCTTTTAATCTTTGCCATTTCTGGGCTCTCTATTGTCTTCTATTGATCTATATGTCTGTTTTTGTGCCAGTATCATACTGTCTTGGTGGTTACAGCTTTATAACAGAGCCTGAAAGCTGTAATTTTGATGCCGCCAACTTTGGTTTTCTTTTTCAATGTTCCTCTGGCTATTTGGGGTCTTTTCTGTTTCCATACAAATTTTAGGATTATTTGTTACATTTCTTTGAAAAAAGTTGTTAGTATTTTGATAGGGATTGCCTTAAATGTGTGGATTGCTCTAGGTAGCATGGAGATTTTCACAATATTTGTTCTTCTAATCCAAGAGCATGGAACGTTTTTCCATTTCTTTGTATCTTCCTCAATTTCTTTCATGAGTACTTTATAGTTTTTTGAGTACAGATTCTTTACCTCTTTGGTTAGGTTTATTCCTAGGTATCTTATGGTTTTGGGTGCAATTGTAAATCAGATCAACTCTTTAATTTCTTTTTTTTCTGTCTTGCTGTTGGTGTATATAAAAGACATCAGAATCAGCAAAGAAGAAGTGGAACTCTCACTCTTTGCAGATGATATGATACTTTATGTGGAAAACCCAAAGGACTCCACTCCAAAACTGACAGAACTCATACAGGAATTCAGTAAAGTGTCAGGATATAAAATCAATGCACAGAAATCAGTTGCATTTCTATACATTCAATTGTTTTTCTGTCCAAATTATATTTTTATTTACTACTTAAAAGTATGCAACTTTATTTTTATATATGTCTTTTTCATTCTTGGCTAGTTTATATGACTCCAATGGCATGGATTAGAAATGTTTTCTCAGTGACTTAAAGTACATATCAGTCAATAAGTATTGGTAATAAATATCTTTTTTGAAAAAATGCATATTAGATAAATTCATATTTTATAATTTAAAGTATATAAATATGTATAATTGTAATTATAATTTTCTTACATTTTTATATGTTTGTTTACTAACTATATGAAGTAGTTACCACAATTCACTTTGATAATCAACAATCAATTTCATATCAATAATAATCTACCTCATATGGTTTTTGTAAAGTTAAAAAAACTGTACTTTTTAAAAGAATACCTAATACAAAGTGAGTATTAAATAAACGTATATGGTGGTGATGGTGTTGGGGATGATGGTGATGATGAAGATGAAGATGAGGATGAAAACACACCCCATGATGTTATACTGCAATTAAAGGATTGATCCATGACAAAAGCATCTGCGTTGATTTTGCTCATTTCTTTTTGTTTTTTTTTGTTTTTTTTTAGGTTCAATCTATTTCTTATAGAAGTTGTGTTTACAAATTCTTTTCTAATTTGGGGAACTTTTATTTTAATTAGAATTGTCATAAATTATTCTCTGGAGTGTTGTTTTAGTAGAAGCCCTGCCCCTAGAGAAGCGGGAATAATGAATCAAGCTCCTTCCTATTTTTAATGTTACAATAATTGGCACATGTGATCATTGGCACACCATAGTATTGAATTCATTCCTACACAGAGTCCTTATAAAGTCTCCTATAGCCATGGTTGTATACTCTCCTGCCTTGCTTCTGAACATTCTGAGACTTTCAGGAGAATGTAATCCATAGAAATGATTCCAATCATGGATGTCATCCAAACCATGCAGTTATAAAGGAGAAATACTCTGAAACCATGCACTTGCACACTCATAAAAATTCTGAGGTACGCTTCAGCAGGTAAGCAAAGAATTTTCAATATTCTCTTCTTTCCATTGATGGTCTTTCCATATGTGTGTGTGTATATATATTTGTGTATATATATAAAGACCATTGATGGTCTTTCCATATGTGTGTGTGTATATATATTTCCCTCTGCCAGCCACTCCCCCTGCTTGTGCACTTGCTTTCTGTCTCTATGTTTCACTGACTAAATAAATAAATAAATAAATAATATATATATATATTTAATTTTAAAAAAATTATAAATTTTTAAAAAAATTTAAAAAAATTATTAAAAATATATATTATATTTTTATATATAAAATTATATATATATATATATATTTTTTTTTTTTCCCCCCAATCACTGATTTTCTTCTTTCTCCTCCACTTTTCGCTTACCAACCACCTTATGCAAAATTTTGGAATTGACTGAAAGGACTGTTATTGTCCCAACTTTGGAGTTTAGTGTTTGTCTTACATTACTAGTGCCCTTAAGACATCCATTAATTGTCTATGGTCAAACCAATTATTTAGCAGATCACAGGAAAGACTCTTTCAAATAATACACCTTATTCCACAATTACTTTTTTTCCTTTTCCACCAAATCCATCAATATTTCCTTTCCTGTCTCTGATTATAGAAAAGTAAACTGTAGCTCTTTAGACTATGTCACCACATTAAGAAATTTAGTTCCTCTTAACTAGAATACTCATTTTGTGTTATTATATTAGCAATAGTCATTATGAAGAATCACAGTGCAAACTCTCAACTTTGACCCATCTTTTCTCTTCTATCATAAAATAAATAATACACATAATTAAGAAATTTATCTCAATAAGTTCTCACTTGCTTCCTTGTTGTGAAGTAAAAATATAAATTAAAAGCTAGTGAAAGAACAAATATTTTGGTTCAGAAAAAATGAAGAAAATCTAAATTAAATGACACAATATCTTGTTTTATTTCCAACATTGACCCTTCCATGATATAAATTTTAGCTAATCTCTACCACATTCATCCATCACACCTATTGAAGAGTAGCAATAGACAGTCTTACTTAAATTAGCCTTGCCAACACCTATCAATAAGAACTTTGTGTTTCTTATAATCTGAAATTTGAAATCACTCCCTAATTCAAACTTCTATTTAACAAAAACAAACAAACAAACAAACAAAATAAATCAAAACAACAAAAACTCCTCTCCAAGAACAGTGCTGTTTTCTCTGTACCTTTTATTTTTATTTGTGGTATGAACTGTAGAAAATTAGGCTTTGCTGCTTCTTCTAGTCAAATTAAAAAAATATCAATTCTTCTCTCCTGCTTCCCTAATGTTTGCTGTGTTTGAATTCCAGGATAAATTTAATCCATAGTGATAAATTCATATGTCTGATTTTTTTCTTTCTCTTAAGAGACCTCTGAACATCTTATTCACTATGAAATGTGATTCTATATAGAGATTACATGAGACTGACTACTTTCTTTGGTGATCAATTTAACTGTAACAGAGGTTAGAACCTGTAACTCAAAAGTCATGAACCTAATACTGATCATGTATAGTTTTTTTGTTGTTGTTGCTTTTGTTCTTGTTTTTAATACTTTTCTTCTCAATGATAATAAAATAGTTTTTTTTTTTTATCAAGGCAATCTTTCCCCTTGATGTAATTCTTGTTTTTCTTGTTTTTTGTTTTTTTTTTTCTCCCCAAATATGTTTATTTTAATTTTTTAGGGTTACAGGATAAGGAAGATGTGGTACATCTATACAATGGAATATTATGCCTCCGTCAGAAAGGATGAATATCCAACTTTTGTATCAACATGGACAGGACTAGAAGAGATTATGCGGAGGGTTACAAGATTGATTGTTCATGGACCACACCCAGTGCTCCATGCAATACGTGCCCTTTTTAAGAAAGCTATGTTTGTACATGTATATTAATATAGAATTACACTTGACTGTAACTCTGCCAGCACTCTGAATGAATGCCTTTACATCTGAATGGATTAAGGTCACTGTGATATGCTTATCTCAAAGGGCTATTCATCTCTTTGTATGAACAGCTTACTTCAGTCTTGGAGTCCCTACGCAGAGGGAAGCCTCACTGGTCTTTCAAAAGAACAGTTGTCACAATCTTGTGACAATCTTTACAACTGTAAAACTATCTTTCACAGTTTATCTTAGAACTTATTTATATACTGGAAAAAAACATAATTTGTTTAATTTTATCCATTATCATCCCTCCACAAAGAGAAAGATGACTAATAGCTATAGGTAAGGTGCTTCCAAAGTTGAGTTGCAAAGACCAACCATGAACTTATCTTTTTTATTATGTCAGGTGGAAATGGCAACATTATGGATCACAGAAATAAGAGCAGAGTCACTGAATTTATTCTTCTAGGGTTTCAGAATGACAGAGAAGTAGAAATCCTTCTTTTTTCTGCATTCCTACTCATGTACATGACATCTCTGTTTGGCAACACCATGATCATCCTTCTGGTGTGTGGTGACTACCGTCTGCATTCACCCATGTATTTCTTTGTAGCCAATCTCTCTTTCCTTGAAGTTGCCATCACCTCCACAGTGGTGCCCAAGATGTTAGCTAACACATTCTCCCTCACCAAAGCAATATCCTTTGTGGGATGTCTTACTCAGTCTTTCTTCTATTTCCTTCTGGGATCCACAGAATTCTTCATCCTGGCCGTCATGTCTTTTGATCGATATATTGCCATTTGCAACCCACTGAGGTATGCCATCATCATGAATAAACAGACATGCATATTCTTGATTCTGGGATCTTATGTGGGTGCATTTTTGTTGATTTTAGTGCCATCAATCTTAACTGCTTCTCTGCCTTTTTGTGGGCCAAATATAATCAATCACTTTTTTTGTGACAGTGGCCCAGTGCTAAAGTTGGTCTGTGCAGACATCTCCCTGGCTGAGATGGCTGACTTTATCTCCTCTGCTGTGTTGCTCTTGGGCTCTTTGCTCCTGACAGGAGTTTCTTACACCTACATTGTTGTTACTATCCTTAGAATTCCTTCTGCCCAGGGACGACAGAAGGCCTTCTCTACCTGTGTTTCACACATCACTGTAGTGACACTTTATTATGGAAGCTCCATCTTTATCTATGTCCGGCCAAAAAAGGAAAATGTGATGAATGTTAACAAATTTGCCACAGTGCTGAACACCATTGTAACACCAATGCTGAACCCTTTCATCTACAGCCTTCGAAATGAGAAAGTCAAAGAATCCCTGAGAGATGCTTTCAAAAAATGGTTAGGCATGGTAACAAATTCAAGACCTTTAAGATCTGAAAAATAGTATCTTTACAACAAAGATATCGTCATATCTGGTGATAAAGTGATTTTGTTATGTAACTAAAAAGTTAATATTCTGGCAAAAGGAAGAAATTTAGGTGAACATATATAACTTCTTAATCCATATCCAGGTTTACTGAAGAGTAATGTACATAGATCTAAAAATGTATACACGCATTTGTTACACATACACACATACTGATAGGTAGAAAGATATAAATATGGAAGTAATTATCATTGTTCTCATTTGTTTCTGTGACTCCAGTGTTTTAAACATAAAATCCTTGGGGGACACGTGGGTGGCTCAGTTGGTTAAGTGTCTGCCTTCAGCTCAGGTCATGATCCCAGGGCCCTGGGATCAAGTTCCACATTGGGCTCCTTGCTCTGCAGGGAGCCTGCTTTTCCCTCTGCCAGCCACTCCCCCTGCTTGTGCACTTGCTTTCTGTCTCTATGTTTCACTGACAAAATAAATAAATAAATAAATAAATAAATAAATAAATAAATAAATAAATAAATTTGAAAAATAAATAAAATTCTTGTACAATCTAGTGATTTGAATTAAAACAGAGCTAGTATTATGTGTTTCTGCCTTTGGTATGTTCTTAGCTTTATTGCAATGTGGGAGATTACTTTAGCTACTTAATTTTGAACATAAAATAATTTATAATAAAAGGGTGTTTTTTAAGCTAATAAGTTTCTTAAGCTTATTAGTATTAGCTTTTTAAGCTAATAAGATAAATTTTAAGCTAATAACAACCTTGGAAAAACATAAGTTGCATTACTTTTTCACTATTTGAAAGGACAATCAAAATGTCTTAATTAGTTATTAGTGAATAAATCACTCAAATTTAAGTTTTTAGACTAACATTAAACTATTATCCATCATTGTTACTATGAATTATATATTTCACAGAAACTAAGTTTTTTCATAAGGAACAAGTAATTTCAAAAATATTCTGTCATAGTAAGTTTTTTAAAATACACAAATCATAAAGTCACTACTCTCATGTACAATAGCATTTTCTGACCATTAAATACTCTGTGAATATTTCAAGCATGGCTTTAGTCTGTGCTTGAAGTAACAGACGCAAAAAACTACAGTTTGGTTTTGCCAATTATTCCCAACTTTTTTCCAAGCTATCTTTTCTGATTCCTTTAAAATTTTGACTCTTTTAGAAAAAAAAAAAACAATAATTGTGCTCATCTATTTATTCTAAGTTAGTACCCTCTCATGTCCTAATAACTCTTCTAGGACATGCCTGGAGTCCATTCACAGTGTTGAAAACATTATGGGCCAGCAGAAGGAAAGTTCGAATTTTCACCAATACAATGCAATTGAAGTTATTTTTATTTTATGTTATTGCATTGTCATCAGTAAAACCTGGAAATATAATTAGTGATTATATGAAAGGGAGCATAGCATTTCTGAAGAAAAACTCTATAGTCAACTTGATAATCAGAAAGGGTGACGAGTAAGACAGGCTTCTAGAAACAAATCACTCCTTTTCCATCATACACCTCCGAAAAGGCAGACTTCTTCACATCCCCTGTATATTGCAACTTTGGGCCCTCCCACACTAAATGATACTTTCTCTCTCTTTTGAACCTGTATTGCCCTCCCTGTTGCAATTGGCTGGTGAATTAATTTCATAGAACACAGAGTTTTCAGAAGAAGACATTAATAGTGACTGTGTTGTTCATTTGTGTCCCACTCCTGACTAAATAAGTTTCAATTAAGTATATTTCAGTGAGTTACAACTGAAACAGTATATTTTAAAATCTGTCATATGCATTTGAACCTGTAAATATATTTTCTAATTATAAACTTTTGCATCACTCATGGTCGTACATAACAATACTCTGGGAGGAATTTACAAATGTTCAGAAATGAATGGAAAGTTTACACATTTCAATTTACATGTTTCTATTTTCTCCAAATAGTCAACTAAAGCATGTCAAATAAATTCATCATAGAACTTCTTCAAGTTTTAAGAAAAGTTCAACCATTTGTCAATAGGATATCAATTTATGTCTGTAAGAGATATTAGGTGTATTTTGTTCAAATGACTGACGTGAAGATGATGAAGCAAAGGAAGCTATTAAATGTCACAAAAGCAGTAAAAGCAAGAGTTTAGTGAAATTCAGATTTTTAGTCATTGCTTCATTTAATATTCATTTCTAGTTCTACTATATATAAAGATAATACACAGATACCAATAAAATACAGTAAAGAAGGCAGTCTAGATAAGTGTCCAAAATGGCAAAAGGGATAGTGATGAATAAATAATTAATGACAGTAGAAGTTTATAAGTGATCTTTTGTGTTTTTTTTACCAATATAACCACCATGTTTTATTTGCATGTAAGTTCATTTAGACATTTTTCTGTCAATATTTACACATGCATTTTAATGCAAATATGTATTCATACATTCTACTTTTATTTATAGTAAAATATACATAAAACTTTTTTCTGAGTGCACAATTCAGTGGCATTAATCACATTCTTTTGCTGTGCAACCATGAAAACTGTCCCTCCTCAGAGCTTATTCATCATCTTAAACGGAAACTCTATACTCACTTAAATAATAGCTCAGACTTACTTTCTCAGTACCGAGCTTGAGTCTGCTACATGATATGTACTCCATAGATTTTTGAATATAAAAACCATTACTGACATATCTCAAATGTGAGAGAAATACTGTTAGCCTATTTTGTTCTAACTGCATCCTGTACCAATCATCACAGAGAAACTATTAATACTTTGCACACTTCAGAATGTCACAGGTTGCCACTACCCTACCATCCTACAAGAATGGGATCTTAGTTTGGACATGGCTGGTGAGTAATTTTGAGTAGATGACTACCAATAACACTTTTTGAAAGGGGAGCTAAATCCAAGAGCCACTAGCCACTCTTGGAGCCAGTAGAAAGCATGCCTTCTTGGGTTACTCCATCAGTGAGACAAGGTATTTGGTACACCAATTCCTGTCAGTCATTGATGAAGACCTGTGCAGAGAATATATTAGATCTTTGGTACTTCTAGTCTGCTACACAACTGGGTTCAAGAGGCCAGTAAGCACTCAGTCATGATGTACAAACATATGAATGAAAGCGAGCTTACATACACTGAGTGCTAAAAACGAGGGGTTATACATGGTTCTTTTTTTTTTTAATTTTTTTATTAACATATAATGTATTATTTACCCCAGGGTACATGTCTGTGAATCATCAGGCTTACACATTTCACAGCATTTGAAATAGCACATACCCTCCCCAATGTCCATATCCCTACCCAACCCCCCACCTCCCAGCAACC
>CM052809.1:154518-171001 GCA_028533885.1 Nasua narica | reverse complement strand
TGTTCTCATGATTCTTGAGCAGTTTGTTCCAGCTCTCCTCTTGCCCTTTCATCTCAACCATTTGATCCTCTAGATCACTTATTCTATCCTCTGTGTCCACAACTCTAGCTGTTAGACTATTTATATTGGATTGGATCTCATTAATAGCGCTTCTTATCTCCCCTATACTGGACCTCATTTCTGCCCTTAGCGCTTCTATAATGTTTTGCTCCATCCTAGCCATTGCCTGGATAATTGTCACCCTGAATTCCCTTTCTGACATGCTGTTGATGTCCATGTCCAATAGTTCTGAAGGAGAGGGTGTAGTCTCCGGGTTTTTCTTCTGTTGGGTGTTCCTCCTCCTAGTCATTTTGATGAGAAATGGATGAGAGGTTGTGTAGCTGGATATACCGCCCCTGATCCAGGCAGGGTGTACTCCGGGGATTTTGGAGTAATTGGGATTTACCACGAAAAGAAACAATAAGGATTAAAAAAAAGATAGAGAGAAGGAGAAAAAGAGGAAATCCCAGCCAGAATGGGCCCCAAAACTTAGGTTTATAAGGTGTGCAAACAAGTACGAACAAACATATAGACCAACACGAAGAAATGCCAAGAAGTAGAAGAACCTAGCAGAATGAACCCCAAGGATAAGGTTTATGTAATACCAGAACAAGAGCAGATACATAGAAACACTGACAGAGGGATAAGTTGGGAGGGTGGTTATAACTCCTCGCAAGCAAGAAGATTATTTCAGGTCCTCCTGGGTTTATATTTGTAATAAACCTCTCGTTGTAATGTTAAGTAGTGAAAAACAAAAAGATAAAAGAAAAAAGAAATGTGAAAGCAAGTTTATACTAAAATAAAATAAAAAAAGAGAGAATAAGAAAGAGAAAACAAAAACAAAAACAAACTTGTATCTATGAAATATACAGGTTTGAGGGTATTATCAGGAACTTAATATATTGATTTCCCCTGGCTTTGGGGGTTTAAAATTTTATGGGGACCCTCTAGTTATAGTCCTCTTGTTTTTTGGCTGGTCTTCTGGGGGAGGGGCCTGCCACATTGTTTCCCAGTCAGTCTTGCTTGGGTTGAGTCACCCTGCCCCCCAGTCAAGGGGCTGAGCTCTGTGGAAACCGGTCTCTCAGTCTCTTGCTCTCTGAAGGTTTTTGGCCTTTTGTAGCTTTTTTACCTTTTCAGGGAGTCCAAGCAATGAATCTGCCCAGAAGCACTCAGACCTCTGAGTTGCAGGAAGCCCGAGTCTCTGCTCCCCTCTGTGTGGTTCAGAACACACACTTCCCTCCGTGAAATTTCAGCTCACAGCGCAGCCTGTTTGAGGTGGCGCGCGACCCCAGCCGCCTTTCTGTGGCTCCCAAGTGCCTACCTAGGATGTCTGCGGCTGGCGGGAAAGTCGCGACCCTACCCGCTTTTTGTGGCTCCATGAGGGGCACCCGGGAAGTTAGGCCACTTGCCCGCGTTCTCTCCGTGGCCAGCGGGTATCACTCAGGCTCTTCATCGGGCCTCAAATGTCGCAGTGGCGGGCGCACACAGAGAAAAGCTGCGGCTCCATGGACCACCGCAGACTCTCAGAAAGGCGCTTGCAGGTGTGAGCCCGGCCCACAGGTTGTTGCAGAGAGCGGAAATCTGCAGGTTCAGGAATCGCGGACTGGATCCCCCACCAGTTCCACTCTGGGGTGCTCCTTCCTGGGAGAGTGGGTCCAAGTGCCGGTGCCCGCGACCACCCCCTTCCACTAGTTACTCCTCAGAGCTTTTTGCCCTTTTTAAGTGTTTTTAACGGGCTCTACGTTAATGCTGGTCCCCCGCCACCAGGCACTTTCCTTTGGGGTATTACTGTCCTTGGTTAGCTTCTGGTGGCTCCCTCCCCCTTTTGCTTATCCTCCAATATCAGCTCGAGTGATCCCACTTTGCTTTTACCTCTCCACTGCTGTCTTCTGCTCTCGGAGAGATCCCGGGGTTAGAAATCTTTCTCCTCAGGGTGATTTCATGGGTGTTCAGCGTGTTCTGGTAGATTTCCAGCTCACTTTTGGGGATTGGTTGCTGCAGGATCTCTTACTTCCCCGCCATCTTGCCCCCCCTCCTACTTCATATCTGGACAGCAAAATTTTTGATAAAAAATTAGCAGATAGGGGTGCCTGGGTGGCTGAGTTGGTTGAGTGACTGCCTTAGGCTCAGGTCATGATCCTGGAGTCCTGGGATTGAGTCCTGCACCAGGCTCCCTGCTTGGTAGGGAGTCTGCTTCTTTCTCTGACCCTCCCTCTTCTCATGCTCTCTCTCTTTCATTCTTTCTCTCTCTCTCTCATTCTCTCTCTCTCTCTCATTCTCTCTCTCTCCCTCTCATTCTCTCTCTCAAATAAACAAATAAGATATTTTAAAAAATTAGCAGATAGTCTAGTTACTTATATGTGACTTTTATTTTTCTACTGTATTTAAGATTCTATATTTTAAACTTGTCTTTTTAATTACAGTATGTTCTGGTGTAGCTGTTTTTGGGTTCATCTTGTTTGGGAGTCTCTGCCTATTATACCTGGATATCTGTTTCCTTCCCAAAGTTGTGACATTTTTATCATTTATTTCTTCAAATGAATTATGTTCACTTTTGGGGGGAATATAAAATGACGTAGCTCCTATGAAAATAGAATGGCCATTCCTATAAATAAATAAGGAAGGAAGGAAGGAAATAAATAAATAATAATAATAATTAAATAAATAAATATTGCTGTATGATCTAGTAATTCAACTTCTGAGTATATATTCAAAAGAAGGGAATTCAGAGTCCCAAAGACATGTCTATATACCCATGTTCTATAAGCATTCTTCACAATAGTCAAAATGTAAAAGAAACTAAAGCATCTATTAATGGATAAGTAGACAAATAAAATGTAGCATATACATACAATGGAATATTACTCAACCTCAAAAAGGAAGGAATTCTGACGTATTTTGTAACAGTTTTGATCCTTGAGGGTATCATGCTATGTAAAATATGCCAGTCATGAAAAGAAAAAACATGATTGATTCTCCTTATTTGCCTTAAATGAAGTATTCAAATTCATGGTGACTAAAAGTACAATGCGCTAATTGAAGGCCATACAGGAGGAAATGGAGAGTTGTTTAATGTATATAGAGTTTGAGTTCTGGAAAAAGAAAAAAATCCTGGAGATTTGTTGCACAGAAATCATGGTAAATTTTATGTTTTATATATTTTAAATTATATGTGAAAAGTGATCTTTAACACCAACAGTCAGGTAAATTTGAATTTAAGTATTGGAATAAACTGAAGCATTAGAGAGAAATAGTACTGTGATCATATAAAAATAATTCAAAACAAAGTTTTCAATTTTGATTTTACAGAGCTATACTTTAAATTGAGATTTGCATTAGAATTTATTTATATTTCGGAGAAAACATATATTTTACTCCTTCACCACTCATTCATTCAATTATTTTTTCATAATAATTTCATAATTATTTCCAAACGATTTACAAATTTCCACCATAGCATTTTTTAATAATTAAATTTTTAATTAATTTTAATTAATTACATTTAAATTAAATTAAATTAATTTTTTAAATTCCAGTAACATTTTTTTAATCTCAGTGACATGCAGTGTAATATTAAATTCAGATATACCATATGCTGATTCACTCTTCCATACAACACCTGGTGCCCATCACATCAGGTGCACTCTTTAATCGCCTTCACATATTTAACTCAATCTCCTCCTCCATCTCCCTTCTGATAATCATCTGTTTGTTCCCTGCAGTTACGAGTCTATTTCTTGGTTTTCCTTTCTCTCTTTTTTTAGTTACTCATTTTTGGTTTCTTAAATTCCACATATAAGTGAAATCATATGATATTTGTCTTTGAATTATTTTGCTTAGCATAATAATTTCTAGCTCCATCCACATCCTTGCAAAATGCAAGATTTCATTTTTTAAAGCTGAGTAATACTCCATTGTATACTTACACCACACCTACTTTTATTCATCAGTTGATGGACACTTGGGCTGTTTCCATGTTGGCTACTGTAGATAATATTGTTATAAACATTGGGTTGCATGTATCGCTTTGGATTAGTATTTTTATAACCTTGGGTAAATACTTAGTAGTGCAATTCCTGAATCATAGGGGAGTTCTGGTTTTCAACTTTGAGAAACCGCTATACAGTTTTCCACGGTGGCTACACCAGTTTGCATTCTCACCAACAGTGCAAGTATTTCCCTTTTTTGCCCATCCTTTCCAATACCTGTTGCTTCCTATGTGGTTAATTTTAGCCATTGTGACTGGTATGAAGTGGTATCTCATTGTACTTTTAATTTGCATTTCCCTAATGATGAGTGATGTTGAACATCTTTTCGTGTGTCTGTTTGCCATGTATATGTGTTCTTTTAAAACGTCTATTCATGTCATCTGCTAATTTTTCAACTGGATTGTATGGTTTCAGTGTCAGGTTTATAAGTTCTTTATATATTTTGTATACTCACCCTTTATCGGCTATGTCATTTACAATTTTTTTTTCATTCCATAGGTTTCCTTTAGTTTTCTTAATTATCTCCTTATTTTTACAGAAGCTTTTTATCTTGATGAAATCCCAAGAGTTTATTTTTGTTTTTGTTTCCCATGCCTCAGGAGAGACATCTAGTAAGAAGTTGGTAACGCCAATGTCAAAGGGGCTACTGCCTGTGTTCTCCTCTAGAATTTTGATGGTTTTCTGTCTTGTATTTAGGTCTTTAATACATCTTTTTTAAAAAAATATTTTATTTATTTATTTGACAGAGAGAGAGAAATCACAAGTAGGCAGAGAGGCAGGCAGAGAGATAGGGGGAAGCAGGCTCCCTGCTGAGAAGAGAGCCCGATGTGGGGTTCGATCCCAGGACTCTGAGATTATGACCTGAGCTGAAGGCAGAGACTTTAACCCACTGAGCCACCCAGGCGCCCCAGTCTTTAATGCATCATGAATTTATTTGTGTATATGGGTTAAGAAAATGGTCCAGCTTCAATCTTTATCATGTTCCCAATACTGTTTGTTGAAAAGAATTTTTCCATTGGCTATGCTTTCCTGCCTCATGGACTATAAATTGCCCACATAGGTGTGGGTTCATTTCTGGGTTTTCTATCTGTTTCATTGATCAACGTGTCTGTTTTTGTGATTATATATAATGTATATGATATATATTAATTCAAGCTAGTTAACATACAGTGCAACACTGATTTCAAGTGCAGAATCCCGTGATTCATCGCCTACATACAATACTGTTTGTTCTCTACATTTATGAAAATCTTATGGTTTTCCTCCCTCTCTACCTTTCTCTTTTTGTTTTCTCTTTTCCTTCCCCTATGTTCATCTGTTTTGTTTTTTAAATTCCACATGTGAGCTAAGACATATGCTATTTGTCTTTCTCTGACTGACTTATTTGTCTTAGCATACTACACTCTAATTCCTTCCATATTGTTGCAAATGGCAGAATTTCATTCTCTTTGACCACCAAGTAATATTCCACTGTATACATATACCACATATTCTTTATCCATTCATCAGCTGATGGACATTTGGGCCCTTTCCATCATTTGGCTGTTGTTGATAATGCACATTGGGGTTCATGTGCCACTTCAAATCAGCACTTTTGTATCTTTGGATAAATACTTAGTAGTGAAATTGTTGGGTCATGGGGTAGCTCTATTTTTAACTTTTTGAGGAACCTCCATACTGTTTTCAAGAGTGGCTATACCAGTTTGCATTCCCACCAATAATGTAAGAGGATTTCTCTTTCACCACATCTTGCCAATACCTGTCATTTCTTGAGTTGTTAATTTTAGCCATTCTGATGGGTATGACATGTATCTCATTGTGGTTTTGATATGTATTTCCCTGATGCCAAGTAATGTTGATCATCTTATCATGTGTTTATTGGCCATTTGTATATCTTCATTGGAGAAATATCTATTCATATCTTCTGCCCATTTCTTGATTGGATTTGTTGTTATTTATTAAGTGTTGATGTCCATTGACAGATTAATGGATAAAGAAGATGTTGTATATTTATACAATGGAATATTACACAGCCAAGAAAAAGAACGAATCTTTCCAATAACAATGCCATGAATGGAAATAGAGGGTATTATGCTAAGCGAAATAAGTCAGTCAGAGAAAGACAAATACTATATGACTTCACTAATATGTGGAATTTAAGAAGCAAAACAGATGAACAAAGGGGAAGGGAAGGAAATATAAAATATGGAAATAGAGAGGAAGGCAAACCATAAGAGACACTAACATCTAGGAATAAAACTGAGGGTTGCTGAAGGGGAGGTGGTGGAGGGAAGTGTTAATTGGTTGATAGGCCTTAAGAAGGGCATTCGATGTAGTGAGCACTGGGTGTTATAGGAGTGAATATGCAAATGATGAATCACCAAACTCTACCCCTGAAACTGATAGTACAGTACATATTAATTATATTGAATTTAAATAAAAAATAAAAAGAAAATCACCAGAAAATTGGATGGATTAAACAATATAAATTTACACTCTCACATTTCTGGAGGTCAGAAGTTCTATTTCAAGGTGTCAACAGGGTCAGGCTTCCTGTCAAAGCTCTAGCGGGGTCAATCCTCTCTTTCTTCCAGTTCTGTTTGCTCCCAGTGTTCCTTGGCCTTATGCAGCATAACTTCAATCTCTGTCTCCATTTGTACATGGCTTTATTCCCTCTGTATATCTTTCTGCATCCTTTCTAGTTTTTATTTAAAAATAATTCACCCATTTGATTTAATACCCATTCCAAATCCAAGATGTTTTCATTATGAGATCCCAAACTAAGTGCATATGTCAAGAACTATTTCCAGGGAGGAGACAAGATGGCAGAGAAGTAGGACACTGCTTCAACTGGTCCCCTTAAGTGAACTAAATATCTACCAGAACACTCTGAACACCCAGGAAATCAGCCAGAGATGTAAGATTATACACTTCTGGATCTCTATGAGGGCAGAAAACACCAGTGGAGAGCTAAAGCAGAGTGGGATGGCTCAGACTGATATCGGGGATAAATGGAAGGGGGAGGGAGCCACGAGAAGGGACCCAAAGAGAGTAATGCCTCAAGGGAAATGCACTGTGATTACCAAACAGCATTAACTTGGAGTCTGGCTAAAAGTCTTCAAAAAGGGCAAAAGATCTTGAGGGCGACAGGTTGATTGGGAGGGGCACAGCATGGGCACGGGTCTAAGCCCATGGACCCAGGACGGTCACCAAAGGCAACAACCCTGTCAGGGGGAATCCAGAGGAGCCTCCAGCCTGTGGTCCTTATGTCTTTCTTCTCCCTGTACCGCTGCTCCTGCCCGGCATGGTCTGCTGGCGACTGGGAGAGCTTGGTATGCACCCCCATGGTGGTCCTCTGAGGCCCAACTCGGGATCGGAAAACACTCCAGCCCACGCCTGGGGGAGCTTTATGGGGGTGTCAACCAAGGGGTCCTCCCACGCTAGATCCCCCACACCCAACGCAGGTTCTGAGAGCACTCCCACCCACACCTAAGGGAGCTCCATGTGGGCGACAGCCTGCAACCCTCTGCAGCCCCACGTGGGTTCCAAGAGCACACCCGCCCATGCCCGAGGGAGCCTGGGGCCCCCAGAAAGCAGTCCCAGCAAAAGCAGCCACTGGAAGCGTTCTCCCAGGACCAATATCACTTGTGGTTTTGGAGGCACAGGGGTGCAGTGACAAGTGAGGGCTATGGGAGAACACTGGGACCATGGCTGGGGTGCACCACCTGTGGGAGGCTGTGGTGTGCAGCAGACTTTGTGGAGTGGGTGTCTTTGTGTTGTGGTCCATCCAGAGGGGAGCAGACTGAGGCTCTCCTCTAAGGAGAAAGTCTGGGAATAGGCAGATTCCTTGTTTGGACCCTCCAAAAGGCCGCAAAAAGCTGTAAAAAGCCACAAAAAGCTGCAAAAAGCCACAAAGAACAAAACCTTCCAGAGACCAAAAGCCTGAAAAACCAATTTCCACAAAGCCCAATCCCTAGATAGTCTGCAGGGTTACTCAACCCAAGCAAGATTGACTGGAAAAAAATGCAGCAGGCCTCTCCATCAGAAGACAAACCAAAATCAAGAGGACAATAACCAGAGTCCCCATAAAACTGTATTAAAAAAAACCCCTGTAAAACCCCATCATCAGGGGAAAACTATATATCAAGCTCCCAGTATTGCCCTTAGACCTGTATATTTCATAGATAAAACTATTTTTTTAATTTGTTCTCACAATCCTTGTTCATTTAATCTTTTTAATCTACTTACCATACAACTAGAAGTTTAAAACAATGTATTCCATAATAACTTTTCAACTTGAACTTTTTTTATACATACACCAGTGTATCTCTTTCCTTTTCGTTTCCTTTTTCTTCTTTTTTAATATACATATAAATATAAGTTCTAAGGTAATCCTTCTTCCCTACTCAATACTACCCCTATATATAAACTAGATTTAACTTCCTTGTATCTCTGGAAAGTTGTGTCCTTTAACAAAGATAACAAGATACACCCAGGAGGAACTGAAATAACCTTCCCCAACCACATTGAGGATGTACAGCCCTGATGTATAAAACCATCTTATACTTCCCTTAGTGTCTCTGTGTTTTTGTTTTTCTTCTGGTATTATATAAATCTTATTCTTGGGATTCATTTTGGCTGGGTTCCTTGTTTCTTATCATTTACTCTTGTCGGTCTTTTTGTTTGTTCGTGTCTGTTTATATACCTTATAAATCTTACTTTGGGGGCTCATGTGGGCTGGAATTTCTATTTTTATCTCTATCTTTTTCTCTCTTCTCTTCATTTTTCTTTCTATTCGGTGTTGAATTCCTATTGCTCCAAAAATTTCCAGGGTACACCTTGCATGGATCGTGGTTGATATATTCAACTATACATCACCACAACCACTTCTCCTCAAAATGACTAGGAAGACAAACAACCAACAGAGGAAAAAACCAGAGACTGTGCCCTCTCCCTCAGAACTGTTGGAAACAGACATAAACAATATGGGAATTCAAGTTGATAATTATCCAGGCAATGGCTAGGATGGAGAAAAACATTAATGACAACATAGAATCTCTAAGGGCAGAAGTGAGAACCAGTATGGCTGATGTAAAAATGCTATCAATGAGATCCAATCTAATGTAAATAGTCTAACAGCTAGAGTAAAGGAGACAGAGGATATAATTAGTGACCTAGAGGATAAAATGTTTGAGAAGAAAGGTCAGGAGGAGGGCTACGACAAACTGCTTAGAAACCATGAGAATAGACTCAGGGAAATAAATGATGCCATGACACACTCCAATGTCAGAATTATTGGAAATCCTAGGGGGTGGAGAAAGACAGAAGATTAGAAGATATAACCGAACAATTCTGAATAAAAATTTCCCCAACCTGTGGAATGGAACAAGTGTTCATGTCCTAGAGGCAGAAAGGACACCCTCGAAGATCACAAGTCTAGAAAATTATCTAGACACATCACTGTGAAATTCACAAGTTATAATTTTAGACAAGAGGTCCTGAGGGCAGCTAGGGGGAAGAGATCCCTTATGTACAGAGGAAGATGCATCAGAATAACATCAGACCTGTCCACAGAAACCTGGCAAGCCTGTAAGGGCTGGCAAGACATATTCAGGGCACTAAATGAGAAGAGCATGTAGACAAAAATACTTTATACAGCAAGGCTGACATTCAAAATAGATGGAGAGATAAAAAGCTTCCTAGACCAGCAAGGATTAAAAGAGTATGTGACCACCAAGCCAGTACTACAAGAAATATTAAAGGGGGTTCTATAAAAGTAGGAAGAACCCATGGGTGACTTAGAACAGAAACTTACAATCTATAGAAACAAGGACTTCACAGAAAACATTATGTCAATAAAAGCTTATCTTTCAATAATCACTCAACATAAAGGGACTAAATGCTCCCATAAAATGGTACGGTGTTGCAGATTGGATAAAACGTCAGGACCTGTCCATATGCTATCTATAAGAGACACATTTGGAAGCAAAAGTTACATCCAGACTGAAAGTGAAAGGATGGAGAACCATCTTTCATGCCAACGGACCTCAAAAGAAAGCTGGGGTAGCGATTCTCATATCAGATAAACAAGATTTTAAGCTAAAGACTGTAGTCAGAGATACAGAAGGACACTACATCATTCTTAAAGAGTCTATCCTCCAAGAAGATCTAACAATTGTAAACATTTATGCCCCCAGTATAGGAGTAGCCAACTACATAAGCCAACTGTTAATCAAAATAGAGTCATATTGATATGAATACATTAATTGTAGGAGATCTTAACACACCACTCTAAGTAACAGACAGATCATCCAAACAAAAATCAATAAAGAAACAAGAACCTTGAATGACATATTGGACTAAATGGACCTCATAGATATATATAGAACATTCCACCCTAAAACAACAGAATACTCATTCTACTCAAGTGCACATGGAACTTTCTCCAGAATAGACCACATACTGGGCCACAAATCAGTTCTCAACCAATACCAAAAGGTTGAGGTGTTTCCTTGCATATTCTCTAGAGCACAATGCTTTGAAACTGGAACTCAACCACAAGAAAAAGTTTGGAAAGAATTCAAACACTTGGAGGGTAAAGAGCAACCTGCTCAAGAATGTGTGGATCAACCAAGTAATCAAAGATGAACTTAAACAATTCATGGAAACCAAAGAGATTGAAGATGCATTGGTCCAATATCTATGAGATACAGCAAAGGCCCTAAGGGGGAACTACATAGACATCCAAACCTCACTCAAAAAAATTGAAAAATCCCAAATACACCAGCTATCTTTACACCTTAAAAAACTGGAAAATAAATGACAAATTAAGCCAACCCCATGCTCAAGAAGGGAAATAATCAATATTAGATCAGAGATCAATGAGTTAGAAACTAGAGATACAGTAGAACATATCAATGAATCCAGAAGTTGGTGTTTTGAAAGAATCAATAAGATTGGCAAGCCACTGGCCAAAATAATCCAAAAGAAAAGAGAAAGGACCCAGATTAATAAAATTATGAACGTAAGGGGAGAGAACACAACTAACACCAAAGAAATAGAAACAATCATCAGAAATTATTATCAGTAGCTATATGCCAATAAATTAAACAACCTAGAAGAAAGGGATGCATTCCTAGAAACCTGGAAATTTCCAAAACTGAAACAGGAAGAAACTGACAACCAGAATAGACCAATATCTAGTAACGAGATTGAAACAGTGATCATAAACATCCCAAAAAACAAGAGCCCAGGACCTCATGGATTACCTAGGGAATTCTACCAAACACTCATAGAAGAAATAATACCTATTCTCCTGAAGCATTTTCAAAAAATAGAAATGGAAAAAAAAAAACCTTCTAGAATCTTTCTATGAAGCCAACATTACCCTGATCCCTAAACCAGATAAAGACCCCATCAAAAAGGAGAATTTCAGACCAATATCTGTGATGAATATGGATGTTAAGATTCTCCTGGCTAATAAGATCCAACAGCACATTAAAAAGATTATCCACCATGACCAAGTGGGATTTATCCCTGGGATACAAGGGTATTTCAACATTTGCAAATCAATTTGATAGAACAAATCAATAAGAGAAGAGAGAAGAACCACCTGGTCCTCTCAATTGATGCAGAAAAAGCATTTGACAAAATACAGCATCCGTTCCTGACTAAAACTCTTCAAAGTATAGGGATAGAAGGAACATTCCTCAACATCCTAAAGTCTATCTATGAAAAGCCCACAGCGAATATCATTCTCAATGGAGGAAAGCTGACAGCCTTCCCTTTGAGATCAGGAACACGACAAGGATGCCCACTCTCACCACTCTTGTTCACATAGTACTAGAACAAGAAGAAATAAAATGTATTCCAATTGGTAATGAAGAATTCAAACTCTCTCTATTCACATATGGAAAACCTATAAGACTACCCCAAAACTACTAGAAGTCATAAAGCAATTCAGTAATGTGGCAGGATACAAAATCAATGCACAGAAATCAGTTGCGTTCTTATACAGTAATAATGAAAATATGGAAAAGGAAATTAGAGAATCGATTCCATTTACTATGGCACCAAGAACCATAAGATACCTGGGAATAAACTTAGCCAAAGAGGTAAACGATTTGCACTTGAAGAACTACAAAACACTCATGCAAGAAATGAAAGAAGACACAAAAAGGTACAAAAGCTTTCCATGCTCATGGATTGGAAGAATAAACATTGTTAAAATATCTATACTGCCCAGAGCAATCTATAGTTTCAATGCCATCCTAATCAAAATTCCACCAACATTTTTCAAAGGGCTGGAACAAAAAAATCTCAAAATGTGTATGGAACGAAAAAAGACCCCGAATTGCTAGGGAAATATTGAAAAAGAATAACAAAGCTGGGGGCATCACATTGCCTGATTTCAAGGTTTACTACAAAGCTGTGGTCACCAAGACAGCATGGTACTGGCACAAAATCAGACACATAAACCAGTGGAACAGAGTAGAGACCCCAGATATGGACCTGCAACTCTATGGCCAAATAATCTTTGACAAAGCAGGAAAGAATACCCAGTGGAAAAAAGACAGTCTCTTCAATGAATGATGCTGTGAATATTGGCCAGCTATATGTAGAAGAATGAAACTTGACCATTTTCTTACACCATACACGAAGATAAACTCGAAATGGACAAAAGACCTCAACTCTGTCAAGATATCATAATCCTCGAGGATATCATAGGCAGTAACCTCTTTGACATCGGGCACAGCAACTTCTTTCAGGACATGTCTCTAAGGCAAAGGAAACAACAGTGAAAATGAACTTTTGGGACTTCATCAAGATAGAAAGTTTCTGCACATCAAAGGAAAAAGTCAACCAAACAAACAGGGAACCCACAGAATGGGAGAAGATATTCTCAAATGACACTACAGACAAAGATCTGATAACTAAGATCTATAAAGATCTCCTCAAACTCAACATTCACAAAACAGATAATTACATTAAAAAATGGGCAGAAGACATGAACAGACATTCTCCAAAGAAGACATACAAATGGCTAACAGACTCATGAAAAAATGTAAAAATGCTCATCATCTTTTGCCATCAGGGAGATTCAAATCAAAACCACACTGAGATACCACCTTACACCAATTAGAATTCCCAAAATCAACAAGACAGTTAACAAAAAATGTTGGAGAGGATGTGGAGAAAGGGGAACCCTATTCCAATGTTGGTGGGAATGCAAGCTGGTGCTTCCACTTTGGAAAACTGTGTGGAGATTCCTCAAGAAATTAAAAATAGAGCTAACTTATGACCCTGCAATGTGGGGTATCTACCACAAAGATACTAATGTAGTGCAAAGAAGGGCCACATGCACTCTAGTGTTCATAGCAGCAATGGCCACAGTTTGAATCGCCAAACTGTGGAAAGAGCCTAGATGTCCTTCACCATAGGAATGGATAAAAAAGATATAGTCTGTATATACAATGGAATATTATGGCTCCATCAGAAAGGATGAATACCCAACTTTTGTATCAACATGGACAGGACTAGAAGAGATTATGCGGAGTGAAATAAGTCAAGTGGAGAGAGTCAATTATCTTATGGTCTCACTTACGTGTGGAGTATAAAGAAAATCATGAAGGGCATCGTGAGAAGGAAGGGAAGGGCGAATGGGGGGAAATCGGAGGGGGTGATGAACCAGGAGAGACTGTGGACTCTGAGCAACAAACTGAGGGTTTTGGAGGGGAGGGGGTGTGGTTTGGGAGAGGCTGGTGGTGGGTATTGAGAAGGGCATGTATTGGATGGAGCACTGGGTGTGGTCCATGAACAATGAATCTTTTTTTTTTTAAGATTTTATTTATTTATTTGACAGACAGAGAGAGATCACAAGTACGCAGAGAGGCAGGCAGAGGGTGGGCGGAAGCAGGCTCCCTGCTGAGCAGAGAGCCTGATGCGGGGCTTTATCCCAGGACCCTGAGACTATGACCTGAGCCTAAAAGGCTTAACCCCTGAGCCACCTAGGCGCCCCTGAATAATGAATCTTGTAACTCTGAAAAAATAAAATAAAAGTTTAGTAAAAAAAAAAAAAAGACCTATTTCCAAAGGTCTCATTCTAATGTCCCAGGTAAACATACATTTTGGGGACACAGGGACGCCTGGGTGGCTCAGTTGGTTGAGCAACTGCCTTTGGATCAGGTCATGATCCCAGCATCTTGGGATCGAGTCCCACATTGGGCTCCTTGCTCCGCGGGGAGCCTGCTCCTCTCTCTGCCTCTGCCTGCCTCTCTGCCTACTTGTGTTCTCTCTCTGTTAAATGAATAAATAAAATCTTAAAAAAAAAAAATTTGGAGGACACATCATGTAGCCCACTGCACCAGGTAATGTCAAATGATTTCCTGATTGGTCATATTAATTTAATACATTCTTGTATGAGTTCTTATTATTTGACAACTTTAATCCATGCTCTAGTTTAATTAAATTTCTACTTTTATCGTGAGTGTGTAGCTGTATGTCCTCGTACTTTGCATATCACTGGTTACTAATAATTGTGCAACATTTAATATGCTTATGTTATTAATTGTCGTTCATTGTTTCAAAAGTCACATTTGAATAACTTGTTTTCTAAAAAAGATTTTATTTATTTATTTGAGAGAGAGAGAGAGGATGGGCAGAGGGAGAAGAGGAGGGAGAGGGAGAAGTGAGCTCTTGCTGAGGAGGGAGCCTGATGAAAGTCTCCATCCCAGGACCGTGAGACAATGACCTTAGTTGAAAGTAGATGCTGAATTGAGTCACCTAGGTGCCCCTAGTTTGCCTCTTTAAAAAATAATATCAGATTGGGTGCTTTGCTGTATTTAGAAGTGTTTTAGAGACTCTAGATGCAAAGCATTTTTGTAATTACACATGCTACAACGATATTACCATCTCTTTAATCTGAGTTCTCACACTCTTAATGCTGAGACATATGAATAATTATCATTACCATTAGTTTCATATTTACCACTCCCTCCCTTCAAGGTTAATGTTTCTGCATTTTATCAAAAAAGAATTTCATATCCCTCCATCAAAAAGCTATTCATCTATGACCTCTTCCCTAATTTTTCCTCTCAACTATGTTCTATAACACGTCTGGATCTCATTATATTTGGGTTGGATAATAACAATATCAAATTTATTATTTTCAAATAGAGATATCCAATTGATGTCAAACTTTTATTTGAAAAATAACATCCGGCTTTCTTTTGCTGGGGAGTGTCCCTCTCTCACCCCCACCTCTGACTCTGACACTTCTGTTGGCTTCCCAGTACTCATTAGTCTCTAACTCTGGTTATCTGCCCCTTAAGTCCCACTCCTAACCCAGTACCTGGTGATTTAAAAAGAAATATTTGTGGGCGGGGGGCAAGATGGCAGAGAAGTAAGAGATCCTGCAGCAACTGGTCCCCAAAAGTGAGCTGGAAATCTACCAGAACACGCTGAACACCCATGAAATCACCCTGAGGAGAAAGATTTCTCACCCCGGGATCTCTCCGAGAGCAGAAGACAGCAGTGGAGAGGTAAAAGCAAAGTGGGCACACTCGAGCTGATATCGGAGGATAAGCAAAACGGGGAGGGAGCCACCAGAAGCTAACCAAGGACAGTAATACCCCAAAGGAAAGTGTCCAGTGGTGGGGGACCAGCATTAACATAGTGTCCATTAAAAACACTTAAAAAGGGCAAAGAGTTCTGAGGAATAACTAGTGGAAGGGGGTGGTCACGGGAACCGGCACTTGGACCCACTCTCCCAGAAAAGAGCGCCCCAAAGTGGAACTGGTGGGGGATCCAGTCTGCGATTCCTGAACCTGCAGCTTTCTGCTCTCTGCAACAACATGTGGGCCAGGCGCACAGCTGCAAGAGCCTTTAGAGAGTCTGCGGTGGTCCACGAGCCACAGCTTTTCTCTGAGTGTGCCAGCCACCGTGACATTCGCGGCGTGCTGCAGAGCGTGAGCGATCCCCGCCGGCCGCAGAAAGAACACAGGCAAGCAAGCGGCCTAACCTCCGGGGCGCCCCTCGCGGAGCCACAGAAAGGCGGCTGGGATCGCGCACCACCTCAGACAGGCTGCGCTGTGAGCAGAAATTTCACGGAGGGGAGTGTGTGTTCTGAACCACACAGAGGGGAGCAGAGACTTGGGCTTCCTGCAACTCAGAGGTCTGAGTGCTTCTGGGCAGATTTATTACTTGGACTCCCTGAAAAGGTGAAAAGGCTACAAAAGGCCAAAAATCTTCAGAGAGCGAGAGACTGAGAAACCGGTTTCCACAGAGCTCAGCCCCTTGACTGGGGGGCAGGGTGACTCACCCCAAGCAAGACTGACTGGAAAACAACGCGGCAGGACCCTCCCCAGAAGACCAGCCAAAGAACAAAAGGACTATAACCACAGGGTCCCCATAAAATTTTAAACCTCCAACGCCAGGGGAAATCAATATATTAAGCT
>CM052809.1:138979-154018 GCA_028533885.1 Nasua narica | reverse complement strand
TTCATCATGACCAGGTGGGATTTATCCGTGGGATGCAAGCGTGGGGCAACATTTGCAAATCTATCCATGTGATAGAACAAATCAATAAGAGAAGAGACAAGAACCACATGGTCCTCTCAATGGATGCAGAAAAAGCATTTGACAAAATTCAGCATCCGTTCCTGATTAAAACTCTTCAAAGTATAGGGATAGAAGGAACATTCTTCAGCATCATATAGTCTATCTATGAAAAGCCCACAACAAATATCATTCTCAATGGGGAAAAGCTCACAGACTTCCCTCTGAGATCAGGAACATGATAAGGATGCTCACTCTCACCACTCTTGTTCAACATAGTACTAGAAGTCCTAGCAACAGATATCAGACAACAAAAAGAAATAAAAGGTATTCAAATTGGCAACAAATAAGTCAAACTCTCTCTCTTCACAGATGACATGATACTTTATATGGAAAACCCAAAAGACTCTACCCTCAAACTACTCGAACTCATACATCAATTCAGTAATGTGGCAGGATACAAAATCAGTGCACAGAAATCAGTTGCTTTCCTGTACACTAACAATGAAAATATGGAAAGGGAAATTAGAGAATGGATTCCATTTGCTGTAGCGCCAAGAACCATAAGATACCTGGGAATAAACCTAACCAAAGAGGTAAAGAATCTGTACTTGAAGAACTACAGAACACTCATGAACGGAACTGAAGAAGACACAAAAAGGTGGAAAAGCATTCCATGCTCATGGATCAAAAGAATAAACATTGCTAAAATGTCTATACTGCCCAGAGCAATCTATACTTTCATTGCCATCCTGATCAAAATTCCCACGGTTTTTTTTCAAAGAGCTGGAACAATCCTAAAATTTGTATGGCACCAGAAAAGACACCGAATTGATAAGGAAATGTTGAAAAAGAAAAACAAAGCTGGGGCATCACATTGCCTGATTTCAAACTTTACTACAGAGCTGTGATCACCAAGACAGCATGGAACTGGCACAAAAACAGACACATAGACCAGTGGAACAGAATAGAGAGCCCAGAGATGGACCCGCAACTCTATGGTCAAATCATCTTTGACAAAACAGGCAAAAATATCCAGTGGAAAAAAGACAGTCTCTTCAATAAATGGTGCTGGGAAAACTGGACAGCTTTAGGTAGAAAAATGAAACTTGACTTTTCTCTTACACCATACACGAAGATAAACTCAAAATGGATAAAAGACCTCAACGTGAGGCAGGGATCTATCAAAATCCTAGAGGAGAACATAGGCAGTAACCTCTATGACATTAGCCACAGCAACTTCTTTCAGGACATGTCTCTAAAGGCAAAGGAAACAAAAGCAAAAATAAACTTTTGGGACTTCATCAATATTAAAATCTTCTGCACAGTGAAGGGAACAGTCAACAAAACAAACAGGCAACCAACAGAATGGGAAAAGATATTCGCAAATGACACTACAGACAAAGGTCTGATATCTAAGATCCATAAAGAACTCCTCAAACTCAACACTCACAAAACAGATAATCACATCAAAAAATGGGCAGAAGACATGAACAGACACTTCTCCAACGAAGACATACAAATGGCTAACAGACACATGAAAAAATGTTCATCATCTTTAGCCATCAGAGAGATTCAAATCAAAACCACACTGAGATATCACCTTATGCCAGTTAGAATGGCCAAAATCAACAAGACAGTAAACAACAAATGCTGGAGAGGATGTGGAGAAAGGGGAACCCTCCTCCCCTGTTGGTGGGGATGCAAGTTGGTGCAGCCACTTTGGAAAACAGTATGGAGATTCCTCAGGAAATTAAATATACAGCTACCCTATGACCCTGCAATTGCACTACTCGGTGTTTACCCCAATGAAGCTGATGCAGTACAATGAAGGGCCACATGTACCCCAATGTTCATAGTTGCAATGGCCACAATAGCCAAACTGTGGAAAGAACCAAAATGCCCTTCAACAGATGAGTGGATAAGGAAGATGTGGTACATCTATACAATGGAATATTATGCCTCCATCAGAAAGGATGAATATCCAACTTCTGTATCAACATGGACCGGACTAGTAGAGATTATGCTGAGTGACATAAGTCAAGCAGAGAGAGTCAATTTTCATATGGTTTCACTTACGTGTGGAGCATAAGAAAAGACATGGAGGATATTGGGAGAAGGGAAGGAAGGGTGAATTGGGGGAAATTGTAGTGGGAGACAAAACATGAGAGACTATGGATTCTAAGAAACAGACTAAGGGTTTTTGTGGGGAAGGATTTGGGGCATTGCATGAGCCTTGTGGTGGGTATTGAGGAGGCCACATATTTCATGGAGCACTGGGTGTGTAAATGAACAATGGATTTTGGAACACTGAAAAAATTAAATAAAATCAACTGAAAGAAGAGAGATGCATAATACAGAAATAAAGAGTGTCCAAAACAACAAATCAGTATATAACAAGTGTTGGAGAGGATATGGCAAAAGGGAACCCTATTCCACTGTTGGTGGGAATGCAAGTTGGTGCAGCCATTTTGGTAAAGAGTGTGGAGATTCTTTTTGTATTTTTTTATCAGTGTGGAGATTCTTGAAGAAATTAAAAATAGAGCTACCGTATGACCCTGCAATTGCACTACTGGGTATTTACACCAAAGATGCAGATGCAGTACAAAGAAGGGCCACATGCACCCCAATGTTCATAGCAGCATCAAACTGTGGAAAGAGCCAAGTGTCCATCAACAGATGAGTGGATAAAGAAGATATGGTCCATATATACAATGGAATATTATGCCTCCATCAGAAAGGATGAATACCCAACTTTTGTATCAACATGGACGGGACTGGAAGATATTATGCAGAGTGAAATAAGTCAAACAGAGAGAGTCAGTTATCATATGGTTTCACTTATGTGTGGAGCATAAGGAAAAACAGAGGACATTTGGAGAAGGAAAGGAAGGGTGAATTGAGAAAAATCAGAGGAGAAGACGAAACGAGAGACGTGGACTCTGAGGAACAAACTTAGGGTTTTGGGGGGTGGGGGATGGGCGATCCTGGTGGTGAGTATTGAGGAGGGCATGTATTGCATGGAGCACTGGGTGTGGTGCATGAACAATGAATCTTGTAACACTGAAAAAATAAAATTATGTCAGAAAAAAATGAAAAAAAGAAAAAGAAAAGCAGGAGAAAGTTTGCCTGTATGGCTCAGTCAGTTAAGCATCTGACTACTAACTTTAGTTCAGGTCATGATCTCGATGTTCTGGGATCAATCTCACTTGGACTCCATACTCATCATGGAATGTACTGGAGATTTTTTCTCTCCCTTTCCTTCTGTCTCTTGTCCCACTTGTACACTCCCTCTCTAAAATAAATAAATATTTTTAAACATGAAAAAAAGAAACTTCAGAATAAAAAGACAAATAACAATTCTGGTAAAATAAGATAAAAACAGAGAGGGGGGCAAACCATAAGAGATACTTAAGTATAGGGAACAAACAGGGTTGCTGAAGGGGAAGTAATGGGGGGTTGGGCAATTGGGTGGTGGATTAAGTAGGGCACTTGATGTAATGAGCACTGGGTGTTATATGTAATTAATGAATCATTAAATTATATCCCTGAAACTATTAATATACTATATGTTAACTAATTAGAATTTAAGTTAAACAAATAATTCTGATTATCCTATTTTTTCAGAGTAAGCCATCTTCCCCTAGCTCCATTCCATTAGTACACTGCATTTTTACTCTTTTGCTGAATGTTAGGAAATTAAAGGATATCCTTATTTTTATACTATAATAATGTTGTGTGTGTTTGTGTGGGATTACTAATTTTTTGTAACCATCCTAAGTAGTTTACTTCGGTGACTCATAATTTGCTTAAAATATTTTTGTCACACAGTGTCGTGTGAAAATAAAGCAAGAATAATATTAGTAACCATTTACATGAAGTATTCAATCCAAATTCATAGGCTGATCAAGGTAAAGAAAACCTATATCTTAATTTTGAGTCACATTATTTCTTAATGTAAGCACCCAAGAGTCTACACATCAGGCTAGTAAATTGTAGGTATCTCCCATGGTAGGCTAAAATTATTTCCATCAGTGACTAACCTTGAGGTGAGTGTTGATTACTTATAGGACTCAAACTATATTTAAAGTCTGAGATCTGAATTACATAATTCCCTTTTTCCCCCCCTTTAGATGCATCCAATGATTGATTGCTGGAATACCATTTGTGGAGAAAGTCTTTTCATAACTAAGGTATTTTAAAGAAAAGTAAACTAAATTGTACATGTAAAATAAGTGGAGAAATGAAGATAGTGCATATGCACTCATTTAAATAAGAACTTACTGGGTGTCTTATATTCAAACTAGATGAAGTGTAAAGTAGATCTCTGCATATTCCCTCTGAACTCTAAATTACATTACTTTGACTTTAAATTTATTGTAATTCTCTTTTCTTTTCCTTTTTGTTTGTGTTTTGTTTTGTTTCAAATTGGTGTACAGAAATTGTAATATGTCATCCTGTAAAATTAGTTAAGAGGACTGATTAGTTAAAATTTAACCTCATTTGATATTTTCTACTAATGTGATGAATTTCCTCTAATTTCCCACTAATTTGATAAATTTTGTTGCTGTAGAAAAAGATCAAGTGAGCACCATGCTATTATTTAAATTACTCTATCTGAACTTGGACATAACTTGCCCATTTTGGAATTTTAGATACCTCAATTCTATTTCATAACGATGGCAATATTTTAAAGATTGTTTCAGCAAAGACAATGTACTATTTAACCAGAATATCTTGCACATAATATAACTCCTCAGAAATCCTCAGAAATTCTTACTTATTTTGTACACCAAAAAAATCAAATTATTTCACTTGGATATTAATTATGCAGAGTCCAAATCAATATGTATATTTTAAGGTTAATATACAGTTAAACAATAATTTTTGAGACCCTATCAGATAAACGTGGTGATGTGATTGTTACTCATTTTAACGAAAAACGTTAACCAAAACAATTTTTTTTCTTTTCTGGTTCACTGACATCAGCCCTACCGAAGTATCACATGCAATGTGTAAAATGTGCATAATTGTGAAAGAGAACAAGTTTTCACAAAATGGTTGTTGGAACCAAAATATGAGTTTCCACCAGGATTAGGCAATTAGTCCATTTGCCTTGAATGGTTAAAAATCTTACATAAGAGGAGGAAAGGGACTGTGTATGTTTAAAATATTTTTTTTCTACAGAGTTTACCATGCCCAATAATGGAAGACTTATTTTCTATTAAAAAAAAAAGGCAAAAAGGCATCACCAATAACCTCACAGACTCAGAGTACTTTAACAGTTCTTAAAGCGAGTTTCAAAATAGAGATTTAAACATTTTTTTTCTCTTGGAATTTGTTATTTTTTTCTTTCCGCAGATGTACCATGTTAAGTAGTTTGATTATTCAGAATATTTGTGATTTTGCCTGTGTAACTCTTTTATATTTATATAATCAACAAATACTATAATTTTATTAAAATTTTTATTAAAGATGATGAAATTGCTGTAACTGTAATTACTACCCTCATGTAGGCATTAGGAATCCTTCCTGTACACACACAATTGCAGATATGCCTTTCATCCTTTTTTTAAATGTTTTAAGAACAAAATTCAAGAAGAATAAGATACAGCTCTATATAAGAGGTTATTTACCTCAAAGGAAGGGATTTTTAGATTATATTATGAAAGTAAAGAAAATTTGTATGTGTGCTCATCTAGAAGAAAAGGTAGTATTATAAGGAAATACCTTTTTCTTTAGCTTCAAAGACATGGCTTGGCAGAGGGAAAGAAATCTTCACAGGTTCAATCACTCAGTGGTCAAACAAGTGTTTAATCTGCTGAGTCCTCTGAAGTAAGTGAAAGAATTTGGTGTGTCTTGAGAAGTTTACTACAACTTGTACCGAAAAGTGAAACATGCAGTTAGTCTCAGGCAAACTACTTAAAGAAATGCATTTCCTTTTGATGATTATGAAGAGTGAACTTTATTATGCATCTGACATACTCATACTTTCAATGAGACTACTTCTGAGTTGATTATGTATCAACATATTATTTAAATGAACTATGTGAAAAGAATGTAGAGGTAAGTATTTGAGATTTGTTTGGGCTTACATTGAATTTAATTCATCCTAAGTTTAAAAGACAAAAGGGATGGAGGCCATCTTGTCATAGTAAGATAGGACAAGTTTGACAACAGTGAGTATCTCTTACCCTAGAGAGCATGACCTTGGAACATTCTTGGCTTCTTAATTGGGCTAATGAGCATGTGTATTTCTTTCTTCTTTAAACCAGAACATTTTGCATTATGTGTATCACAAATTTGTATCCAATAATATTTTTGAAATAATTAAAGTGTGTGAAAGAGGTAAAGTATTTTAGGAAATAAAAGATACATTTTATGCAGTTCTATTAAAATATTTTGTAAGTTGTATAGTTCCACACAAGTCATAGTTATTATTAATAATTCAATTTTAATATTTACCTTTTCCTGACCAAAAATATGAAGGAGATAACACATTTTCTATATGTATGCCTTCCATTTCTATTCATTTCTTTAATTCTTACCTCTTGGCATGAGTTATCTAATTACTTTACCTTAAATAAAACTTACAAAGATTTTTAATTAAAGCAGAATTCATAATTCAAGGGAAGTGTGGAAAATGCTGATGAAAAATATGTGTGGACTATGTGTGATAAGAATCATGAGGTTTTTGTAATTATGAAAATAACTGTAGATATAATTGTTTATTTGATAAAGTTGTTTAGGTAGAAATGTTTGACTTTCAGTTTATGGGCCTAATAATAGTAAACTTGTTCTGAATTCTACTATGGTATATGAAATCTTTAATGTTGCTTCCTTTCTCCCACCAAGTTTCCAGTTTGGGTGTAAAACAACCTTGAAGATGGTGTTATTTTAAATTTCTTACTTCATCTTGAAATTCTAAGATGTTACTTAATGCACCAGAGCCACCTGATAATTAGAGCTGTTTTAGATTGGAAATTGTAATTTTTAAATTATATTGGTGAACGTAGTATAAACATTGGCAGACTGCAATGTATTTATTTTATGTTAATGTTAATTGAACTCACATGCAGAATTTCACCTACCTCTGGAAAGGTATCCAGCTTTTGGATACTGGAGAAGGTGTTATGCTGTTAGAATATTTTTTTAATTTTTACTGAAATTCAATTTAGATAATGCACACTGTATTATTTATTTCTAAGATAGAATTTAGTGATTCACCAGTTGTGAATAACATACAGTGCTTATTACATCAAGTGCCCTCATTAATGCCTATCATCCATTCACCCCACCCCTCCACTTGCCTCCCCTCCAGCAACCTTCAGTTTGATTCCTTTTGTTGAGAGTCTCTTGTGATTTACTTCTTTCTTTGTTTTCATCTTATTTTATTTTGTCTTCCCTTTCCCTATGTTTATCTATTCCACATATGAGTGAAATCATATGGTTTTGGTACAGAAGGGCATGTTAAAATGAGAAGCACCTAAAAGATATCATGCATCGTTTTCCCAAATATAAAAATTTTTAATCTATTTCCCCAAAAAGATTTTGGGTTGTGTACTTTTCTTCATCTATTCAGTGATTTTTTTAAAAAAAATTTAGAATACATTAAAGTAGCATAACTTAAAATTAATTTCTTGAACTTTATGAAAATGTTTTATAGCATATGTTTTTAATACTTACCATAGTATTACTTTTTGGAATTAAGGGGCAGGGGGAACCGATTGGATAAACCTGTGTATGCTTTAAAAAGGCCTAAGAATTCTGGACTTAAAGAAATGGAAAAAAAAAAAAGGAGGAGGAAATGTAATTTTCAAGCTCGACAGAAACTTACAATAAAGCCATAAGTTAATTGGGAAATTGAGTGTAATTAATACTTCTGATGATCAAAAGATATAGGACTAAGAGACATTGAGCCATCATATATTTTCTAAAAGTTGACTTGTGTGCAAAGATTTGGATTAAGCCCTGATTATGCAGGGCTTACTTTTACCAAAATGCCCTTCAACAGATGAGTGGATAAGGAAGATGTGGTCCATCTACACAATGGAATATTATGCCTCCATCAGAAAGGATGAATATCCAACTTTTGTATCAACATGGATGGGACTAGAAGAGATTATGTGGAGTGAAATAAGTCAAGCAGAGAAAGTCAATTATCTTATGGTCTCATGTGTGGAGTATAAAGAAAATCATGGGGGGCATTGTGAGAAGGAAGGGAAGGGTGAATGGGGGGAAATCGGAGGGGGCAGTGAACCACGAGAGACTGTGGACTCTGAGCAACAAATTGAGGATTTTGGAGGGGAGAAGGTGGGGATGTGGGCGAGTTTGGTGGTGGGTATTGAAAAGGGCACGTATTGCATGGAGCACTGGGTGTGGTGCATGAACAATCAATCTTGTAACACTGAAAAAATAAAATAAACATGTTTGGGGAAAAAATAAAAAAATAAAAGTTACTGTAATAGGATATCATTTTCCATTCATTTCACAAAGACAATAAAAGTAGTGTACAGTCTGCATACTTTACTTGGCTGGGAAAATAGTATGGAAATAATCCAAGGTATTTAATAGCTATTACTTTATTTTATCTTAAAGGATAATCAGTGGCATACAAGGACTCTTCAGATATTATTTCCTTTGATATTTCAAAGTAAACTATGAAGACAGGAAATCAAAGTATTGAAACAGTCTTTATACTTTCTGGTCTTTTCCAATATGGCCGAATGGACACGTTCCTCTTTGTTGTTATTGTAATTCTCTTTGCAGTGGCTCTGATGGGGAATATCATACTGATTCTTCTCATTCAGCTGGACATCAGACTCCACACTCCCATGTACCTTCTACTCAGCCAGCTCTCCATCATGGATATAATGAACATTTCCACCACCGTGCCCAAGATGACCACTAAGTTTCTGTCAAATAGTAAAGCCATTACATTTTTAGGCTGTGTGATTCAAACATTTGCATTCATGGTCCTTGGTGGGACTGAAGCCCTTCTCCTTGGTTTCATGTCTTACGATCGATATGTAGCCATCTGTCACCCTTTACACTATCCTGTACTCATGAGCAAGAAGATCTGTTGGTTCATGGTCACATGTGCTTGGGCCAGTGGTTCTATCAATGCTTTAGTACACACATTGTATCTATTTCATCTTCCATTTTGTAGGTCACGGCTCATCAACCACTTTTTCTGTGAACTTCCATCTCTATTACAATTGGTGTGTCAGGATACTTCCCAGTATGAGCATACAATCCTCCTGAGTGGGCTTATTATTCTGCTGCTCCCATTCATGGCCATTCTAGCTTCCTATGCATGTGTACTTAGAGTGGTGTTCCAGATGAGCTCAGGCAGAGGACAGACAAAGGCTATCTCCACTTGTTCCTCTCACCTGATTGTGGCAAGCCTATTCTATGTGACTGGTCTCTCCACCTATACAAGGCCTCACTCCTTGCATTCTCCAGGAGAAGATAAGGCAGTGGCAGTGTTTTACACCATCATCACACCACTACTGAACCCACTTATCTACAGCCTGAGGAATAAGGAGGTTATTGGGGCCATGAGAAGACAATTGGTAGAGTGCCTATTTATACACAAAATGTCACCTTAGGAATCCCTATTGCTTGAGATTGAATAACATAGAACATTTTTTTGGTATATGTGCTGCCGAAGTGAGCACAGAACAATTTTTTGGAATACTGTTCTGGAATATGTAAACTCTAAGAAATATTTATGAAAAATGTAAATTGATAAGTATCTTGCATCCTCCTGGTTTCAGAATTTCTTCTTAATCACACATATTGAAACCGTATTGGTTTCCAGTCTGGAAGCTGGGAAAATGGTGTGAGTGTCAACATTATCTAGCTTCTAAAGCGATAGGTTTCATTCCTGATAACTTAATGTTTGCATCTCACAATAAGTATTTTGTAATGTCTTTCTTCCTATCCGAAATGCAAGGAAAAGGAAATACAATCTCCTAAAAAACATAACATTAAGAGAATCTATGTAAATAATATACTGTAAGGTAGAGCAGAGTAGATAACTCACTCATTCATGTGTTCACTCAACAACTGACTTAATGTTTTAACTGTCTGTGTGGCACTGCTACAGGCGTTCATGATATGGAGGTAAAGAAAGATAAGAACCAACAGAAATCTTTGAGCTCATTAAGTTTGAATTTCAATGCAGAGAGATGTAAAATTAATAAGATAAATATGAATAATTTACAGTATGTCAAAAGTAGTAATTAATAGAAAAAATACTTGATATTGGGAAAGGATAAGTCAGAGGGTTTTGTAATTTTATATAAAACAGCCAGATGGGGCAACTATGAGAGAAATACTTGGTTAAAAATTCAAGTGAGGGGGAAAAATAATTCAAACAGATATGTCATAAAGAATGTTCTAGTGGCAAGTATTGAGGAGGGCATGTATTGCATGGAGCACTGGATGTGGTACATGAACAGTGAATCCTGTAACACTGAAAAAATTAAATAAAAGTATTTGGGAAAAAAGAAGCTACTGACTTTTTAAAAAATTAAAAAAATAAAAATTAAAAAAATAAAAGAACGTTCTGGGCATAGGAAAGAGTAAATAAAAATTTTTTTGAAGACAGAACCTGACTGATAGGTCACAGAAAATGAAGGAATAAATTGTTGGACTCTAGGAAATAAATAGACTTAATGGAGTCTGAATTTGAAATGTAAGATTGACCATTGAGAGGAGTTTGTTTTTTAATCCAAGAAAATTGGCAACCATTGCTGTGCTTGCAAAAATAATTGAAATGGGCAATTATGAGATATTACAGTAGTGCAGTTTTTACCAGATTCTACCTTGGAGAAAAGTAGTAATGGTTGAGAAGCAAGAAGGGCCAGTCTCTGGAGATTAGTAGAAAGCAGACATTTGAGGCTTGCTGACAGAGATGGTGTAAAATGTGAGGGTATCATGAGAACAAAGCATTGGGCTGAAGTCTTGGAATAAAAACTGGAAGTAAGAAATCATCATTATTACTGGAGTATAAAGAAAATCATGGAGGGCATCGTGATTAGGAATGGAAGGGTGAATGGGGGGAAATCGGAGGGGATGATGAACCAGGAGAGACTGTGGACTCTGAGCAACAAACTGAGGGATCTGGAGGGGAGGGGGTGGGAGGGTGGGCGAGCCTGGTGGTGGGTATCAAGAGGGGCACGTACTGCATGGAGCACTGGGTGTGGTGCATGAACAATCAATCTTGTAACACTGAAAAATAAAATAAACATATTTGGGGAGAAAAAAATAAAAATAAAAAATTTTAAAAAAAAAGAAATCATCATTATTACTTGAGGAAAACCATAGGAGCAACATTTCATCATCCATCAGCACCTCCCTTCTTCTTTTTTTATTTTTATTATGTTCAGTTAGCCACTGTATAGTGCATCATTGCTTTTTTGATGTAGTGTTCAGTGATTCATCCGTTCCATATAACACCTAGTGCACATCACAACACGTGCCCTCTTTAATACCCAGCACCCTGTTACCCCACCCCACCCCTCTCTTCTTAGACCCTCGGTTCATTTCCTGGTGTCCCCAGTCTCTCATGGTTCATCTCCCTCTCTGATTTCTCCCCCTTCAGATTTCCTGTATTCCTCTGGGCTATTGCTTCGGTTCCACACATGGGTGAAAGCATATGACAGTTGTCTTTCTCTGCTTGACTTCACTTAGCATAATCCCCTCCAGTTCCATCCATTTCATGTAAATGGTGGGTATTCTTCCTTTCTGACGGCTAAATAATATCCCATTGTATCTATGGACCACATCTTCTTTATCTATTCATCTGTTGAAAGGCACATCAGCTCCTTCCACAGTTTAGCTGTTGGGGACATGGCTGCTATGAACGTTGGGGTGCATGTGACCCTACTTTTCACTACATCTGTATCTTTGGGGTAAATATCTAGTAGTGCAATTGCTGGGTCATAGCATAGGTCTATTTTTAACATCTTGAGGAAACTCCAGATTGTTTTCCAGAGTATCTGTACCAGCTTGCCTTCCCCCCAGTGGTGTAATTACATAAGAGTGTTCACCTTTCTCCACATCCTCGCCAACATCTGTTGTTTCCTGTCTTATTAATTTTTCCATTCTAATGTAAAGTGGTATCTCATTGTGGTTTTGACCCAAGATCTATAAAGAACTTTTCAAACTCAACACTCAAAAAATAAATAACCCAGTCCAAAAAAATGGGCTGAAGACATGAACACTTTTCCAAAGACATACAAATGGCTAACAGACATATGAAAAAATGCTCAACATCAGTAGCACCTCCCTTCTACTTTGGTCATTATTCTGATTTCCATCAACATTGGTGGAAGCTCTTATTAATAGGATCCAACAGACAATTCTCTTGTGCAACTGGCTTCTTTTTCTCAATGTTTATGGAATGCAACCTTAATAATGCAAGCATTAGTGCTATTCCTTTTATTGTTGACTAGAATTCTATTTATTAGTATACTTTCTTCCATTGGATCATTTGATATTTTCATATGTTATGAATAAAAAAAATGTTATAACCCTCCCAATACAAAAGTTTTCTTGTGAGCATATGCACTCAATTATTTTAAACCAAGGAAAAATATTGTTTGATCATAGAAAAGGTGCATGCTTAACTTTAATAAGACAAATTACATTGTCATATTACTATTAAATAATCCAAAAGGAATACATAGAAACTTCTTAGTGCTTAAGTGTTGGTGTAAGTAATACAGTGGATTAGTGCTTCACTTAAAATATTTCCTGTGAAATATCTTAGAGACTCATTGACATCTCTGTGACCATTGTCAATGATTTTCATAACAATTTCAATTGTCTTAGAGCATTCGTTCTTTCTCCAAAATAAATGATATTTGTTCCATGGACCTCTTTTTTTATATAGCTTATTTGTTTATAATATGATGTGCGTCTCCACATCTGACATGAATCCAATAAATAAAACAGTACAATTATTAGATCTCTTCAGAACTCTATCCTATCCTCATACCTTCTTCATTGTTCTGAATTTCTAGATTATCATTGCCTTGCTATAATTAGCAAGCAATGTAGCATTAACAATTACACATTCATGGAAATTTATAAATGCTTACCCTCAAGGTTTGAACTGTATGTGAATATTTTATGCTGCAGGATTTTTTTAAACCTTTCTGCAGTTGACTTTATTTTACTGTATTAATATAGTTGAATGCAACTGTGGACTATAATATTTTACTGTTAGATAATATCCTTTTTTTTAACTTTAAAATATTTTTTTCACTTTCAGGTTGATAGGATATAGATAAATTTCAGTTTTATGCTATTATGTATGGTACATATATGAACTACTATATATGCATTTATGAATCATTTATATATAAAAATTATAAATTTATACCATAATTATATATAATTGTATATACATAAATTATATAATTTATTTATATATAAATTACATATAAAATATTAAAACATGTAAATATATTATATAGTGTTCATAAATACATAATATATAAATATATGAAAATATGTAAAATATTTATATAAATACATAAAATCATATAATTTTATATACAAATTTATGAAATATTTCTATGAATATATAAAATTATGTAATTTTATATATAAATTTATATATATTTCCTATATAAATTATAAATTTATATAAGAAATAAATATAAATATTATTGATATATATATAAAGTGTATATACACATACACATGTAGCCCCTACTTCCCACGTGTAAGAGTTTATATCGGGTATATACTTTAGACTGGAATTGCTGGTTCATAAAAAGTAACAAGGGTTATGGTTTTGGAATTATACCATGTGATTTCCAAAATGGTAGCAATTTACATTTGTAAAATATATATATGCTATATCAGTGATCGCCATCTCCAAGATTCAGATTTGTCGGTTGAGACATCTTAATTCTTAGCAATTGAATGGATCTAAATACTCTCTAATTTTGAAAGTTTTCATTTTTTGAAATTGTTTATACATGTGAAATTTTGTGTTTTATATAAAATGTTCTTTGGCATTGCTTTGAAATCTAAATTTCCTTCAGTATGAATAAGAAAAAATATATATATTTGTGTAGAAAAGAATAAATACCTTCTTTTACTTTTCTAAATTATCAGCCGGGGACCCTAAAACAAAAATATAGATGGGAAAATGTAAAAAAATACAAATATTTAATAAAATACAAATATTTAATAAACATTTTATAGGACACAGGAGTCTTTATAAGGAAATGAAGCCCTATTGATGTGATTAAATTCAATGATTTTGTATTAGGCTTAGTGAAGACTGGATGGTCATGGGAAAATACAAAAGCGCCACAAGGGGTATGAGCCAAATACAGCTAACTTGGGCAAACCTAACAAGTTATATTTCTCTGAGTATCCTGCAGTCTTGTTGGTCAGGTTGTTCCTTTCTTCCCTGTATAGGGAGGGTACCTTCCACACAAAGGACTTACAACTTGCTTCAAGGGACGATCAGAATGTCCTTTCCACACCTGCCATTTCTAAATTCTTTCAGCTTGAGACATTCAATAGTCCATTGTGTCGTATTTTAGGGAGTGTGTACTAAACACTGTCATTAGGTAGCACATCCAAAGAAGTATAAATCTTACACTATTTTATTATTTCCAGCTGGTTAATTACAAAATTTTATCTGTAGAAAATAATGCTCCTCCAAAGGTATGAATTTTATATCCAGTTGCTAGTTTCCACTTTACGCAACTTATTTATTTATTTTTTTTAGTGATTTGACCTGAGTCTTTATACATTCTTATTAGTTCATTTGTTCATTTACAATCTGTTCAACTGTTGATGAACATGATCCTCTTTTTTTAAAACTCAAGTATAGTTCACACACAATGTTATGATAGTTTTAGGTGTACAATCTAATGATTCAATAACTGTATACATTTCTAAATGTTCATCAAGATAAACATACTCTTAATCATCTTTGTTTCTTTC
>CM052809.1:116536-138479 GCA_028533885.1 Nasua narica | reverse complement strand
CGGGGGAGGGGTTGGGGGGGCCGTGGGCCAGAGCATGGGGAGGGGGCGGAGCACGGAGAGGGGGCTGAGGGGTCCGGGCCGGGTCCGGGCCGCGGTCCGAAGCACGGGGAGGGGGCGGAGAGGTGGGGGGCTGTGGGCCTGAGCCCGAGGAGGGGTGGGGGGGGCGTGGGCCTGAGCACGGGGAGGGGTCGGGGGGGGCCATGGGCCGGAGTACGGGGCAGGGTCTGGGGGGGCCGTGGGCCTGAGCTCGGGGAGGGGGCGGAGGGGTCCAGGGAGGCTGTGGGCCGGAGCACTGGAAGGGGGGGAAGGGTGGGGGGGCGTGGGCCTGAGCACGGGGAGGGGTCGGGGGCGGGGCCATGGGCCGGAGTACGGGATGGGGTCTGGGGGGGCCGTGGCCCGGAGCACAGGGAGGGGTCGGGGGGGGGGGGCTGTGGGCCTGAGCTCGGGGAGGGGGCAGAGGGGTCCGTGGTCCGGCGCACTGGGAGGGGCCGGAAGAGGTGGGGCTCAGGTTCCTTCCGCAGCCTCTCCATACAGGCGTCCACTCCTGCCTCCCTCCGGGTGGCCTGGCTGCCCACTAGCCATGCGCCTTTCTGCCTCCCACCGAGGTAGGGCTGCCCTGGCCAGTCCTGGAGGCCAGCCCAGGCCAGGAGGTGACCCTGGGGCCCAGGCCGCTGCACTCCTGAGCATCCAGCAGCCCCAGGAGAGGTGCCTTGGAGGCCGGCTGGGGGGGGCGAGGCTGGGGACCGAGGGTTCCGGTTTGCACAGGAGCTGGGTCAGCCCCGGGAGGCTTCCCTGGACGCGTAGGCTCCTCCGCCCCCTGGCCCGGGAGGTCCCTGGGGTCCCGGGGCTGTGATTTCTCTCCCTTCTGCCAAGCCAGCCCGTGTGCGGGGCGTCAGGGGCTGACCAGAGGGGCTGCTCTCAAGGAGAAGGAGCGGGTCCACGGGGGGCCTGGCTGGGCCTGTGTCTGGCTGCCATTCCGGGCGGGCGCACGAGGCAGGTCCCCGTCATGGCTTCCCGCGGGGGTGGGGGCTCCGAGGGCTCCCTCCCGCGTCTCGGCCCGCTGCAGCCCCCAAGGAGGTCCACGCACTGGGTCATTTCTCTCTCGGCTGATGGCACTTCTTTACTTGGGGGCTCGAAAGAGCGGAACCCAAAGCCCGACGAGGAGGGTCCTGAGGGGCCGGCTCCCCCGGCCATGCTGGGTGGGGGCTGGCGGGGGTGCACCGCAGAGCCCCACCCCTGCGTGGGGAGCGCAGAGCCCTCCCCTCCTGGCCCAGGTCAGAGGTCAGAGCAGCTTGGGGCAGGCGGGGTCCCCTCAGGCCACCCTCTGTCCGCCAGGAGAAGCCAAGCCAGAGGGAGCGGGGACTTCCAGGCTCAGCCCTCCTGTTCCGGGGTGCTGAGTCAGCCCCTGCCCGCCCCGCCCCCAGCGCCTCCACCCGGCTGCCCTCCTCCTGGGCAGGCCCCAGCTCGCCACCTCCCCACCTCCGGGGCCGGGGGGCCAGGGCGCTCCTGCTGTCCCGGCCCCACCGACCCTGCCTGGGCTCTTCTCACACCCGCTCCTGCCGGATGCCCGGGCCCCATGCTGGCTTCCCGTGTCCCGGAGCCAGGTGCCCCGGGGAGGGGGCGGTGGGGGGACGGGGACGGGAGAGGTCACGGGGGCTCGTCGGGGCACCGGCCGGCTGTGGCTTGGCCTCCCGGGCAAAATGGAGCCAGTAACGAAATATCACGCAGAAAGTCCCCCCACTGCTCACTAGCCTTTCGTGGGGATCACGGGTCACACACGCACACGCGCACACAGGCACACGCACACGCACACGCCATCCCGCCCGGCTGCGCGGCAGCCCTATCTCGGCCAGGCCGGGAGAGTCCGGACCGGACCGTGCTCGGTTCCCCCGCGCCCCTGAGACCCAGACTCCTGCACAGAAGGTGGATGCCCGGCCCCTGAGCGCTGGCCCGGGAGCCCCGGGAAGACCATAGTCGGCACCTCCCTCCTCCCACAGCCCTCGGGGAGCCAGTGGGGGCACGGCCGAGGCCAGGGGGGGAGGGCAGGACGGGCCGGCGAGGAGTGGCCTGTGGCCACCTCTGGGAGATGGTCCTGCGCAGCCCGTGCCAGGGTCTCGCCAGGGACGGGAGGCACCGAGGAGGGCAGGAGCGCCATGGCCCCCGTGCCCGCGTCTCCCCAAGTTCTCGGGCACCCCGTGCGGCGGCCCTGAGTGCTGTCTGGGCTCCGGCCCGCAGCAGGCACGGGCCTGCGGTATGAGCCGAGGGGGTGGGGACCGCGGGCCGTGGACGAGCCCTCCCGGCCAGGCAGGGACTGAGGCTGCCGTAGAGAGCCAAGGAGGGGGCACACGCTGGGGCTACGCAGGGTCCCAGCCGTCCCGAGACAGGGGCGCTCTGCCTGCTGCGGGTGACGGTGCCCTTGGCTGCCTCGCTCCGGCTGCTGCCCGTACGTAGGGGTGCCGCCGCTGCCGCCCTCTCCCCGCCCCGGCCGCCCCTCCCCTGTCTGCGGCCTGTCCCTTGTGTGGGCTGGCCACCTCTCCCCGCTGGGCTCCTGGCGTCCCTCCTGCCTCCACCCGCGCCCCCTGCCCCGCCGTGTCCCCTGGGTGGACGCGGGCTCAGCCGGCCCGCTCCCTGACGTGCTCTGACCCACGCGGCCATGTGGATGGAGCCCCGGGACCCCCTGGTCTGGGCGTCTCGGCCCAGTGAGGACCCCCACCTGGCATCCTTGTGCGCATACAGCAGGGACCTCGTTCTCCTTCTAGGGACACCAGTCCCGTTGCGCGGCCCCTCTGAGCACTGTCCCCGTGGGGGTCAGGGCTCCGCCCATGGGCCTGGGGATGCCAACACCGGTCTGTGACACGTCCTGGGTGTGTCCGCACGTCCCCTGTCCCCGTACGGCCCTGCGTCCATTGCCCACTGCTCTCAGAGGGCCGACGTGAGTGGCGGCCTGCGCCTGCCCCCAGCCGGCTGCATCGGGGCCCTCTGTGCCCCGTGTCCCCCGCCGACACCCCCGAAGTCCTCTGCAGGTGGCCGGAAGGGGGACGCTGCACAGGGGCTGCTGCCCCCAGCCCCACAGAGGTGGACCCGGGAGGGGCTCCCCCGGGGAGGTCCCAGCACGGACCAGGCCTTGCAAGCCGTCAGGAACCCACATTGGGCTTCCGGTCAGTCCCTGGGCAGCCCCTCAGCCTCACGGGCTTCACCCCTGTGCCCAGGCTCCCAGGGAGGGACCGGAGAGCCCGGCCTGGGACGCTCCCTCGCAGGGACCGGGGCTGGGGCCGTGGCCGCCGCCCGCCCATCTGTCTGTCCGTCCATCCATCCAGGTCGCGGTGAGGTCTGACCTCTCTGGTGCAGGGAGAGCTGGGGAGCGGGGGTCCTGCGGGTCTGGGGGACGGCCCCGCCCCACCCGTGCTGCACCCACTTCCCGGCCCTGCACCTGAGGCGGTGATTCAGCCCGTGAGGAATGCGGTGCACTTCCCCGCAGAGCAGGGTGCCTCCCGGAAGGCGCCCACACCCGCATTGTGGGCCCACGCCGGGCTGGACGCCGCGCCCGGCACCCGCAAGCCCTCGGCGCCCTCTGAGCCCCAACCCTGGAGTCCCGGCCCCGGGAGACCTCGGCAGGGCCGTCCACGCAGCGGGGGACCCACGGCCCGGGGTGGGGGACACACCAACACGCCGAATACCTGCAGCCTGGACACCGAGGGCAGGCAGGCCGCGACCCCCGAGCAGGGTGCTGCTGTCACCCCGGGAAACGTGCGGGGGACGCGAGTCCCGGGTCTCGGGAGGGGGCTGGCACCTCCCACCCTGCTGCTCGGAGAGGGGCCGCGGACCCCGGCCCCGGCCGTGGCCGGGCCCGCCCGCTCTAATGGCTCTCTCCCTCCCGGGAGCCCCATGCAGCCGGAGGGCCGGCGCCCTGCCAGGCCGGTCACTCAGGATGGGGCCGAGGTGCCGCCCGGGACACGCAGGGGAAGGAGGTGCCCAGGACCTGCTGGTGGCCGTCCCCGCCGGGGGCCGCCGTGCTGTGCCGTGGGGGGCACCCGGGCCCTGTTCCCAGGGCCTCGGCGGGTTGCGGAGTCCCCTCCCGGGAAGGTGGGGGAGCACATTCCACCGGAGCCCGCGGGGTGGGCAGCTGAGCCGTGGCACGGCGGGTCCATGTGCACCTGGGCGTGGGCCGGGGCCACTTCTCCAGGACAAGCTCTGTGCCCGCAGCCCCCCAGCCGCCGTCTCTAGGCCCCCGGAAGCAAAGCTCCTCTTCCTGCGTGTCCGCTCACAGCTAGGCCACGAGGCGCAGTGCCCACGGGGCGAGACCCCATCTCGTCCTGTGAGGGTGCAGGGCGGGCACAGGGCTGCACGCAGGGCCCACGCTCCCCCTGGGGTCTCGGCAGAGGGGGGCCCGGGCTGGTCCCACGGGTCTGCCCCTTGGGGACAAGGTCTGAGGCCTCACGGAGACACGGGGCTCCTGTCCCCAGACCGGAGCCCTGAGCGCGGGGCTGGTTGGTGGCCCCGTGGGCCGGGGGGCTGCCCAACACGATGTCCTCCCGGGACGGGGCCAGGGGCTCCAGCAAGGGTGCCGGCCTGCCTGCCCCCCGCCCTCTCTCCAGCCTCTGTGGGGGGGTCCGCGGGGCCTCTGACTCCTGCCCCCGGCGGCCGGAACACCCCTCCCGGGCGCTGGTGTCCCTGGGCCCCGGGAGGGCACGTGCTGGCCCCCCGCCCGCGGCCCCCCCAGCGCCCGGGCCGCCCCGCCGGCGGAGCCGGGATTACTGACACATACTTCGAGCGAGTCCTGGCAGGCGGGCCGAGGCTCCCGTGCCCGCGGCCATGCGTTTGCCCACTTCCCTGGGCGGCAGCGGCACGTTCCACAGGGAAGGAATGTGGACGCGCCAAAGCGCGAGACACCCCCAGGGTGTCCGCTGGGGGTGCCGTGGGGACCGGGCCGGAGCGGGGAGCTCAGCCGGGGAGCAGGCAAGGTCCGCGTGCGCTCCTGCCCCGGGCAGAGCCCCGCCACGGCCGGTGTTCCGCGGGAGAGACGCCATACTCCGTCCTCAGTCAATCCCTCCCCGGGGCGGCCGGTCTCCCCTCAGCAGCGGCAGGGCTGCAGCAGGACCAGGGGCAGGGTCCCAGCCTCTGCAGCCCGCGCCTTCCTGGTCTCTGCTCCCGCCCCTCCCCCCGCGACGGGCCGCTCACCACCTCGCAGCTCCCCGTGGGCTGCCTGTCACTCGCCGGAAGCCGACCCAGAGCCCACACCCGCCTCCCGAGGGTTCTCGGTCCTTCGACCAAGCAAACAAGGGGCAGATGCAAACTCTCCACGTGGCTTTGTTGGGTGGCCGGGCTGTGCAGGGACGCTGGTCCACGGGGCGGGGAGGGTGGGGGGGGAATCCGGTGTGAGTGGGACTCTCATGGCCAGAGGGGTTTCCAGGCCCTGCTTTCCCGTGCTGGGACGGGGACAGGGCCCCCCCTGCCCTGCCGGCCGAGATCTGCACACAGGACCCACCGCCGCGGGAAGTGTGGCTTTCCACTCTTGGCTAAGGGAGACCGTTTCCTCCCCGACTGTGTTAGCTGCCCCGTCCCCCCCGCCGGCCACCAGGGACTCTAGCCGGTTTATGCAGATGCCGCAGACAATCCTCTTATGAACAAGCGAGTCCGGTGAGATCAGGGACCCCAGGGCCTGGGAGACACAGTCTTGAGAGTGTGGGGGGCCCCGGCGGGCGCACTGTGCCCCGGGGGTCTGAGACGAAGCCTGCCTGCCTGGAGGTTCTGTGAGGCGGGGGTTCAGACCATGTCCTCGACACAAGGGTGGCCACTGGTGGCTTTGCGGGGGACACCGCTCCCAGCACATGGAGCCCCACCCGCACCAGAGGGGGGCCGCCTGCAGTCTGCGGTGCTCCGGTCCGGGGGCCGAGCTGCGGACACCGCCAGCCCCCGGGCTGAGAGAGAGACAGGGAGACAGAGACCCGGAGAGACACACACAGATGGGCAGGGCCGCCCCGAGGAGGGGCGCAGGGGTGCAGACTCGCTGAGGGCAGGGCAGCTGGGGGGAGTCTCGTGCGTGGGCCCGGCTCTCTGAGAAGCTCCGGCCTCGGGTCAGTCACCTGAGGCAGGTAAGCCCCCACCCCAGCGGCTCTCCTCTCCCCCTCGCCCCCTTGCGGCTGGGGCCTGGTGAGCTCGAGGTGCACCTGCACCCCACAGACAGTGGGGGCCAGAGGGGCGGCCCAGGGGAGGGCCACGCAGAGAGGAGGTTCTGGAAGGTGGCGGCAAGCAGGGCCTTAGATGGGAGTTGGCGCTGGCGAGGACGTGTGCCTGGCGGCGGTGGGGAGGGCGAGAACGGGGGAGCCGGGCGCACGGCCCAGGCCACAGATCTGACCTGGGGGCGGCCTCGCAGGGGTCGGTCCTGGGTCAGCCCGGGCGACCTTGGCACCAGCCCGCGGCCTCTGTGCTGGGGAGCCCGGGCCGGCTGCGACTGGCGGGGGGACAGGCAGCTGCGGGTCCAGGGCAGCGAGGCTGTGGGGCAGAGGGCCAGAGCAGGCAGGAAAAGGAGGGAATGGGCAGAGCCGCCGGGTGGGGGGGTGCGGGGGGCCTGGCCTCCCACTGGGGGCCCAGGCGAGGCCCAGGGGGTGACAAGGTGCCCTCAGCCCAGACTCAGACCCAGGAGGAGGGGCTCAGAGCGGGCCCGGAGCCCTGGAGCCTACAGGGTTCTGTTCCCAGGGTCCGGTGTGTCCCTGTCCCTGCTTCCAGGCTGAAGGACAGAGGTCTTCCCGGGGGACAGAGGAGGGACCCACAGCTCGCCCATCTGTCGCCTCCGAGTCCCTTCTCTGGGGAGCCCCTCGTCCGCCGCGGGAGGGGCCCCCAAGGCTCCCGCTCCACACGGGGTCTTGGGACTGTGTGCAAGTCTCTCTGTGGCTTGGCTGGGACCTGCCCCGGCAGGGAGAGGGACGTCTCCGCAGGCTCCGGGAGCGGGAGCGGGTGGCCCTTGGAATTCCCGCCGGGCAGCTGCCAGCAGCGCCGGCCCCTCCTCTCCCTCCACCCTCCTGCCGGGAGACACACCGACTTCAAGAGCCTAATTACTCTCGATTTGGGCTGTTTCCTCGCTGTTCCCGGCGGCGCTCCCGCAGGTGAGAAGGCCCCCGTTACTTTCACTTTTATATGCAAGGTGTGGGGAGAAGGGGGGCCGGCAGCTCCGTCTGGGGGAGGGAGGATGAAACAGAACGACCAATTAGGGAGGCTGGGCGTGAAGGTGAGAAGTTATAAAGAGAGGGACCCTGGCCCCACTGCGGGGAGGGAGGGCAGGGAAGGAGGAGCCGCGGCGGGAAGCTCCGCCAGGTAGGGCGTGAGGATGGAGAGGCTTTCCCCTGCTAGGAAACGGAGGCTTCTCTGCGAACCCTCCCGCCTACTCGGCCCGCGGGCGCCGTGGGGACGTGGCTCCTTTCCCTGTGCAGCCGGTCTGCGGGCACAGAGGAGGGCAAACCGGCCCTCCCGTGGGGGTCCTGAGGTCGTGTCTGCCAGGGACGCTTCTCCGCAGGAAACCGAGTCAGGGTTTCGTGGCACCCCTTCTCTCTGGGGCTGAAGGGCTGCGCTACACGCTTTCTGGGCGCATTGCAGAGCGGGAAGAGCCCTTCGCGCGGACCTGGAAAACGCGGGGTTGCCTCCGAGCCTGTGCGGGTCCATTCAGGTGGAACACATGTGGCCTAGGGGCCTACCTGTGTGTGTTGGGGAGGTCAAGGCCAGGGAGCCTCAGGGCCGACAGGACAGAGATCCGAGGTGTGGGGTAGCCAGGAGGCTGGTGGCAAGGCCCTTCCTTTCGGGAGCAGCGCGGAGGCGAAGGGCGCTTCCTCCCGCGCCCAGGAACTCGGCGGCGGCCGGTTCTAATTAGAAGCCTGCGCAGAAGGCGGCGGCCGCGGCGCTCCCTCGGACGTGCCCCCGGGCTCCCCACGGCCGTTCGGCCGGGCGTCAGTGTTCCCGCGGCCGCAGGCACTGCCGCCCCAGCCCACGCCCCGAAGCGACAGGGCGCTGCAGGTGCGGCGCGCGCCGGTGGGGGCCGGTGGGGGCCGCCGGGGTCCCCGAGGTGCGCCCCAGCCGCCTCTACAGGTCCTTGGACCGGCTCCGGCCTCCCCTCCCGCCCCGCCCGCCTGGCTGCGCCGGGACCTGCGTCCCCACCCGGGAGCCCCCGCTCCTGAGCCATCTCGAAGAGAAAAATTATTATCGGATTAGATGTACTTCGGCTCGCTCGGTTCCCCCCTTCCCCTCGGCGTAATTATTATAATTCCAGGCAAGCCGTCGGAGAAGGTTCCTGTGTGTGCGTGTGGGTGCGCGGGCGCGCGCCCGCAAGCATGTGTGTGGGGAGCCTGGTCTTCGACTCCCGGTCTTCTGGCCGCCTTCCCCCGACTATGCTGGTCAGATCTTGGGCTTCTAGGAGCGCAACCCCGCACGCCGCCTCCCCCGCTTACCCCGCCCCCCAGCTGGGAGACCTTCGCCGGTGGGGGTTCGGCCACACTACACGTCGGAGGCAGGGTGACCCTGACTGCCCCCCCACTCTCCAGCCCCCCGATATTTGTGCAGTCGCCCCCCGGGACTCCCCCTTTGGTTTATCTGCGTTCTCATCGTCAGATTTCGGAGGGTCTCACTGAAACGGGCCTCCTGTGGGGGGAAGAGGCAGCCCCCAGCCTTCTCAAACGCGGGGCCTCACTCAAGAGCCTTCTAACCGGATGCCTTGTCTCTCTTCCGCGGCAGCCCCCCTTTGCCTCCCGCTGCAGACAGGGGCCCGGTGGAGAGGGCTCCCCCAACACCCACCCACCGGGAGCCAGCCCCAGAGGCGGCAGGGACTCCCGGCGGGTCCGCTGTCCTTACGTAACTGCGCCGCCCCAAGCTGTTCAGTCTTGTCTCACCGACTTTGTTTTAAGGTGTGCGTGTGGGTAACACAAGGTCCTCAAGGAACGTCTCTCTCTCCCCCCCGAGCTGCACCCGCTCGCCCTCCCCGCGTCCTTTGGCCGCAGTCTGCCTGGCCCTTGGTGCCATCTGTGCGGACCGTGTTCCCGCCTCTCCCCAGCCGCTGCGCCCCCTCGGACACCGGGGGACCCTCTAGGCCCGGGACTACCAATGTCCCCGGAAGCTCCGACACCCGCGTCCCAGCCCCGGCCCGAACAGGTCGAAAGTGGCCGCCAAGGAAAACAACCGCCCGCGCGCGCGGAGCCGGAGGGGCAGGGCACGGGCTCCCGGCCACGGCGGGGCCCTGCCCGAGGGGACGGCGGGTCGGGGCCGCTCGGAGCGAGACCAAGGTGAACGCGAGGGAGACTCACCACCAGATCGGATAGCTGCCCAGCGCCTGCTTCAGGCCGTAGAGGAATAAGAAGTATCCGAGCAGGGCCATCGCCGGGCGGGAGAGCGCGGAGGGCCGGAGTCCGCCCGGAGAGCACGGGCGCCGGGGCGGGCCGGGCCCTGGGAGCTGGCGGGCGGCGGCGCTGGGCCCTCCTGCGGCCGCGAGGTGCGCGGGGTGCGCGGGTGTGCGCCGGTGCGCGGGCTCCGAGGGCGGCGCTGCGCCAGGTGGGCCGGCGGCCGGGCGGCGGGCCGGGGCCCGGGGCGGCGCGGGCCGGCAGGGGCGGGGCAGCGCCGCGGGGGGCGCCCGCCGGGGCCGGGGCCAGGGCCGGGCCGGGGCGGGGCGGGCCGGGGGCAGGCGGGGCCCTGGAGCTGGGGCTGCGGCGGCGGCGGCGGCGGCGGCGCTGGCCCCTCCCGTGGCTGCGGGGTGCGCGGGGTGCGCAAAGATGCGCCCGCTCCAAGGGCCGCGCTCTGCCGTTGCTCGGGCGGCCGGCGGGGGCTCGGGACAGCGTGGTCCGCAGGAGCCCCCTCCGAGGTGCAGGGCCTTGCCTGCCCCGAACTCCTGGGCCGCGCAGTGGTGTAGAGTTCCGCGCGCCCCGCGCTCGCCGTGGGACACAATGTCCCGCTCTCGCTCCCGCTGCTACTCTGTCATGCGCTCGGTCTCTTGCTCGCAACGTGGCGGGGCTGCTCTCCCTTTCTTCCGTCTCCTTGCCTGGGGAGTCCACTCGTCCGAGGCCGATCCCTCCAGGCGCTCCTCGCTGGTCCGCTGGGAACGGAGCTGCCCGCTCGGCTCCGCTGCAGAGCGCGGCGGTGGTGAAGGCAGCCTGCCTTGGGGACCGTGATGGGGGCGGCCAGGCTGTGGCCTCTTCCCTGAAGGTCCACACTGGGACACGGCCCGTTTGGAGCGCAGGTTTGGACGCCTCCACGTTCTCCCATACACCCCACCAGGAAGGAGGGGGCACTGTCCCGGGCGGTTCCTAGTCAAGACAGTGCAGCGTGCTTCCCTCCCTCTGGGACCTCCAACCTCGGGGTCTGCCGAGCGCTGCTGGTCTCTTCATCCAGAAGGGATTTCTGACCATTTAGGTAAGCCTTGTGATTTAGTTGATGGGGGAAGGGCAGACCAGCGAGGGAAGGTGACCTATCCAAAGTCTGGAGGACCAGCTAGCCAGCACCCACCCTGGGGTCCACCTTGCTGGGGAAAGGAAGACCAAATTCTGAGCTCTCCACAGCACAGGGTAACAGTTGAGAGGGTCTGTGCCTGCCCTGCCCACGGTGGGACACCAGTCAGTGTTAGGGTGCCTTGCCGTAAACACAGCAGTAATCCAGGTCACTGCTTTGGAGTTGAGGGGAGCAGAACTGCAGCTAGAAACCCCAACTCCCGAGTTCTTCCCCGATGCCTGCTCCCCCACGAGTGCCCTTCAGCCAGGCATCATCCCCTGGTCTGCAGTGTGGGGGGCCCCAGGGAGAGGCCGTGAGGTCGGCATGTGGCCCCTTCTCTGGGCAGGGGCGGCGATGGGAGCCTCCGGGCTTGGCGCTGAGAACCCGAGGCAGACTGCACCTGTGGCATGCCACCCCCGCCCGCCATGGTTTCCCCATCTGCGGAGGGAGCCAGCTGCAGGGGTTAGTCCCCCGGCTGACCGGTCAGGATCTCTTCCCGGATAGGGAGTGAGAGCCCTTCCCTTTCAAGGAAACTTCCCTCCACACCACCTTGGGATCCAGTTAAGTCTATGCATGCTTGGACCCTCTACCCGCCCCCCTGCCACAGTCCCCACGAGCCCCCCACCTGCAGTGAGAAGGAGGGAAGAGTCTGGAATGAAGTGGGGTGGGTGGGTGGGCGGGTGGAGAGCTGGTTCACCCTCCTCTGGGCTTCCCCTCTCTCTCAGCGAAAATCCCACCCAATTATCGCATTACTGGGGCCCTGGGTTGTGTGTGGGGGGCGAGCTGAGGCAGCAGGCTCCTGCCCCGCCTCCCCAGCTGCGGGGCCAGGGGTTAGGGCCCTTATGGGGAGCCCCCAGAGGCTGCTGGCTCTGTGCACACAAAGGGGTTAGCTACCCAGCCGGCTGGGCCCTATGCAGGATGAAGCCGCACAGTGTTCTCACCCACCAGCCCCCTGGGGTTCCCTCTGCCCCTGCCTCTGCTGCACAGGGGGTGGGGAGGGGGGAGTGAGCTAGGCAGCCCCCTGTGGTGCAGGGGGAGAGAGAGTGGGAGAGTTCCCTGCAGATGTGCCTCTAGGCTTGTCTCTGTGGCCGCCCTGGGCTGGGGGCTTCCAGAGCTCTTCCTTCCCCGCTGTGATCTTGGTGAGACTCTTGCCCCTCTCTTTGAATGCTGAGACGAGGGGAGCAGGACCTTGGAGGGAAGGCTGGCTGCGGGGCCTCTTGGGTCTGGATGGCAGGGACCACCAGCCCTCCAGGGATCCTGGGAAGCTCCTATAGAGGGGGAATGGGGTCCTGCCCTATTTTCTGGGCATCGTTGAAACTCAGGAGTCTGTTTCCCAAAACCCCAGATGCACGGGATTGGGGTGCTGTTTTTTCCAGCATCCCGCTTTTCAGCTGCAAATTCTGCCTCCTGGCCCGAGGGTAGAGGGCAGCCTGGCGAGTGTTTGCTCGGTGCCTCTTCTCCGGGGTGCCGGCCAGGGGCCTGGCGGCGCCCCCTGCTGTCGCGCAGGGCGAGCTTCCTCGGCGGATTGCACAGGGGCTCCACCAAAGTGCTCCCTGTTTGTGGATGACCTGGGGGAAGGGGCCCCCAGGGAGCCAGAATAGGCCCCCAGGGGAAGAAGGCACAGGCCCAGGAGCTCTGGGAGGCCCGAGGGGAGGGCCGTCTGCTTTGCGAGGTAGCGAGCTCCCTGTCAGTGTTAGGTACTCAGGGGCCAGTCTTTCCTGTCCTGGGAGCGGAGCGGGAGCCAGGACTTCAGACGCCCGCCCCCCCACTCTCTTGCTTCCTGGCAGGGGAGGGACCGGGCGGCCCTGTGGGGCCGTGAGCTCAGAGGGGCTCCAGGAGGAGGCCCCGGGATCCTGCTCCCCCAGGGGTCGCTCAGGGACAGCTGCCCGTCACAGTGGGGGTCTGGCCCTCAGAGCCAGACCTTCCGGCCCTCCTCAGCGTCCGCGGAACCCCGGCCGGGAGGAGCACCTCCAGGCTCGGCTGGGCGAGGGCCTGAGTCCAACGACGGCTGGGGTCGTCCGCAGGTCTTTGAGAAAGTCCGATTCGTAGCTACTCGGCCGTCACTTCCGAGCACCTCGTGTCGCTGCTGGGGACCGTGGGTGTCTCTCCCACAGACGACGCGAGCTGCGGTGTGTCGGGAGCCCAGAAATAGCCCCCAGCACCGCGGGAGCGTGCCGGGTGCACACCCGGGGTGCCCCGGCACACAGTTTGGGAACCATGGCTCTAAGGACCGTGGCAGGGGCTGGGGGAGGTTGGGGTCTGCCGTCACCGCTGGCTCACCGTTTCCCTCTCGTGCTGGGCTCTACCCGCCTCCTCTCCAGCCCGGGTCTGGGCCCGGATTTCAGCCCCTCTTGGTTTCCAGAAGATTCTGCGTGCAAACAGAGGCTGCCCCATCGGACGACTCCTCGGAGGGCCTGGGAGAGCCGCTGGGGTCCCACCCAGCACCCCGGGAACCGCGTCCCAGGAGCTCCCAGCGGCTCACCACGGCCAGCTTTCCCCATGCCCCAGGGGCACTCCAGGCCGGCCGGGCGGGGGTTCCTGTGGATCATGTGTGCCATCAAGGTAAGTCCCTCCAGAGCTGAGCGGGGGGCTCGAGGTGGGGCAGAGAGGCTGTGCGGGGGCTCACAGCGTCCCTGTGGCTTGTCTCTGCGTGCTGGGGTTCTCCGGGTTAGGGCGCGTGCGGGCGTTTGGGGCACTCCTTCTGAGAACCAACCTGTGTGTCTCAAGTTCTCCTCCACGGTGCGTCTCCCCCACCCCTGGCTGAGGCTGCATCAGCCCTGTGCCCAGAGGAACCAGGTGCGGGGGGCGGACAGGGAGCCGGGGTGCCCAGACCCCTCCTCCAGGGTCCTCCCTGCCTTTCTGCTGGGGGTCACCCGCCGCACAGCCTGCCCCTGTGGGTGTCCTGTGGGAGGCTGCCATCAAAGGCCTGGAGAGTGAACACGCCCCACAGTCCAGGCTCCGGTGTGCATTCTGGGGTGGGCAGCCCTTGCTCCTGTGGCTCACGGCCCAGGCACCCCAACCTCCGACCCCTGCTTCCACTTAGGACACGGCCACCTAGCAGGTGTGGCAGACCCCAGGCCCCTCGCAGCTTGCATTATTCTGAACGCCCTGTCCCAGGTCAGTCGGATGGACAGAAGTGGCCTGGTGATGTGGGAATTCGGGGGGAGAATGGTGGAACCCCAGCGTCATGGAGGGGGCACCAAGTCGCCACGCTGTGCCTTGTCCCTGAAGGAGCAAGCTGGGGTCACCCAGCCACAGGGTCACGGGACCCAGAGCATCTGGGAGGAAGAGCCACTGGGTCTTGGCATCGACTGATTCCCGACGCAGGAAGCCACGGGTGGAGAGTCTTAGCACCGTGAAGAACCAGAACGTGGGGTAAAGAGAAGCACAGTGGAGCTCCGCCATCCTGTCCCCACCGCCGTGGGGACTGTAGGTTAGCAGTCCCGGAGTGTCGGCCGCCCATGGGGAGCCCCTGGGGCCCTGCTCGCTCACCTGTAAAAGGACACAACATGCTGGTTGTGACAGCGGTGCTTCTGGGCCGACAGTGCCACCACGTGGAGAGGCTGAGTGAGGTGTTGTGCATGAGGCCCAAGGGTCACTTCTAGGTACCCCCCCTGCAGGTGTCTGGGCTCAGCGGTGGGGAGGGCCGGCCCAGGCCCTCCTCAGCCCTCGGCATGCCTGCCCCCAGATGCGATGAGTCTCGTCCTGGCCCCGGCCGGTGTGCCAGTGTGCAGCCTGCTTGATCCCGAGAGGACTCGAGATGCTGCTGTCACTACCCGCAGGGCGTGAATCCCAGCGCAGGCCCCCCAGGGGCCAACACTGAGCTTCATGGGACGGGGGTTCAGAGCGTCCAGTTAGGACATGGCCTGGGCGGTGGCGCCCTCCCTGCAGTGCCTGCGACCTGCCCACAATCCCCGACTCACACCAAGAACCTTGCTCCTTCTGTGCACACCCAGTGCCACCCGTGGGCTCTGTCAGCGAAGGCGGAGGACGTGTGCCTCCCTCACCACCCCTCTCCGGCCCGAAGAAGCAGGGCGCCAGTCCCCACACCCGCCGCCCAGCTTCCCCTTCGGCTTCTCTCTCGCCCAAGGGGACAGTGTTTGCACCACCGAGCTGGCCCAGAAGACTCGGGAGAGCGCGTGTTCCCGCGTCCCAGCTCAGCAGCGACCCCCGTCCCTGAGTCTGCCACCTGCTCTGCAGTCCAGCTCCTTCCTCGGAGTCTAGAAGCCACGTGCTGCTTTAAATGGTCTTAGTTCTCCTCGTTTCCAGTTCCATTGCTTGTTGCTACTACGAAGAAATACCATTGATTTTAGCGCATTGAACGTGTATCGTTCCTAAACCCGCTTGTTATTTCTAGTGGGTTTTCCCCCCCATTAATTCTGTAGGGTAATCTACACAGACATGGTGTCATCTGTGAATAGAGACACTTTTACATTTCACTTTCAATTCCGGATGCTTTTCATTTCTTTTTCTTGCCTTATTACATTGGCTGGAAATACCAGGACAGCGCTGAATAGAAGTGGTGAGGGTCAACAACCTGTTTCTTTTCTCAATTTGGAGACACGAGCATGCAGTGTTTCATTTTGTATGATGTCAGTGGCAAGTTTTCCATAGATACCCTTGATCAGGTTGAGGAAGTTTTCTTATATTCCTACTGAGCTGCGTTTTTATCCAAATGTCAGAATTTGCCCACTGATTTTCTTCATCCACTGAGACAATTGATGGTTTTTATTTTTTTTAGTCTGTTAACATATCTAATTGTACTAACTGATGGTCAAAATACCAAACCGACCTTGCATTCCTGGGATCCATCCCATCTCGTCATGATGCACTGTCCTCTTTATATATTGTTCCATTGGATATGATAAAACTTGGCTAAGAATTTTTGTAGCCCTGTTCATGAGGAATACTGGTCTGCTGTTTTCTGTTCTTATAATGTCGGTCTGCTTGTGGCATCAGGATAATTCTGGCTACGTGGACTTCTTAGGAACATTGCAACATCTTCAATATTCTAGAAGACTTTGTGGAGAATTGTTCGTATTTTTCCCAAAGGATTAGTAGGACATGTGCCGATCAGCACTCAGGGATGACTTGAGGGAGCACTCTGCAGATCTCGGGAGTGCTGTCCACGCAGCTCTGTCCTCTTTGTCTTGTGAGCTCCGCCAACCTGGATTCCTAGACTCCCGACTCTGCTTCCCTAGCTCCAGGAAGGCTGCAGCTCCCTCCGGGTCCTGCTCTCCATAGCAGTGGGGACTCTCCTCAGTTGGCCTGCAATCATAGGGCTCACCTTGCTTGTTTCCCCTCTTTTAGGGATTACTGTCCTACATTGTTTGATGCTCACTCTCTGTGGTTTCATATATTTTTTCCACTACTTTTATGGTCTTTGTTGTTGTTCTATGTAGGAAGGTAAATCCGTTCCCTATTACTCTGTCTTGGAGGGAAGCAAAAGTCTCGATGCCAGTACTGATTTCAGTTGTGCTAGGGGATGTGAAGTGGTAGCTCCTTGGGGTTTTCAGCTGCACTTTTTCTAATGACATTTGTGTATTTTCTTACTTTGAAGTATCTGTTTGAGTGTCTTACCTATTGTTTTATTGAGATTTTTGCCCATTTTTTTTTTATTTGTAGGAGTTCTTTATACATCCTGGATGCCAGTCCTTTGTGTGTATGTGTGTGTGTGTGGGGGGGGGTTCATGAAATTTTACCGCATGTGTGAAATGACCACTACAGTCTTCTGAAACTCCTCCAGCACCTGAAAAAACTCCCTATGTGACTGCATCACTGATGTGTTCTCCACTCTCAGTAATGTCCTTTAGGAATGTCGAGTCAATGGAATCATATGCTATGTGACCCTTTGAGGCTGTCTTCTGTCCTGCCGCGTAAGGCCTTTGAGCTTCATTCGCATTGTTGGATTTATCAACAGTTCGTTCCTTTTTGTTGCTGGGGAGTATTCCACCATATGAAAGCACCATGTTTGTTTACCCTGTTGAAGGAATTTGGGTTTTCACCGGTGTTTCACAGTCATGCATAGAGCTGCGATAAACTTTAGTGTACGTGCTTTTTATGCGAACGAAAGTTTTTTTTTTTTTCTCCCAGGAATAAATATGTAAGAGCGGGATTGATGGGTCACACAGTAAGCGTGTAGTTGACTTTTTTATAAGAGTCGGCTAAACTCTTTCCCAGAGTGGCTGCACCATAGTGCATCCCCACACCACATAAAATTTCCAATTGCTCCACATTCTCGTTAATGCCTTACATTTCATTGTCAGGGTTTTGTTTTTTTTTAATCTTCACTGTTTTAATAGGTGTGTAGTCATCGCTTGTTGTGGTCTTCATGTACATTTCCAGTGGCTAATGGAAGTGAGCATCTTTTCATGGACCAGTTTCCCTTCTGGGTATCCTCTGTGGTGATATACTCAGTCCATTAAATGTCAAATACTTGGTTTCAGCTCAGGTCCTGATCTCAGGGTTTGGGGATCGAGCCCTGCATCAGGCTCTGCACTCAGTGGGAAGTCTGCTTCTGCTCTCTCTCTCTCTCTGCCCCTCCTGCACTCCCACACATACACACATGCACTCACACATACGCGTACATGCATGCACACACACACTGTCTCTCTCAAACAAATAATTCTTTAAAAGTAAATAAGTAAAGGGGCACCTGGGTGGCTCAGTGGGTTAAAGCCTCTGCCTTCAGCTTGGGTCATGATCTCAGGGTCCTGGGATTGAGCCCCCATATCGGACTCCCCATCAGCGGGGAGCCTGCTCCCCCCCCATCTGCCTCTCTGCCTACTTGTGATCTCTCTCTCTCTGTCAAATAAATAAATAAAATCTTAAAAAAAAGTAAGTAAAAAAATAACCACAGATCCACAAAAAATAGAACATGAAGTTTCCCCATGCCCTTCACTTACTTTCCTTCTGTGGCTACATTTTACATAATTACAGTACAGTGTCAAAATCAGGGAATTGCCATTGGTATGATGTCTGTTAGCTTTCCTCATTTCATCTGCATTTCATCACCACCATCACAACCAAGATATGGACCTCTTCCACCACGACACAGCTCCCCTTGAAGTTGCTCATTTATAGACCCACCCACCCTCCCCTCAAATTCCTACCCTGGCACCACAGTCTGTTTTTCATCTCTGTAATTTTGTCATTTCACAGCGGTTGTGCACGTGGAATCATACAGCATGTGGCCAGTTCAGATTGGCTTTTTCGCTCAGCACAATGTTCTTGAGATCTAGTTAAGCTGTTGTGCGATATTTTTATACAGTTATTTTTTTCTATCGGTAAGTACTACATTGAACGGGTATACTAGAGTTGGATTAACCACTCACCTACTTAGGGATATTTTTGTTGTGTGCGTTGTCTTAGCTGTTACAAATAAAGTAGGCCATTTACGTTTAATTGCTGATATGTCGTGGCTTCTGTCTGCCACTTGGTTTTCTTTTCTGTTTGTTCCCTCTGTTTCTGTTTTCTTTTTCATACATTCCTGTGGGTTACTTGAACGCTTTTTAAAATTCCATTTTGGTGTGCTGCCGTGCTTTTGAGTGTATGACTTTGTGAAGCTTTTTCCCAGTTGGTCTAGGTACCACATTTTGTGTCTACAACATCACAGTCTACTGGAGTAGACATCTTTCCGGTTTGAGTACGGTGTAGAAAACTTACATTCCTTTACCAGATGTTGTACTTGTTCAGGAACCCTTTTGCCATCCCTCTTTATGTTTTAATTGTCTTAAACAATTCCTCGTCAAACTTTGAGAACCACACCACGCGATCTTCTAATTTTTGCTGAAACCATCAAACACAATTTAGAAAACTCAAGAGGGGTTGGAAATCCTGTTGTATTTAACAAGTTTTTACTCTTTCTTTTTTCATAATATCTCTTGATTCCTTCCATCATTTCCTTTATGGTCTATGAACTTTTTTTTTTTTAAAGATTTTATTTATTTATTTGAGAGACAGAGAAAGTGAGAGAGAGAACATGAGAGGAGAGAAGGTTAGAGGAAGAAGCAGACTCCCCTGTGGAGCTGGGACCCCGATGGGGGACTCGATCCCGGAACTCAAGGATCGTGACCCGAGCCAAAGGCAGATGCTTAACCGACTGAGCCACCCAGGCGCCCCCCTCTTGATGCTTTCAAGACATTTTCTTTGCCTTTAGCTTTCCACGTTTGACTTTGGAGGACATTCTGGTGGACATTCTTCCCATTGATCTGGCCAGGGTTTTCTCAGCCTCCTGAATCTGTAGGTTCCTCTCTCTTACCAACTTTCTCAGCCCAGCCCTCTTTTCTCCTGTCTTTCTAGGATCCCAATGACACAGGAGACCTTCTGTTGTCCCCGGGTCCCTTGGGGCCTCTGCTCTTCTTTTCTGTCTGTTTTCTTTCTGCTGTTCAGACTGGGGGAGTCCAGTTGTTCGTCTTCACAGTTCCCGATTCTTTTCTCCGTCCTCTCTGCTCATCTGTCAAGCCTATGCTTTGAGATTTTTTTAATTTAGTTGCATTTTTCAGTTCTAAAATTTCCGTTCGGCTCTCATTTGTATCTCCTACTTCTTCGCTGACAATTTCCCCCCATTTATTTCAAGTGCATTTGTAATTGCTTGCGAAGCACTTTTCTGAGGACTTTATTGAATTCCTTGTCAGATAAGTTCAATGTCTGTGTCCTTTTGGCATCATTCAGGTGGAGGATTTCCTGCTTCTGGGCAGCATGGGTGTGGTATGCTACATTCCCATCTGCTGGCCCACTGTGACCCAGCCAGCGGGGACGGGGAGGTGCTGCCGCACTGTTGCCGGCGGGGAGATGTGGCTCCTCATCACACCCCCTGCTCCCCATGTGGGAGACAATGAGACAATGGAAGTGTTCCTCCTACCTGATGACGAAGCCCAGTTGGTAAGACTGCCGAGGACATGCTCATCGCAAGACCTCCTTGAGGTCACTGGCTCTCTGCTTCAGAGCCCCCAAGGGTCAGGGGGGCCAGGGGCTGAGCTGAGTGATCCAGAGAGAGCACCTGTGGGACAGAGGTCAGCTCTGGGCCGTGGGCCATCAGTAACCGGGGGCCTGGTAGCCTTTGTGGAGGTGGGGCACAGTGGGGGCTGGAGGACAGGGTGCTCAGTGCAGCCTGGGGGGAAATGCTGCTTCCATGACCTCTGCCTGCTGGAAGCCCATGTGAAAATCAACACGGAGGGTCAGGTGTGGAGCCCCTTGACAGAAGCTTAGCACAGGTGTCAGTTTTCTGTCGAGAGGTAACAAATCAGCCCGGCGAAGCTCATGTGTCTCACCAGTCTGTGGATGCAGTCTGGGCACAGTGAGGCTGGGGCCCCTGCCCGGGTCTCACCAGGCAGAACCATGGGGGCAGGCAGGCTGTGACCTCATCTGGGGGCTGGACTGGGGAAGGAGCTGCCCCAAATCCCCCTGCATCATTGGCAGAGCCGGTGTCCTCGGGGTTCTAGGGCTGAGGTCCATGTTGTCTCACTGCTCTCAGCAGCTAGGAACTGTCCTCAGGTCCTGGCCCTTCTGGCCACTCACATGCCTCTGCTCTCTGGGACCTCCAGGAGGCCTAGTCCCAGCTACCAGGTCACCTGATTAAGCAAGACCCACTTGGACACTCTGCCTTCTCAAAGTTAGCTGGTCAGTTACCTCACCCCGTTACACTCACGGGCTCACCTCCCCTGACGTGTTGGGGCCTCTATAAGGTGTGCACAGCTGGAGTTGGGAGTCTGAGGACACGCTGGACACTGCCCACCACGCTGGGCTCGGAAACCAATGCTGCACGTCTCTGTCGGAGTGATGCTTGGGGCTTGGACCCCTGGTGGTTTCTGACCGTGAGGTCCCTGGATCTAAGAATCTGGGGAGCAGGCTTCTCAGAGCAGGTGCCCCTGCAGATGGACACGCAAGGCCACAGGCCCCCGGGGCCTCTCCTTGCCCCCTTGGGGCGGCTGTGTCCGGGCCCCTTTGCTTGTTCTGGTTGGGTCACACCAATGGCTGTCCTTCCGCAACCCCAGCCTTGGTGTGGGTGACCAATGCTGCACCTCACATGCCCGCTCGCTGGGGCTCCTGTCGGAGCCAAGCAAGGGCAGCCCCACCTGAGGCCACCTGGCTCTCAGCCTCGTGAGTGCACGTGTGTGCGTGTCGGGAGTCCTGCAGGAACTACACTTCCCAGTCCCGCCCTGGGTCTGATCTCAGCGCTGCCGCTGCGTGACCCCCTGTGGGCCCCTGAGGCGTGTGTCCACTCTGCTTCCCTGGGGCCCGACGCACCCCTTGTCCGGGCCTCGCTCAGTGCCCTGCTGACCTGCCCAGAGCTCGCCCCTCACCGCCTTCTGGGCTGGAGCAGGTGCCGCTGTCCCAGAGACACTCGCTGTGCCCTTGACGACTCTTCCCGGGTCCGAGTGTTCTAGGACAGTGGCGCTCCGTGTCCCCCATCTATCATCTGTTGATCTGCCTAGCTATTGATTCATCTACTCATCTACCCACCTATATCATCTACCTCTGTCTAACCACCTACCTATCATTGATCTGTCGATCTGTTTATTATCGATCACGTATCGATCTATTGATTCATCTACTCATCTACCCACCTATATCATCTACCTCTGTCTAACCATCTGGGGGCCCACCTACCTATCTTTGATCTGTCAATCTGTTTATTATTGATCACATATCGATCTATTGATTCATCTACTCATCACCCACCTATACCATCTACCTCTGTCTAACCATCTGGGGGCCGACCTACCTATCATTGATCTGTCGATCTGTTTATTATCGATCCCGTATCGATCTATTGACTCATCTACTCATCTACCCACCTATATCATCTACCTCTGTCTAACCACCTACCTATCATTGATCTGTCGATCTGTTTATTATCGATCACGTATTGATCTATTGATTCATCTACTCATCTACCCACCTATATCATCTACCTCTGTCTAACCATCTGGGGGCCCACTTACCTATAATTGATCTGTCGATCTGTTTATTATCGATCCCGTATCGATCTATTAACTCATCTACTCATCTACCCACCTATATCATCTACCTCTGTCTAACCACCTAACTACCACTGATCTGTCGATCTGTTTATTATCGATCACGTATCGATCTATTGATTCATCTACTCATCTACCCACCTATATCATCTACCTCTGTCTAACCATCTGGGGGCCCACCTACCTATCATTCATCTGTCGATCTGTTTGTTATCGATCACATATCGATCTATTGATTCATCTACTCATCTACCCACCTATATCATCTACCTCTGTCTAACCACCTACCTATCATTGATCTGTCGATCTGTTTATTATCGATCACGTATCGATCTATTAATTCATCTACTCATCTACCCACCTATATCATCTACCTCTGTCTAACCATCTGGGGGCCCACCTACCTATCTTTGATCTGTCAATCTGTTTATTATCGATCATGTATCGATCTATGGATTCATCTACTCATCTACCCACCTATATCATCTACCTCTGTCTAACCA
>CM052809.1:101801-116436 GCA_028533885.1 Nasua narica | reverse complement strand
GGGGGCCCACCTACCTATCTTTGATCTGTTGATCTGTTTATTATTGATCACGTATTGATCTATTGATTCATCTACTCATCTACCCACCTATATCATCTACCTCTGTCTAACCATCTGGGGGCCCACCTACCTATCTTTGATCTGTCAATCTGTTTATTATCTCTCACATATTGATCGGTCATCTATCAATCTATCTACCCAACTCTTTTCGGCCTGTCTGCCCCCCTGACTTACTATCTGCCACGGTCGGACAAAAGAGGGCGGTGTTTTGCTCTCCTGTCCCTGCTGGACCGCCAGCTCCCCTCAGCCCTTGGGGTGGGACCATCACTTGTCAATGGAATGAGCAAAGGCACGCAGAGCAGCACTGACCGGCAGGACTCCCCGCTGCATGTGCTTTGTGCCCCGTCTTCTTCCCTCAGTCGCCGCCAGCCACACTGACAGGCGGCCAGTGCAGCTGAGGACCTCCGAGTGTAGTTTACACTAACTTTAATGCATTTTTACTTACGTGTAAGTAGCCCCAGGCGGCAGGCGGCCCTAAGGTGCTTGGTCGGGCCTGGCGGGCCAGCAGCATTTGCTCACGGTCCACTGTCCCACCGCAAAGGAGACAGTCCGCACTTTGTTCGTCCCACCCTCGGGCAGCAGGGCTGCTCCCCAGTCCCAGGGGGCCCTTTGTCTACTGCATTCTCCCGTGCATGCCTGAGAGGAGCCCCCAGCGTTGTGGGAGCCCTATGCCGGGGCACATGTCAGCTTGCTGGGACCCACTGCAGCCTGCGATGTGTGGGCCTGTCCTGCTCTACCAGGAGAGGGCCCAGCTCCTCCCTGGGATGTCTCCCCCCGAGGTCGGAGGCCCCAGGTCCCTGATCCAAGCACAGGCTCCCTCAGCTGTCTTCTTCGGTCAGAAAGCAAGTCACCGTCCATCCGTGCTCACCGGTGGGCCTCACGGGTCTGGTCGAGGTGCCGAGCACACAGCAGGGAGACGCCCGGCAGGACCCTGGGCTCAAGGACGTTTCTGTCAGAGGAATGTCTTCTCCTGCTACCGATGCTGCTGGGACTGCTGATGGGGAACACAGATGCCAGTGCCACCTCTTGGCGGAGTCTTACCCTCCGAGGCAGGCGGAGTAATAGAGAACTGAGGAACGTCAGCTCAGACGCCTGGGCCTCCCGCCTTGCAGGTGGGCACTGGCGGCCTCAAAGCTGGCAGACAGAGGCAGCAGAGGGCGTGGCCTGGGCCGTGCCCCCTCCTGCTCCCTCCCTTGGATCAGGGCCCTCCAGTGACATCACTTTACCCAGAAAGAAAGATCACCTCTTTCCCGGCTGTGTCTCCAAACACGGTTCCACGCTGAGCTCCCGCAGGCGATGAATTTTGGGGGCCACAGTCCAGTCCGCAGTCGCCCCGGCGGACTCCAGCTGTCTCCTCAGCTCGGGGGTCTGCTGGGCCCCGCCCTGCTCGACTCCCTGGGACCCCCAGCTCACCCATCTGCTTTCTTTCTTCCCAAAGTCTGCTATAATCTCTGCCCAGATTCTCCCGATGACTCTGTCCCAGGCCTTCTATTTTCTCATTCATTTAGGACCCTCTTCGTGAGGCCTGGGAAAGAAAGAACTCAGTGGGTGAGCTCCAGAGCCATTTTCAACCAGAAGTTTTCTTATATCTCCAAACAGTTAAAATTTCCTGGAAACATTGGAAAACAGATTTCCTCTGGGGGACATTTACAATGCATGTAATTTTGTAGTATTACAAGTGATGCTTTGGTCACGATCCCTGTCTAGCAAAAATGCCTAGAAACTGGGCCAGCAGTTTGATGAGGCTGAAACTTCTGAGGTACATTGCCAGTTGCCTTACCAAAAATGTGCTGTGTTTCTCCCTGCCACCACTGACATTTCCTTCTTATACTTAAGGAGGGCTTTCTCATCCTGACTTCAACAGAAAGTTCTGCATTTCCATCTCATTTTGTTAAAGTTTCTGACACCCTCTGAACATTATTTATGGCAGAACTAGGGCCGCAACTTTCTTTCGCATTGTTAAATAGTTCATTCATTCCCTTTAAATTGGTTTTCATTCAGCGCAGCCCTGCTGGACATTTGTGGGTCCTCCCCTCTCCAACTGGCTGACTGCAGGACTGCACATGGGAGGGAGGCAGGCAGAGTGGATTTACAGCACTGAGTGCTTCCATTAGAAAAGAGGGCAGGCCTCCAGGCAATATTCTTGGTTCAAAACACTAGAAAAGGGAGAGCAAAATAAAAGCAAAGCAAGAGGAAGGAAGGAAATAAAGTTAAGAGCAGAAATGGATGAAATTGGAAACAGGAAAATAGAGAAATCAATTAAACAAAAGCTAGCTCTTCAAAAACCTCAATCATTTGTAAACCTCTAGTGAGTCTGAGGAAGTTAAAATGGGAGAAGACATGAGCCACCAAGATCAGTATGAAATAGGAGGCATCACTACAGGTCCCAGGACATCACAAGGATCATGAGCTAATGCTATGAACAACTTTATGCTCAGAAATTCAACAAGTTACAAGAAACAGACCAATTACTTTCAAACTATAGATTACTGAAACTCAACCAGGATGAAAGGAACCACCTGGATAGTCCTATAATTATTTTAAAAATTTTCCTAAATAAGAAACTCTTAAAAAAAGAAATCTCTAAGTCCAGTGAATTCACTGAAGACTTCTATCAAACATTTAAGGAAAAAATAACACCAATTTTATACAATTTCTTCTAGGAAATAGAAGAGATGAAAATTGACTCCAACTCATGTTAGTAAGCTAGCATTACCCTCCTGATGCCGAAACCAGGCAAAGACAGTACAGAGACAGAGAGAGAGAGAAAGAGAGAAAAACTGGCAGACTAATTTCCTTATGAACTTAGAAGAAAAAGTATCAGCATAATATTGGCAAATCGAGTTTATCAATGTGTAAAAAGAATTATATACTATACCAAGTGGGATTCACTTCAGATGTGCAAGTCTGGGTCCACATTTGAAAACCAACCACTGTACTCCGTCACATCCACAAGCCAAAGGAGAAAAATTGTATGATTGTATTGATTGATGTAGAAAAAGCACTTGAAAAAATCCAACACTTGTTCATGACAAAAACTCTCAGAAAACTAGGAATTAAGGAGAAAAACACAAACCAAACCCTGTTGGTAGCATGGTTAATGGTGAAAATAAAAGCTCTTCCCCTACAATGGAGTACATGGCAAGGATATCTGGTCTCTTACTGAACATAGACTTGAAAGTTCTAGTCAGTGTAGTAAGACAGGAAAAAGATTATGGACAGAGGCTATGATTATCTCTATAGGACATCCCAATGAATTAAAAAAAAAAAACCCTCACAAAACCTTCTAGAACTGAGTGAATTCTGTGAGGTTGCAGGTTACAAGATCAACACACAAAGGCAATCTCATGACTGTATACTTACAACGAACATGTGGAAAGTGAAATATGATCTTAAGGGTGCCTGGGTGGCTCAGTGGGTTAAGTGTCTGCCTTTGGCTCAGATCATGATATCGGGGTCCTGGGATTGAGCCCCGTGTTGGGCTTCCTACTCAGCAGGGAACCTCCATTTCCCTTTCCCTCTGCCTCTCTCCACTGCTCGTGCTCTCTTTTCTGCTCTCTCCCAAATAAACAAATAAAATCTTAAAGAAATACAATTTTAATCACTCCCAGAAAGGAAATGCTCATTGATAAACTTAACAACATACATACCAGATCTGTGTGCTGAAATTACAAAACAGTGGCAAAAGAATTCAAAGAAAACCTCAACAGAGACATGTTCGTGTTCATGAGTTGAAAGACTTAATATAGCAAAGAATTCAGTTCTCCACAAATTGATCTATAGGTTTAATGTAATCCCTATAAAACCTCAGCGAGGTTCCCCTCACCTCCCAAGGCACAGACAAACTTATTCTAAAATTTATACGGAAAGACACAGATCCTAAACTACCCCAAAAAATCTTGAAAAAGAAGAATGAAGTGGAGGAACTAGTCTTCTCGGTGTTAGTGCTTCTACACAGCTGCAGAAATGAAGGTGGTGTGAGGTCCATGGAGGCACACTGCAGACCCTGGGACATTACATTTGCAAACCAGGCATCTGACGAAACAATCAGACCTACAATATATTCAGAGCTTTCAAGACTCAACATGAAAAGAGCCAACCCAATTAGAAAACGGGCAAAAGATGAACAGATCTTTCACCAAAGAGGGTATACAGAGGGCAAGTAAAAATCATTAATGTTCAACATCATTAGCCATTAGGAAATGCAAATTAAAACCACAATGAGACACAACCACATGCCTATAAAAAAAATGACAATCCCAAGTATTGGAAGGGATGTGGAGAAACTGGATCCCTTGTATGCTGCTGATGCGAGTGTCTAATGGTGCAGCCACGCTGGAAAGCAGTGTGGCAGATTCTCGCAAAACCAAACATGCAAGGACCATATGACCTAGCTATGGCTCTCCGGGGCACGCATCCCGGAGACATAAAACTTTTGTTCACACAAAGCCTTTCCAAGAATGTTTGCAGCAGTTTTTACTCCTAACAGCCAGAAACTGGATGCAGCCCAAGTGCCCTTCAGTGGGTGCGCGCTTAACTGACCGTGGTCCCTCTGTAGAGTGGAATCTTACGCAGCATAAAAAAGGAGGAATGTACAACCTGAATGGATCTCCAGGGTATCCAATGCTGGACGGATTGAGTGGACGGATCCATCCACTCAGTCCATCGAATACTGGCTCAGGGCAAAAGCCAGTCCCAAAGGTCACACACTGTACGATTCTATGTGCTTAGCATTCCTGCACTGACAAAGTGAGGGATGGACTGAGCCCAAAACACCATGAGTGCTGGGGTGCTGGACCGGGTGCTGGACCGGGTGCTGGACCGGGTGCTGGCCGGGTGCTGGACTGGGTGCTCGCCGGGGTGCTGGACCAGGTGCTGGCCGGGGTGCTGGGCTGGGTGCTGGACTGGGTGCTCGCTGGGGTGCTGGACCGGGTGCTCGCTGGGGTGCTGGACCGGGTGCTGGCTGGGGTGCTGGACCGGGTGCTGGACTGGGTGCTGGCAGGGGTGCTGGTTGGGGTGCTGGACCGGGTGCTGGACTGGGTGCTCACTGGGGTGCTGGACCGGGTGCTCGCCAGGGTGCTGGCCGGGGTGCTGGCAGGGGTGCTGGACCAGGTGCTGGACCGGGTGCTCGCTGGGGTGCTGGACCGGGTGCTGGACCGGGTGCTCGCCGAGGTGCTGGACCAGGTGCTGGCTGGGGTGGTGGACTGGGTGCTGGTTGGGGTGCTGCACTGGGTGCTGGCTGGGGTGCTGGACTGGGTGCTCGCCGGGTGCTGCACTGGGTGCTGGTCTGGGTACTGGTTGGGGTGCTCACCGGGGTGCTAGACCGGGTGCTCGCTGGGGTGCTGGACTGGGTGCTGGCCGGGATGCTGGCTGGGGTGCTGGACCGGGTGCTGGTTGGGGTGCTGGACTGGGTGCTGGCCGGGGTGCTGGACCGGGTGCTGGCCGGGGTGCTGGACCGGGTGCTGGCCGGGGTGCTGGACCGGGTGCTCGCTGGGGTGCTGGACTGGGTGCTCGCTGGGGTGCTGGACTGGGTGCTCGCTGGGGTGCTGGACTGGGTGCTGGCTGGGGTGCTGGACCGGGGTGCTGGCTGGGGTGCTGGACTGGGTGCTGGCCGGGGTGCTGGACTGGGTGCTGGCCGGGATGCTGGCTGGGGTGCTGGACTGGGTGCTCGCCGAGGTGCTGGACCGGGTGCTGGCCGGGGTGCTGGACCGGGTGCTCGCCGGGGTGCTGGACTGGGTGCTGGCTGGGGTGCTGGACTGGGTGCTCGCTGGGGTGCTGGACTGGGTGCTGGCCGGGATGCTGGCTGGGGTGCTGGACTGGGTGCTGGCCGGGGTGCTGGACCGGGTGCTTGCCGGGGTGCTGGACCGGGTGCTCGCCGGGGTGCTGGACTGGGTGCTCGCCGGGGTGCTGGACTGGGTGCTGGCTCGGACACTGGCCAGCCGACCTGCAGGGGGCAGCCTGGCTACGTTGGGATGGGCTCGGCGGAGGCTGCACTGGGCTTGGCTTCCTGGTCCCAGCTGGAGAGCACCAGCTTTCTCTTCCTTCCTCTCTCTCCTAGCGTGCGCGCCCACACACACACACACACACACACACACACAGGCACACGCACATGCACACACGCCCCACCGCCCATGAGCTCATTCTGCCCACGGCTGGCAGGCTGGGTGGGATCGTTTCTCCTTGAGCTCTTTGTCCAGCTCAGTTTCACATGACTCATGAGTGGCTTTCACCGTCTCCCCTGGGGAGACCCCCCGCTTGGCCCCATAAACCTTCCCAATTAAGCAATGTTTCCTGATAAGCAGCTGCTTGCCCGCTCCCTCCAGACCTCCCGGAGAACTGCGCCCCCTCCCCATCCTGCCGTGCAGGCTCCAGGCTGGCCCTCCCCGTCCTGGTGGTGGCCGGCAGGCTCCCAGGGAAACTGAGGCCTGCAGAGGGCTGAGATTGGCTGGGTTCCAGCCGGGGAAGCCGGCTTCCTGCGGGTCTCTGTCCCCTCCACTTCTGTCTCTCATCTCCTCCCCGGAGGGAGGGGACCGAGGCCATCCGGCATAGATGGTCCAGACTCTGCGGCCCGTCCAGAGGAGGCCCTGGAGACGTCCAGTCGGCCTGCCCTCGCCCAGCCTGGGGTCGTGGCAGCACCCTGACTTGGCAGGGGTCTGCTGCTCTGTTGGGTCCTGGGCAGCCCCGTCTACAAGGCTGGGGCCCGGCTCGGGGTCCGCGCTGTGAGGGATTCCAGCAGCTCCCGGGGCTGGGCCCCCCGTGAAGCTAGACGTCGGGATAGCGGCGGGATCCAGTGAGCACTGAGGCCCCCCGCCTGTGAGTTTCCCTCCCCAGGGTAGGCTTCCCTTCAGAGCCCAAGCCCCTCTGGGGCACGGACACAGCCCTGTTGGGCCTGGGCGCCTTCCGCTGTGGACAGCACCACTGCGTTTCCCAGTCCTGACCCGTGTTAGGGATGCGTGCGGGGCAGAGAGCATGCAGCCGGGTCTGGACCATTCCTCCGTCGCCCTCAAGCCACACAGGGCAGCTGCAGCCCCGGGGTCAGCGTAGGAAGCCTGTCCTCCTGCCGGTGGAGGAATCCGGCCCTGGCAAGCTGACCTGTGCCCAGACAGGCCGAGGTGGCTGGGACGGGGGACGGGGGGGCCCCTGGCAAGCTGATCTGTGCCCAGACAGGTCCAGGTGGCCGTGAGGGGGGATGGGGGGCCCTGGCAAACTGACCTGTGCCCAGACAGGCCCAGGTGGCCGTGAGGGGGGACGGAGGGGCCCTGGCATACTGACCTGTGCCCAGAGAGGCCCAGGTGGCCCTGATGGGGGGACGGGGGGCGCTGGCAAGCTGACCTGTGCCCAGAAAGGCCTAGGTGGCCGTGATGGGGGACAGGGGGGCCCTGGCATACTGACCTGTGCCCAGACAGGCCCAGGTGGCCGTGAGGGGGGACGGGGGGCTCCCGGCAAGCTGACCTGTGCCCAGACAGGCCTAGGTGACCGTGATGGGGGACGGGGGGGCCCTGGCAAGCTGACCTGTGCCCAGAAAGGCCCAGGTGGCCGTGATGGGGGACGGGGGGGCCCTGGCAAGCTGACCTGTGCCCAGACAGGCCCAGGTGGCCGTGATGGGGGACGGGGAGGCCCTGGCATACTGACCTGTGCCCAGACAGGCCCAGGTGGCTGTGATGGGGGACGGGGGGGCCCCCGGCAAGCTGACCTGTGCCCAGACAGGCCTAGGTGGCCGGGATGGGGGACAGGGGTCCCTGGCCAGCTGACCTGTGCCCAGACAGGCCCAGTTGGCGGTGATGGGGGGACGGGGGGGCCCTGGCAAGCTGACCTGTGCCCAGACAGGCCCAGGTGGCCGTGAGGGGGGACGGGGGGGTCCTGAGAAGCTGACCTGTACCCAGACAGGCCCAGGTGGCCGTGATGGGGGGACGGGGGGCCTGGCAAGGTGACCTGTGCCCAGACAGGCCTAGGTGGCCGTGAGGGGGGGACGGGGGGCCTGGCAAGGTGACCTGTGCCCAGACAGGCCCAGGTGGCCGTGAGGGGGGGACGGGGGGCCCTGGCAAGCTGACCTGTGCCCAGACAGGCCCAGGTGGCCTTGATGGGGGGGCGGGGCATTTCATGCAGCGAAGCCCCAGGCCCAGCCTTCTGCAACAGAGACGTGGGGTGACTCTGCTGTTGGCCAGAGGCCATGGGCCATGGCCAAGAATGCGGATGAGCCACGTCTGTCTCCCTGGACTCATCCCTCATCCCGCTGTGCTGAGGCCTGTGAGGTTATCTACTGGGAGCCGGCATCTGGCTCTGTGCCCTAGCCTCTGTGGCGGTTCTCTGGTCCTCAGTTTACCCCTCGTGGTCAACGGAGCCGAGGCTGGTCGGTTGGCCGCTCTTGCAGGCAGTGTGCCTGGCCTACCGGGACCAGCCAGGGGGGCGTTCCCGGCGGAGGGAGTCTGCCAGGTGGGCTGGGGCTGGGTGTGGGTGGAGGCAGGGGCCCCGGTGCTAGCATGGAGTGCGCCCAGGCCTCTCTGCAGAGCTCCGAGGGCAGGAGAGCAAGGTGTGCGAAGGCCCATCGGTCACTGGGAGGTGGGCACGTAGGCAGAGGCAGGGTGAAGCTTGAGACTGGGAAAGGGAACCTGCCTCCAAGGTCTAGCTGGGCTGGGGGTGTCTCCCCAAGGTGCAGGAGGTGGGGGCTGGCCCAGCCCGGACCTTTAGTTACGGCTCACACTGCGCCAGGCGCTGGGCCTCCCCCTTCCTGGCAGGCAAACCTGGTGGTCCCGCTCCGCAGACTGGAGGTGTCTCTCGGAACCTCAGCCCCGCTGATACCAGGGGCGGCTTATTGGGGGCTTCAGTCCGGCCGCGGTGGGTAGGCTCAGGACCAGCCTGGGTTCCCCCCGCCCCTGGATGGCCTTCCCCTTCCCGAGCGCACAGATGGCGCTCAGCCTCTCCGCCTCCGTCTCCCCGAAGCGGCCCCACTGCTACAGGTCTCGGGCTGGGACCTCCGCCGCCACCTCCTTCCGCGGGACTCGCTGGGAGGCCGACGTGAGAACCCTCCGCTCCCCGCGGAAGAAAGCTCCGTAATGCCTGCAACGCCTTCCAGACACACGTTTACAATCTCACACTTCATTTTTCTTGGACGCAATCTCCGTGCCTTTAAACATGTCATCACTCTGTGTCCCCCCACCCCCCGCCTAGCACTTCCCGGGTGTGGGAGGCAGGCTTCAGGGGGAGGCCCCGCGGGCTGCGCAAGGCCCGGGTCGTGGGGGGCGGGGCAGGCGCCCCCCACTGGTGAGCCCCCCCCCCCGCCCCCCGCCCCGGGGGTCCTGCAGCCTGGGTGGGCTGGGGCTGCCTTCGGTCAGCCTTCTCTGCGCGGAGCCAGCCCGCTTGGTGAGCTGGCCGAGCAGGGTGGGAGCAGATGAGTGCAATGGAGAGCCCCCTCCCGCAGGAGGGGTCCCGGAAGAGGGGAATGACGTGAGGCCAGTCACACCCACGGGGAGGGCTAACCATGGGTGGGTGCTTCCGAAACATGACATCACAACTTAGAAAAGGCCACAGCTCCCTCTCAGATGGGGAAACTGAGTCTCTGAGAGGGTGTGATTTGTCCCGCCCCTCACTCAGTCATGCGCAGGGAGCAAGACGGCTGTGCTCACCAGGGCGCCCTGGAGCTGCGCTGGTCCCAGGGGCCACTGAGAGGTGCATTTTCTGGCCCCCTGCTTGGCCTCTGAGCACCGTTCCAAGACAGGTCACTGAGTGCTAGATTCTCAGAGCCCACCAGCCCACCTTTGGAGGTGCCCATACCCCCAGACCCAGGGCCATTGTACGCAGAGGCAGCTTCTCCGGGTTCAGACAAGCTGGTGGGCAGCGGGGCTCTCCCTTGAGGCCCAAGGCCTGGCTAGTCCGAGGGGTCGTCGATGTTATCTGGAGGCTGGCATTTCGCGGGAGCCTACACCGCGGCCTGCGCCCCGGAGCTGACCCAGGGGCCTTTTAGCTGGTTCTCCTCGAACCCAATCTTGGGTCCGTTTCACTCGATTTTGGGTTCTCTGACACCACCATGTTTCAGCAGCGGCTCCGTGCCTTCTGTCCTCCGCATCCCTGGTGCTCCTCCCGCCTCTGGCCAGGCCCCTTTGGTCCCCAGGTCCCCTTCCCCCAGCCGCCGCTGTACAGAGGCCCTGAGAACGGGGGTCGCCCGAGCATTGGCGCTGGCAGTTACCACAGCCTCTAGCTCACCTCCCTCGATTTAATAAGGACGGGGAGACGGAGGTCCCAAAAGGTCAAGCGAATCAGCCTTTGCCCTCCGCTGGCCAGGTCGTCTCGTTCCCAGGGAGGAGCGCCCCTCCGGCCTCGCGTCCGGAGCGATCTGACTTCGCAAAGAGCGCGGGTATCACCTGTTGCGGGGTCTTCCTGTCCACGCCAACTCCCAAGGGAGCGGGCGCGCGCGCTGCAGCTCAGGGCTGACCCTGGGTCCTCCAGGGCTCACCCCCACGCGTCCGGAATCGAGCTCCGCCCCGGCCCCGCCCCCGGGCCCCACAGGCCCCTGGCCCCGCCCCTGCGCCCACCCCGGGTCCCCCCAACGCGGCTTGCAGCTCGGAGCCAACGCTCCGCCCCGACCCCGCCCCAGCCCTCCGCGCGCCCCCAGCCCCGCCCCCGTGGCCGCCCCGCGTCCCTCCCACCCGGCCGCCCAGGCTCAGTGCCAACGCTCCGCCCCAGCCCCGCCCCTGGCCCCCCCACCTGCTCCCTACTCCTCCCGCCCCCCGCGCGCCCCGCCTCCACGCGCGGGGCGCGCCCCGACACCCGAGGGGCCGGGCGGCGGCGCGGCGGGGCGGCGCGCTCGGCTCGGGTTTCGGCCCGCCCCCGGCGCCGGCGTGACCCCTCCTTGGGCGCGGGCGGGCCGGGCCCAGCTGGCCGGCGCCCCGCCCCCGGCCCGGCGCTCCGGGCGCTATAAGAGGGCGGCGGCCGCGGGGCACCCTGCGCGGGGCCGGGAGCGCGATGGTCAGCCGCCGAGGCGCGGCAAGATGCTGGATGGGCCCCTGCTGGCGCGCTGGCTGGCTGCGGCCTTCGCGCTGACGCTGTTGCTCGCCGCGCTGCGCCCCTCGGCCGCCTACTTCGGGTAGGTGCCTCGGCGGCCCGGCGGGCAGGCGGGCGGGCGGGCGGCGCGGAGACGGGGCGCGGGGCGGGCGGCCCAGGTGCGCGGGCGCGGGCCGGGACTGGCTGGCGCGGGCCAGCGGGCTGCCGGGCGCTGTTTGCGGCGTGCGCGTCGCTCCGTCCGCGGGTCAGTGTCCTCGCGGCGCTGCGTGGGGAGAGGGGCCCACATACCCGACGGGCTGGCACGCGGCCGTGGTCCTCCGTGACCCCGGAGTCGTCGTCGCCGCGACGCTCCCGTGCGCGGGGGGCTCCCTGTAGCTCGGGGACCGAGCCTGGTCCTGGCGCTCTGTTAGGCCGCCGAGTTCTGGCGGAACGGCTGGAGCCTCCCCCGGCCCCTACCCACCCTTGCAGCTTCCCCCTCCTTTCTCTCCTCGAGAAGTTAATTTAACAACAACAAAAAAATACGTACAAAATCCAGATGTTCCTTGCACTGAGCCCCAAAGGGGGAAAGAAAAAAAAAAAAAAACTCCAAGCTGGAGGAATTTATTTTTCTTGCGCTTTGCTTCTTACGCCCGCTCGGGCCCGGGCCCGCGGGAGCGCTTCTGTGGGACCCGGCCGGGAGCGCAAGGCCCGGCGGGGGCGTGAACGCGGCCCCCCGCGGTCTCGGGGGTCGCTGTCCCGCGCGCTCTCCGTAGTAGCAGTTTGCGTGGTTTCGGCGCGTCGCTCTCCGCCGTTCTTTCCGGCCTTCCTCGTCCCTGTCTCCTAGATCTGGGATGTCCAACCCAGAGACCTTTGGGGACCCTCCCTCGCTGTGCCACGCAGATGGGCACCCCGAGGTCCGGGCTGGCACGGCGCGAACAGCCCTCTGGGCCCCTCAGCCTCCGCTCCTGCCGCCCAGGCGCCGCCTGGGAGCCGCGGCCCAGCCTCCAGCCCTGGCCCCTGCCCTGGGCGCCGCGGGGCCGCTCCTGGCCGCTGCCCTCTGCCCGTCACCTGTTCCCTCGCCCCGGGCCGGGCGCTGTCGCGCAGCGGCTGGCCGGCAGAGGGCCCCGTTGGCCCAGAAATGTGCCACCGCCAGGGCGGGGAGAGGCCACTGGGCGAGGAGCCCTGCAGGTGTATCCTGTTCTCAAAGAAAATAAAATATTTTCATGGGAAACTTTCCCTTTGTGTTTTTCTTTCCCCCCTTTCTCCTTCTGTTCCTTTCTCCTGGGTCGTCTTCCAGGGTCAGCTCCGTGTCTCCTTCCCCTGGAGACCCCACCCCGCAGCTCTCTCCTGGCTCCCGCTGCGGCCCGGCCCTGCCTGGGGCCTGGGCTGTGCAGAGGCTGGCACGCCCCTGCACGCCATCTGTGCAGCCTTCGCCTCGCCCTCGCGGGCAGAGGGAGGGTCAGAGGATGGCCGTCTGGCCGCAGGTCCGTGGTGAGTCACGGCAGCCTGTCCGCCAGCTGTGCCTTCCCGCTCTGCCGGCCCAGCCTCGGGTCTGCTCACCAGGCCTCAGACACACCCTGGCTTGTCTGCTTTGCGGGTGCGCCTGCTGCCTGCCCACGGAGGGGAGGCGGGGGTCGTGGGTCGTGGCCCCCACCCCCACCCCCGCAGCAGGGGGGCTTGCCCCTCTGGGGAAGTCCCCGAGCCTGAGCCCTGCCGTGCAGCCCGTGGGCGAGCAGGGGAACGCGGGGAGGGCTTGGTGCCCCGGTGACCCCTCCGGCCGGCTCTCTGGCCCAGCATTGGGCCCCAAAGCCTGTGTGCGGAGCACAGGACGCGAACCTGCTGCCCCAGGGACTAGCCCGCCCCGGCACCAGGCAGGGGAGCTGGGTTCCCTGTGACCGACAGAGGTCCTGGAGCGCGGGCAGGCCTACTGCGGCACGGGAGGGGTCCTTACCCAGCACGCGCCTCGGGAGGGGGTTCCCAAAGTGGGGCCAGACCCAGGATGCTTGGAACTGGTCTGTGTGGGGCCCTTCCTCCTGGCCCAGCAGAGAGGCAGGAGCTGCAGGGCTGGGGGAGGAGATGGCCCTCGGTGGGCAGGGCTGGGACTGGGTGCTTCCTCCCAACCCGGAGTGCAGAAGGAGCAGGAGGAAGGAGCTGGGAGCTGGGATTCAGGCCCTCCTCTCCCTTCCCCCTCTCCGAAAGCTCTGCCTGGCACGGAGGCTCCCCGGCAGGCAGAGCAGCTCCTGTTACAGCCCAGAAACCGAGAGAGGCTGGCCTGGGATGGGGGGGTCACGTGGGCGGCGGGAGCCCTCCCTGCCCCCTCCCCGAGGCTGCAACCCAAGCCGCCCTGCTCCTGTTGCCCTCTCCGCCTCTGGCCAGTAGGCAGGACCCTCTAGGCCGCCGCCTGGCCCGGGGAAGGGGCGCTTCCCTCTTCCTCCGCGGCCTGGCCCTGCGTCTTGGCGGCGTGATTAGCAGGTGGTGTTTCCACCTGGTTCTCCAGGGGCCTCGACAGCTTGGCCTGACGCCCTCCTGGAAGGGGGGGTGCCTGGCTCCCCGCAGAAAGGGGCCGGGCCCAGGTCTCCTGGCCAGTTTGGGAAACAGACTCAGACCCTCAGCTCCCCACGCCCCGTGGACCTGGGTGGGCTGAAAGCCTGGCCTGCGCCCGGCGCTGCCTCTGGTGTTAGAGGGGAGAGGACGCAGCTGGGGGGGGGGGGTCCCGCGGGTGCTGACAGTCTGCTCAGGAAGGGGGGCCCGAACCCAGAGGCAGGCGGCCTGGCCCTCCCAGGGCTGGGTCCCGCACACTGGGTACCACCGGGCGCTTTCCTTAGAGATCCCACGTGTGGAGCCCGCCCCAGCCGAGCCCGCCCACCACCCCGCCTCCAGGGGCTGCGGGGCAGGGGGCGGAGGCCTCAGGCTCCCAATGCGGGTCAGTGTCCGGAAGAGGAAAGGCTGTCCTGGGCCCCGAGACCCGTCCTTGGGATGGGTCCCAGCACCCGCCCTTCTGTGGGACGCCTTGCGGGCTGGCTTGGGAAGCAGGTCTGTCTGGAGGAGGCTGCAGCGGGCGTGGCCGCAGAGGGCCCCGCGGCCAGACGTCCGTGTGCAGGGGTGCTCAGAGCGGCTGCGCCCCCCGGCCCCCAATCTGTCTGGATTGAGACAGAACTCCCGCCCGGTGGGCTCAGCCCGCTAGAGTGCGGCTCCGTCACCCTAGAACCCTCCCATCCTGTCCCCCGCCCCCCGCCCCCTCTGTCCCTCGGCGCCTCTGTTCACCGACACCCGCGTCGGTTCCCAGTCCGGCTCCTGTCCTGCCGCCGTGAGCACAGCGGGACGCGTTTTCCTGCGTTTCCGGTTCTGCTGGGCAATCCCGAGAACTGGGATTTCTGGATCTCGCGGTGGCTGTTTCTGGTTCCGAAGAACCCGGCCCACGGCTCGGCGGTGCTGCCGTGCGCCCCCACCAGCCCTGCCGAAGCGGTCTGGTTTCTCCACGTAGCCGCCAGCACCCGTTGCTGCTGGCTTTCTGGTTTGTTTTGCTTTTTATTCGATCCATCCCAGGGGCCGTGGGGGCAGCTCCCCGTGTGTCGGTGTGCCCCTCCCTGACGACCGC
>CM052809.1:77682-101301 GCA_028533885.1 Nasua narica | reverse complement strand
ACCCGAGGTCAGTTGGGGAGTCTGCGGGGGCGTCCACGGGGGCGGGACCCGGCATCACTAGGGGAGCAGGCCCGGGGCGTCCACGGACAGCAGGACCCGGGGTCACTGGGAGAGCGGGCAGGGGCGTCCACGGGTGGCGGGACCCGAGGTCAGTTGGGGAGTCTGCGGGGGCGTCCATGGGGGCGGGACCCAGCGTCACTGGGGGAGGGGGCGGGGGCGTCCATGGATAGCGGGACCCGGGGTCACTGGGGGAGCGGGTAGGGGCGTCCACGGGGGCTGGACCGGGTCACTGGGGGAGCGGGTGGGGGCATCCACCGGCGTCCATGGGGGCGGGACCCGGGGTCACTGGGAGAGGAGGTGAGGGCGTCCACGGACAGCAGGACCCGGGGTCACCCCTTCCCCCGGAGCAGGCACCCATCTGGTTGTAGAAGCTCCTTCCTGCAGGTCCGCGAAAAGACCTGGCACTTTGTCCTTGAAATCAAGGTGTAATTACGTACAGGAAAATGGACCCGGCTTGGTGGGTCCTGCACCCGTCAGCACGCGTGTGACCAGCACCCCCATGCTCTGCACAGCGCTCCCATCTCCCCCGCCGTGCGGCCCCTATAACCTCCCACGGGGACCGTAGAACCTTCCACGGGGACCGGAAGGTACCTCGGCAGCCACTGGCCTTGTGGCTGATGGACTGAAAAACCAAATCTCTCTCTTTGTTTGTTCGTCCACGTGATTTAAATGTCACAGGTGTGCACGGTGAGTGGGAGCCCCGTGGGGTCCACTCGGGTGGTCCTCCAACCTGAGCTCAGGAGGCCCCCGCGCCCTGGTTTCTGCCCCATCTACGGCTCCCCCGCCGGCGGCACCCGGCTCTCCAAGTCGGAGCGGGGGCGGGGGAAACGCCAGCTCTCCACCCTTGCTCCCGTGGGCGCGCACGGGGCTGGCGGCTGCCTGGTCCCGGTGTTTCGATCGGCCTCAGATGAGTCGGCCACCGTCACTCCCTCCTCTGAGCGGCCCTCCAGCTGACCGGTCTCCTTCTCCCCAGGTCCCTGGCCGTCGGGCCGCAGTACTCGTCCCTGGGGACTCAGCCCATCCTGTGCGCCAGCATCCCTGGCCTGGTCCCCAAGCAGCTGCGCTTCTGCCGGAACTACGTGGAGATCATGCCCAGCGTGGCGGAGGGCATCAAGATCAGCATCCAGGAGTGCCAGCACCAGTTCCGGGGGCGCCGCTGGAACTGTACCACCGTGAACAACAGCCTGGCCATCTTCGGGCCAGTGCTGGACAGAGGTAGGCGGGGCACACGTCCCGGGCCTCGGGCCTCGGGCCTCGGGCCTCGCAGGCAGCGGGGGACGGGGACGGGGGGGTGCTGCAGGTGCCAGCAGAGCCCTCCAGGGGCAGGGCCCCTCCGTCTGGGTCCGCCCTCCTGTGTCCCTGGGGCTCCACCTCCCAGTGCCATTGCCGGAGACCTCATTCTCTGGACATCTCCCCCCACGCTCACCTGTCCTGGGGGTCTCCAGGAGCTGGGAATGCCCTTGTTTCACGCAGAGATTCCCTCTGTGTCCCCTTCCCCCAGGAAAAATTGTGCCGTTCCAGGGGGGACAGGCTTCCCACGGGGAACCAGGCCTTCAGAGGGGTCTTGCAGAGAACATACAATTTTTTTTTTGTTTAAACAGGGGGTCGGGGAGGGCAGAGCACACCCCCGGAGTTATCCAGGGTGCTGGGCCCAGGGAGTTATTTTAGGAAGAGCTGGAAGGTGAGGGTTGGGCGTTGGCGAACTTCTGGTGAAGAGCAAATTTTCACCAGAGAGTGGTTTGCACAACATCCGCACATCAGAGGGCAGCAGGGCTGTGTGCCCAGCTGGTCACTGCTCTTCCCCACGTCTGGCCACCGATTCCCGCTCAGCAGGAACGCCTGAAAGTGGCCTCTGCAATAGGGTGGCCGGGGAGGGAGAAGGGCTCCTTTCACTCAGTATGATGGTTTCAGGATTGGTCCGCATGCAGCAGGCGTCAGCACCTCCTGCCTTCCTACGGGTGGGTACTATTCCACCGTGTAGACGGGCTGCATTTTATGGTGCATTCGGCACTGATGGACGTTGGGTTATTTCTCCCTCGTGGTTGCTGTGAATAGAGCTCCTATGGACATATTTGTACAAGTATCTGTTTGAATATGTGTTTTCAAATCGTTGGCATATATTCCTAAGAGTGCAATTGTTCTGTGTAAGATTCGGGGGAAACACTACAGTTTTCCACAGGGCCTGCACCGTCTTCCATTCCTCAAGCAATGCATGAGGGTTCCAATTTCTCCACATCCTCACCACTGCGTAATTTCTGCCTCTTTCCTTATCCATCCCAGTGGGTGCAGAGGGATACCTCATTGCGGTTTTTATTCGTGTGTCCCCAACGGCTGATGATGGTGACCATCTTTTCGTGGGCTTGTTGGTCATCTGTATGTCTTCTTTAGAGAAGCATCTATTCAAATTCTTTGCCCAATTTTTAAAAAGATTTATTTATGTTTTTAAGAGAGAGAGAGCACATAGACGGGAAAGGCAGAGGGAGACAGAATCTTAAGCAGACTCTGTGCTGAGCACAGAGCCCAACTTGGGCTCAATCCCAGGACCTTGAAATCATGACCTGAGCCAAAACCAAGAGTTGGATGCCCAGGTAACTGTGCTACCCAGGCACCCCTGCCCAGTTTTTAATTGGAGTGCTTGTGTTTTTGTTGTTGAATTGTCAGAGCTCTTTATATATTCTAGACACTGCATTTTTATCAGATCCATGATCTGCAAATAATTTCTTACAAATTTCAAACAATGAAAAGGTGGTCTTTTCATTGTTGTGACAGTGTCCTAGAATGCACAAAAGTTTTAAATTTTGGGGAAGTCCAATTTATCTACTGAAATGTCAGATTAAAATAAGCACTGCCTAATATAAGGTTACAAAGACTTGAACCTATGTTTTCTTCTAAAAGTTTTATACTTTGATCTTTCACATTTAATCTTTGATTTGTAGGGAGTTAAGTTTTTGTGTATGGCGTGAGGTCGGGGATCCCACTTTATCCTTTTGCATGTGGAAATCCAGTTATTTCAACACCATCTGTTGTTCAACAGGTTATTTTTTCCCCATTGAATGGTCCTAGTCCCCTTGTCAAAAATCAACTGGCCATGGATGTGTGGCTTTGTTTCTTGACTCGATTCCATTCCTTTGGTCTATATGACTATCATCTTGTCAATTCCACACTATTTTCCTAGCTGTAACTCTGTAGTATGCTTTGAAGTCATTAAGTGCCAATCGAATCCTGCATTCTGGTTTTCTCTTACAAGATTGTTTTGACAATTTGAGACCCTTGTAATTCCATATGAATTTTAGGATCAACTTCTCCATGTCTGTGAAAAAGACTTTTGGGATTTTCAGGGCATTTGCATTCGGTCTGTAGATTATTTCGGGGAGCATTGCCACCCTAACAATATTAGGCCTATTAATCTGTGAATATGGGATGACTCTCTGTTTATTCAGGTCCTCCTTGGTTTCTTCCAGCAACGTTTTTGCAGCTTTCAGCATATAAGTCTTGTACTTCCCTCACTAATGAATTGCTAAGTATTTTTTTTCCTTTTTGATGTTATTGTAAATGGAATTGTTCTCTTATTTTCTTTTTCAGACTATTCATTGCTACCATATAAAATACAAATAATTTTTGTGTTTTGATGCTGTATCCTGCAACTTTGCTTAATTTTGGGGTAGCTCCGAGAGGTTTTTTTGGTAGGTTCCTAAGGATTTTCTATGTATAGGATCATGTCACCTATGAATTGGGACAGTTTTACTTCTTCCTGTCTCATTCGCATACCCTTGATATCTTCTTCTTGCATAATTGTTCTGCTGCTTCCAGCACGATGTTGAGTAGCAGTGGTGAACGTGGGCACCCTTGTCTTGTTCCTGATCTTGGGGAGAAACGTTTCAGTCTTTCACCATCAAGTAAGTGGTTTGCTGGGGGTTTTCTATAAACCCACAGCGCTTTATCAGGTTGAGAGGTTGAGGAAATTCATTTCTGTTCCTCGTCTGTTCAATTTTTGTATCCTGAATGGGTGTTGGATTATATCGAATGCTTTTTCTGCTCCCATTAAGATGCCCATGCAGTTTTGTTCCCTCATTCTCTTAACGTGATGTGTTATTATTGGCTGATTTTCCTACACTAAAGCACCCTTGCATTCTTGGGATAAATCCCCATTGGTCATGGTCAATAATCCCTTTAACATGCTAGAGGATTTGGTTTGCAAGCATTTTGTTGAGGATTTCTGCATCAATATCTACAAGGGACATTGGTCTGAAGTTCTCTTTCCCTGTAGTGTCTTTGTCTGACTTTGGTATCAGAGCGACGCTGGCCTCAGAGAACGAGTTAGGAAGTGTTTCCTGATCATCTGCTTTTTTGAAGAGCTTGATTGGTGTTGATTCTTCTTTAATTGTTTGGTAGGATCCACCAGTGAAGCTTTGGTTTCTTGGGAGGTTTTAAATTACTGGTTTGATCTCATTACTTGTTACTGGTCTGTTCAGATGTTCTATTTCTTCTTAAGTCGGTTCTGATGTTTGTGTATGTGTAGAAATGTATCCATTTCATCTAGGTCAATGTTACATTTTTGGGAGGATAGTCTTGACAAATGTAGAATTCTTGGTTGAGAGCATTTTCCTTCAGTACCTGAAATATATCATCCCACTGCCTTCTGACTCTGGTTTCTGATGAGAAATTGCCTGTTGACTTCATGCAGAACCATTTGTAGATGACAAGATGCATCTCTCTTGCTGCTTTAAAGATTTTCTTTGTCTTTTATTTTGAGAGTTAATTAAAATATGTCTCAGTGTGTATCTTTCTCTGTTTATCTGACCTGAAGTTTATTGAGCTTCGTGGAAATATTGATTCAAGTCCTTTATCAAAGGCCATTTTTTTTTTGGCCATTATTTTTTTAAATATTCTTTCTTTTTTGTTTTTAAAGGTTTTATTTATTTATTTGACACACAGAGGGAGAGAGAGAGAGAGATCACAAGTAGGCAGAGAGGCAGGCAGAGAGAGGGGGGGAATCAGGCTCCCCGCCAAGCAGAGAGCCCGACGTGGGGCTCGATCCCAGGACCCTGAGATCATGACCCGAGCCAAAGGCAGAGGCTTTAACCCACTGAGCCATCCAGGCGCCCCTCAAATATTCTTTCTGCTTCTCTCTCTATTCTCTCCTGGGATGCCTACAATGTGGTGTTTGTTGCTACATTTGATGATGTCTCACAGGTGTGTTCATTTTTCTTCATTCTTTTTCCTTTCTGCTTCTCCGACTGCATAATTGCAGTTGAACTATCTTCAGGGTCACTGATTCTTTCTTCTGCTGCTCAGCTGTGCTGTTGAAAACCTCTAGCAAATATTTTGTTTTAGTTATCATACTTGTTAGCACCACAATTTCTATTTGGTTACTTTTTGTAATTTCTATCTCTTTTCTGATATTCTCTCTCTGTTGAGACTTTGTTCTCCTGGGTTTTTTTTTATCTCTTTGGACAAGTGATTCTGTCTTTGTCTGGTACATCCAATATTTGTGCTTCATTGGGATACTTTCTGTTGATTTCTTTTTTTGGTGAATGGCTTGTACTTCCTTATGTCTTTGCATGCCTTATAATTTTTTGTGGAAATATGTGCCTCTTGATCATTATAAGATGGTCACTCAAGAAATCAAATTATTTCCCCTCCTCAGAGTTTGGTGTGCTTACCGTGGGTTGTAGTTGCTTGTTTATTTAGTGACTTGTCTTTAGCTTGTGGTCAGCTAGCGATTTGGCAAAATTTTCCTTAATGTCTTGGAGAGGGAAAAAAAGAAAACAAAGCAAAGAAAGAAAACTCCTGGTCTTTGCAGATTGGCTGTGTCATTCAGGCTTTCAACAGGAGCTAGTCTGCCCCCAGCCCTGCCTTAGCCTTCACTTCCTGTCTGCGCCGGGCCTGAAGATCAGCTGTGGACGGAGCTTACGGTCTCTCCCGAGCATGCCCTCTGCCCTTGGCATGAACGTGGCTTTTCCTCTCCTGGGCCACACAGCAGCTTTTCAAACCCTTAACTCCCCAAAGCAACTCTCCCCAACGCTTTCCCCTCAGATGGTCACTGTGTCTATTCTTGGTCCCAACTATAATTTTTTGCCCCACGTGGATGCCCTCGTTCATTTGATTTTCAGTGTTTTCCAGGAATATCCTCCTGGAGGATACTGCTTAGCCACTGTTCCATCCAGAGAGAGTTCTGAGGTAGGCCTCAGTTTTTCAGGTCAAAACAGACAATTTCTTGAGGAGCAACATCCACTCTGCTCCCTCCGGAACCGTCCCCCCACATGGGAACAATGCACACTGCAACCTCAAGAGTTCTGTATGCCAGAGAGGGTGGTCCTGTGACCGAGTGAAAATGCCCCCAAGCTCTTCTAACTTGTCAGAGACACCTTTTCTGGATTCAGCATTTGCTGGGCTGCAAAAACCTTGAGCTCTGTTCCAGGGCTCGGACAGTTTCTGCTCCATTTTTTCCATGTTTCTGTGCAGGGATGGGCCCTTGGAGTTCCTCACTCAGCCATTTTGCTGAGGCCGCTCCATAACGCCTTCTCCAAACTGGCCTCAGAGGCCACACAGTGCCATGTTCTGTCAGAGGAGGCAGTTATGAAGGCCCACTTGGGCTCTAAGGTAGGGCACCCAGACCCCGCCCCTCAGTGGCATACCGAGGTACCCTAGGGAGACAAGCATGAAGGATGGAACACACATCGGTCTGGCTGCCTCTGGAATGCAGAGGAAGGGATAAGCGATGTCTGGGAGGAAGATACGCTGGGCTCCGGGACTGCTGGTGTGCATGGAGGGGAAGACAGCTGAGGAGGGGTCCTCAGAGTGCAACCAAGCATTGCATGGAGGCTTGGCGGTGCCACATTACATTTGTCCAAGGGCCTTAGGCCCTCCACTTCAAGTGGTCATGGCCATGCCCACGGCCCATGTAGGGAAGGGAGGGGGTGACACCATGTGACCTCGACTGGTGAGTCATTGGCTTCCTGGAGCGTGAGCGTCCCCGTCTACAAAATGGGAGTCTAATTGCCACTCAGCTGACTTCACAGAGCTGCTGGTTGGGGTAATTACATGGTAGTCCCCACAAGGACAGCTGCTGCCATGTGTGGGAGGAGTTAGGGTCGCAGGACGCTGTGGAACATCCGCTGTGTGAGGGCCTGTGTGTGCGTGTGTGTGTTCTGGTGTGCATGCCTGTGTGTGTGCATTTGTGTTGTGGGTGGGTGTGCATTGTGGTATATGCATATGTGTGCACGAGTGTGTGTGAACGAATGTACACATTTATGTGCGTGCATGTGTGCAGGTGTGTGCACACATGGGAACACTTGTGTGGTGTGGTTGCCACCCTCACAGGTCCTCTGCTGAGCCAAGGGTGTTGTGGCCTGAAGAGGCATGTCCGGCAGGCCCCTAGACGCCCCGAATGCTTCCTGCTCCTTCAGGTGAGAAGAAATGTTAGGGACTTGGGGAAGGACACAGGAGCCTGACCTACTTAAAGAGGCTGCCAGCTGGGTGGTGGAGGAAAGCAGTGTCAGGCGGGGTCTGACCCCACCCGGAAGCCAGGGCAGGAAGCACGGGCTTACTTCTGGGCTCTATGCTACCCCGTGGTCTACAGGTCTGTCCTCTGCCTGTGTTGCAGCGCAGTTGGAAATCAGGAAGTGTGAGTCCTCCGACTTTGTTCTGCTTTTTCAAGACTGTCTTCCCTATCCACGACCCCTTGCCATTCTGTACGGATTTTAGGGTCGACTTGTCAGTTTCTGCAAAAGCAAAAGCTCTCGTGTTCAGAGAGTGTGTTGAATCTGCAGATCACCTTCGGGAATAGTGCCATCTTGATATTAAGCCACCCAATCCATGAACATGGGATGCCTTTCCATGTGTGTAGGCTTTTTTCAGTTTCTTTCAATGACATTGGGCAATGTTCAGCATACAAACCTTACATTTTGTTTGCTAAATCTATTCCCAAGTATTTTACTCTTTTTTGATGCTGTCATAAGTGGAATTATTTCCTTAATGTCACTTTTGGGTTGTTCATTGCTGGTACGTAGAAAAGCAAGACTGGTTTCTATCACCGAGCTCTTACTCTGTAATGTTGCTAACGGTTTATCAGTTCTGATAGATGTTTTATGCATTCCATAGGATTTCCATATCATTGGCTAACACAACCAGTTTTCCTTCTTCCTTCCAATCTGGATACCCTTTCTTTCTTTTTCTTGCTCCTTGCCTGGCTGGAGTCTCTGGGACAATGTTGGGTGGCACCGAGAAGGTAGGATGGGCACCCTGATTTCCTCCTGATCTCAGGAGTGGCTTTCAGTCTTTCACGACTGGGTATACAGTTCTTGGGTTTTAAAGATCCGGATGTGAGGATCTTCATTCATATCAATGAATAGGTGACCCGGGACAATTTGGGTATAATGCGGCTCTCAATTCTTTGATATTTTTTCTGAGTTATATGTGACAAAAATCACATAACAACCTATTATCAAAAAGTTTAAAAAATCAGTCCCCTCATGTCTCGGTTGAGTCCTTCTTTCACTCTGTGGAAAACAAGGAGTTGGATGATGACCCGATCTGCACAGAGCTCTATGGCCCAGTGTTAGCAGCAGGCCTGGAAGCCTGCGTGTCCCCTCCCAGGACAAGTGGGAGGTGGTGGTTGTAGGGACACAGGCAGAGAGGAAGGGAGGATGCCTTGGAACTACCCATGCTGTCCAATTTCCATGCACCCATGGAACTACCCATGGCTCATTTCCATGTACCCTCCCAGGATACACAGAGCCTGCCTTGGAGACCGCTGGGGCAAGCCAGCATTCCCACTGGGACACAGCCTCACCCTCCCTGGCCACGAGCTCCATCCTTTCCCTCTTTGTTCAGACACTGGGCTGCATCATCTCGGAGCCCAATCCATAGCCCTGCAGGTATGCTCAGACGTGTCTGCAGGCTCCGCGGTCAGGGTGGCCTCCCAGGGTGGCCTCTGCACCCGTTCCCTGCTGCTCTTCTCTTCTGCATGATCACCACCCACTCCCTGGGCACTCTCCTGGGGCCTTATCCACTCCCCGCCTGCCTGCAGCCTCGCTGTTGCACGCAGAGCTGCCTGCCTGTGCACCCGTCCTCCCTGCTCTCCACAGTCCAAGCCTGGCTCAGTCCTCGCTCTCTCCGTTCGGCCCTCTCCCCAGGCCCCTGGAGCGGCTCTGTGTTTCCTGACTCCGTGCCCACCATCGCCGTCCAGGGACAAGCACCAGGCCTTGCAGGGTGCCCTCACGTCCGCTGCGGTCCCCCTATGGCACACAGCGGGTGCCCAGCGGGAGGCGCGTGCAGCACGAAGGCAAGGCAGCAGCTAGGGCGCCCTCTTGCACGTAGCTGGTAGCTGGTGCTTCCGAAGGAGGTGCGAAGCAGATGGGGGGGCTTCTGGGGGGAGGTGGCGCCTGAGCTCTATCTCCAAAGTTGCTCTCTCTTTCTTTAGAACTTGTCTTCGGTGCTTTCTGGGCTGTGCTGCGTGCTTTACACACAGCGGGAACTCGAACCCTAACACCCATCTGACGACCTGCTGCTGTAGTTGCAAGTGAGGGTGCTGGACAGCTGTGCAGGGGTGCAGGGCTGAGACCGGGGCTCAGGGCTCCTGTGCGGGCGTCTGCAGGATGCTGAGAATACCCGTCGGGGTTTGGAGGAGAGCAGAGCTCTTGGCTGGGCACAGCAGGCCCCCCAGGGCCCAGGGAGTGGGCACCCAGGGCGCAGACAAGCCCCTGGCTCTTGGGCTCTGGTCCCAGAGAGCCCCTGCACCCCCTTGTTCCTCGAAAGCCTGAGTCCTGTCCCTCTCCTGCAAAGTGTCCACTTACACCTGTGTCCTTCATGTCCTCTCCCTCATAACCCCATGACCCGCAGGTCCACTTCCCTGTGTTCCCTCCCCCATCCACGGCCCCACGACCCCCATGTTGCCTCCCCGTGCCCACCCTCCTTTCACTGCCCCCTGCTGCCTCCGTCCCCTCCTGTCTGTCCCCTCTGCCCTCACCCTTCTCCTGTTTCTGCCGGCTGAAAATTGTCTCAGCCCCCAGGCTTGAATGGGAAGAGCAGGCCCCTCTCCCCATCGACCGCTGCAGGGCTGAGAAATGGCGGAACTCATTGTGGCCCGAGAGCTGAATGGCCCTCGGGGAAGGAGCCGCCGGGTGCCCCAGAGAGAAGCCAGCTCTGGGAGGCCATTGTGGAGGCCCCAACCTGCGCGCCGGCCGCGCCTGTGGTAATCAATCTGATTGGATTAGGGTCAGGGCGACCCTAATCGTGTCAGAGGTCACCCTGGCTTTGTGGCAGGGTCCACGGGGCGCCTGGCCACCCCTGCTGAGGCGGCCTCTTGAACGGAGCTTAATGCCGCCCAGCCGGCAGAGGCGAGGGGCCCGGCCCGGTGCGGACGTGTGCGAGTGTGTGTGTGTGTGTGTGTGTGTGTGTGTGTGAGAGAGAGAGAGAGCGGCTGGCCGCCCAGCCTGGGACTGGACCTCCGGAAGCGCTGCTGCAGAGCGCAGGGCTGGGTGCTACAAGGGAGCCCGGGCTGGGAAGGACTGCCGCGTGCCCTTGCTCCAGAAGGCAGCAGGCCCGTGAGCTTGCGTCATGGGGCAGAAAGCATTTGAAGAATCTGGAGTGCGTGGCAGCTATCTGTCCCTCCAGGCGGGCCCCCAGGCACCTGAAGGGCCTGCTTACCTCCTCTTGACCCCTCCCCCCCAGAGGTGAGGGGGCGGGGAAGACCCAGGGCAGGCAGGGCTGGTCGCAGGGCTCTGGGCCAGCAGACAGGCCCGCTGCCAGCCTGGAGAGACACAGCCAGGATGTGCCCCTGAGGGAGCTCAGGGGCCAGCTAGGCCCGGGTCCAGGCCCACGCCCACGGGCTTTTGAGCAGCGTGTAACTACAGGAAGAGGGGGTTGGAGCCTTGGGGCATCTCCCCCAGCACCCCAGCCCTGCAGTGCCCCCAGCGCAGGCCCTGGCCCCCAGCCTGCGGCGTCCACTCCCTCGGAGCCCCAGTGCCATGGGGCCGTAGCACCCTGGGGTCTCAGGGCCAGGGGGATGCTGGGCCTGACCTTCTGCAGCGGGGAGGAAGCATGTTTCCCTTGGTATGTGGGGAGGGGGCCTCACTGCCCATGCAGAGAGACGGGCAGGCCCTCGCCTGGGGGTCCTCACCCCCTGGGTGGCTGAGCTGGGGGCCGAGCCCTGAGTCCCGACTGCAGGACTCCCCAAGCCTACTACGGGGCGGGGCCGCAGAGGACAATCAAGTTTTCAGCAAGGGTGTGCCCTCCCCCAGACGGTGGCCTTCTTTCGTGGTCCCCTGCCGCTGTCCTTGGTCAGTCTCCTTGAGGGCCTGCCCTGCGGAGGAGGTCACAGGACCGCTCCAGCGGGCCCCTCCAGGAAGAGCCCCTGCCTGTGGCCAGGCTCCGGGGGAGGTGGTCTGTCTGTTGGCCGCCCTGTGTGTCCCGGGGCAGGCATGGCCTGAGCTGCAGGCTGCAGAGCTCGGGAGGGGTCGGGGAGGAGGTCCAGGCCCTGGGGGGACGCGGCGTCCGGAATCCAGGTTGCGACCCCTGACCCCCATCGGAAAGTGTTTCGTTCCCGGCGGCCGGGGGGGGGGGGGGGGGGGTGGCTGGCGGGTCTCCGCGGCCTCTCCCCCGTATATCATTAACTCTGCGCGGCGGGGGGGTGTCGAGGGGCCGGGAGAGACCCCGGCGACACCCCGCGGCGCGCGGCTCGGAACACAATGTCCCCGCGCCGAGGACAAGATTAAGCACAAGGGAGAGTGAAATGCTGGGGGCGATTCACACGCCCTCGGGGGAGCCGTGTGTTAAAGCGTGTGAACAGCGCGCTCCCCTCGCGCCGCGGGCCCCTCGGCCGCGCATACCTCCCGGTTGCTATGACTGGCTGGCTATGGCCTAATCGCCGACCAGGGGGAAATTCATATAAAATATCGCGGGCCATTGTGGGCCTAACGCGGCGTGACAGTGCCTCACAAAGCCGGATTCATTAGCCGCAGCAGGTAATCAGGACGCCGGCCGCGCCGCCGGCCGGGCGGTGTCAGGGGCCGCGGCCGCAGTGGGGCGCGGGCGGCATTCCGCTCTCAGGTGGCTCCGCCTTTGTGCGCGACGCGGCCGGGGGTTAGCCCACGCCGCCGCCCCGCCGCCCCGCCCGGGCCCGCCCGGGCCCGCCCGCCGCGGGGCCGACGGCGGTGGGCGTCCTGGCGGGGGCGACCCTGCGGGCCGGGGCCCTGGCCGCCCTCCCGGCCGTCGGGACGCTGCGCGCCGGGGCACCGGTGGGCGCTGGGGCACCGCTCCCGCGCCGGGACACCGGTGGGCGCCGGGGCACCGCTCCCGCGCCGGGACACCGCTGCGCGCCGGGGCACCGGTGGGCGCTGGGGCACCGCTCCCGCGCCGGGACACCGGTGGGCGCCGGGGCACCGCTCCCGCGCCGGGACACCAATGCGCGCCGGGGCACCGGTGGGCGCTGGGGCACCGCTCCCGCGCCGGGACACCGGTGGGCGCCGGGGCACCGCTCCCGCGCCGGGACACCGCTCCGCGCAGGGGCACCGGTGGGCGCTGGGGCACCAATCCGCGCGGGGGCACCGGTGGGCGCTGGGGCACCTGCGGGCGGAGGATGCGCCAGCTTTCGGGAGGTTCTGGAAGAGCCTTCCAGAGCTCCCTGGCCAGCATCTGCCGGCCTCGGCACCTGGGACCTGCTTGTCTGCCTGCAGACCCCCTTCTGCAGGCCCCCTCCCTGCGCCCTCACATGCCAGGTGGGCTGTGCCCTGGGAGACCGCAGACAGGCCAAGGCCACCCTTTCCTCCGGGACTTGTGTATGCGCATGGTGAGAGCACCCTAGGACGCTGGAGGAGGGGTGGGCGGGCGCAGAAAGAAGCCTGAGGGCTTGGCACCCGGGGACCCCAGGCTCCCAGAAGGCCCATCCGGCCATGGGCACTGCAGCCGCTATAGGAGCGCGCTCTTTGCTCACAAAGAGGTCTGGGCGGGCAGGGCTGGCCTCTAGGATGGGGGACTCACCCCCACACACCCAGTCAGAGGGAAGCCACAGCTAGGCATGTCCAGCCAGCCTCCTTGCAAGGTGCCGGGGAGTTGGAGCTGCAGACAGGGACCCCCTGCCCCCTGCCAAGGCCCTGTGGTTGCCGGCAATGGCATGCAGGGGCTCCACAGAGGCAGAAGAGCATGCGCCCCGCCCCATGGCAACCCTCTGCAGACCTGGGGGCCGCACCGGCCTCAGTGCCATGGAAGTCTTGTCCCAAGCTCAGCTGAGGGACGGTCCTTCTGCACCCAAAGATCAGCCAAGAAAAAATTCTGATAGGAAGGACAAGCAACTCTCAGGAGACCTCGCCCCTTACCGATCTCTGGGTCTAGGTCTCTGCCTCCCACCAGCCCCTGGACGCAGGCGCCCAGGTCCTAAAGGCTGGTGACCAGGGGCAGTCTTCATGTAGGGGCCGACAAAAGGTTTGGAGCCACTTGCAGGAAGGAGGGGCTGTCAGAGATCCCCCAACATAGCGCGAATATCCCTCTGATGTGGAGATTTCAACTCCCCTTATTAATCACTTGATGTCCTTCTGCTGGGAGAGAAATCGGAGCCCCCATATTTTACCCTGATGTCCTTCTGATGGGAGAGGAATCAGATCCCCAATATTAGCCCCTATGTCTTTCTGATGGGAGAGGAATCAGATCCCCCAATTTATCCCCTGATGTCCTTCTGATGGGAGAGGAACCAGATCCCCATATTAGCCCCTGATGTCCTTCTGATGGGAGAGGAATCAATCCCCCATATTAGCCTCTGATGTCCTTCTGATGGGAGAGGAATCAATTCCCCATATTAGCCTCTGATGTCCTTCTGATGGGAGAGGAATCTGATCCCCCATATTAGCCCCTGATGTCCTTCTGATGGGAGAGGAATCAATCCCCCATATTATCCCCTGATGTCCTTCTGATGGGAGAGGAATCAGATCCCCCATATTAGCCCCTGATGTCCTTCTGATGGGAGAGGTTTCGGAGCCCTCTTATTAGCCCCTGATGTCCTTCTGATGGGAGAGGAATCAGATTCCCCATATTATCCCCTGATGTCTTTCTGATGGGGGAGGAATCAGATCCCCCATATTAGCCCCTGATGTCTTTCTGATGGGAGAGGAATCAATCCCCCATATTATCCCCTGATGTCCTTCTGAAGGGAGAGGAATCTGATCCCCCATATTAGCCTCCGATGTCCTTCTGATGGGAGAAGAATCAATCCCCCATATTAGCCTCCAATGTCCTTCTGATAGGAGAGGAATCTATCCCCCATATTATCCCCTGATGTCCTTCTGATGGGAGAGGAATCAGATCCCCCATATTAGCCCCTGATGTCCTTCTGATGGGAGAGGAATCAATCCCCCATATTAGCCTCTGATGTCCTTCTGATGGGAGAGGAATCTGATCCCCCATATTAGCCCCTGATGTCCTTCTGATGGGAGAGGAATCAATCCCCCATATTATCCCCTGATGTCCTTCTGAAGGGAGAGGAATCTGATCCCCCATATTAGCCTCTGATGTCCTTCTGATGGGAAAGGAATCAGATTCCCCATATTATCCCCTGATGTCCTTTTGATGGGAGAGGTTTCGGAGCACCCATATTAGACCCTGATGTCTTTCTGATGGGAGAGGAATCAGATCTCCCATATTTCCCCCTGATGTCTTCTGCTGAGAGAGAAATCGGAGCCCCCATATTTTACCCTGATGTCCTTCTGATGGGAGAGGAATCAATCCTCCATATTAGTCTCCGATGTCCTTCTGATGGGAAAGGAGTCAATCCCCCATATTATCCCCTGATGTTCTTCTGATGGGAGAGGAATCAGATCCCCCATATTAGCCTCTGATATCCTTCTGGTGGGAGAGGAATCAATCCCCCGTATTATCCCCTGATGTCCTTCTGATGGGAGAGCAAATAGATCCCTCATATTTCCCCCTGATTTCCTTCTGATGGGAGATGAATCAGAACGGCCATATTTGCCCCCTGATGTTCTTCTGATGGGAGGAGCTTCTGAGCTTTTCAGATTAGCACCCCAGGTCCCTCTCATGGGGATATTGTCATAGATCCCCCTATCAGCCTCCCATTGTGTCCTGATGGGGATTTTATGAATGCTCTCCATGCTACCACCCCATACATCTGTCTTAAGGACGTTGTATCAGAGATGTCCCTCCCCCTCCTTATGCTCCCTCCTCTCTCCTGGCTGGGTACCATTTTTGGGCTCCTGAGCCTGGCCACCATTGAGGAGGGGGAGCAGGTCTGTGAGTCATGGTGCCCTGGGCTATAATAGAGCCTGAGGTTCAGCTGAAGGTTGTGTCAGAATCGGGAGCCTTTGGAGAAATAGTTTTCTCTCCAAGACGTATGGCCCCAGGGCCCAACATGTGTATGCAGTGATACACTGCCCGGGGTAACTCCTGGTGGGCCAGCCCCTAGCACTCCTCCCTGCAGAGCTTCCAGAGGGGTCCACCCAGGAACTCTATCTCTTTGATCAGTGGTCACATCTGAACCACCGCCCCCTTTCAGGAACTTCTGCTGCTGGAGGTCACCCGTGTTTCTCAGAAGGGCCTCCAGCACCCCCTTAGTCTCATCCCAGGAGTATATGTCCCTATCTTTCCCACCCAGTGTGGGCCTCCACAGTCCTCCCCCAGGAGAGGAAGGGTGGGCCACCAAACATACCTGATGGAGTCTCAGGACCCCCGTTGGTGGTGCAGGAGCCCATCCCCAAACCCTGTGTGGGCTCAGCATTCACTACCATGGGTCAGCCGGAGTCAGCTGCTGACCCATTCTGAGCATGCTGGGGCTGAGGGGCTTGCGGGACCCATGGCTGGGTGACCTGTTGGTCCCTGCTGAAGCAGCTTCCTGAGTGACCTCTCTGCAGGACGGTCAGCTCCAGAAGAGAGGCTGCAGCCTTCTTGTCCACTAAGAACACAGTCAGTGCTCGGTTAACAGTTGCCAGTTGCCAACTTCATGGTGAAATGTGAAAAATGAACTCTCTTCAACACAAAGTACCCTGGAAATAGATCTTTTTCGTTTGTTAAAACGTTTTTTTTTTTTTAATTATGATAGTTATTTTCGTATGTCTTATTCTCCCACAGAAAAAGTAAAGGTAACAACACTTGGTGATCTTAATTAAGTCCTCAAATGATTTCTGGTGCTTGACAAGCCCATGAAACTCAAATCTGGAAACAGGCCTTTTTTTTTAAGATTTTATTTATTTATTTATTTATTTATTTGGAAAGAGAGAGAGTGAGAGAGAGCATGAGAAGGGAGTAGGTCAGAGTGAGAAGCGGACTCCCCATGGAGCTGGGAGCCCGATGTGGGACTCGATCTCGGGACTCTGGGATTATGACCTGAGCCAAAGGCAGTTGCTTAACCAACTGAGCCACCCAGGTGCCCTGGAAACAGGCCTTTCTTAAGAGCCCTCTAATTTTAAAGTTCTGAAACCCAAGGAGGCAAAATTACTGCCAAAGCCCATCTTATGGGTGACACCTAAAGTTCCACTAGGCTAGCTGTGATGGAACACTGTGGGGCTGCTCTCTGTGCCTTCTGTCAGACACGCAGGTCTCACCACACAGGATTCCCTCAGCTGCCCCAGACTTTACTCATCCATCCATCTACTATCCATCCCCTCATCCATCCATCCATCATCCATCCACCATATGTCCCCACCTACCCATCCATACACTCACCCAACCCATCCATCCACACACACATCTACCCTGATCAATCTACTCACTCATCCATCCATCTACACATTCATCTATCCACCATCCATCATCCATCCATTCATCCATCCATCTACCCACCCATCCACCCAATCAGCCCACCAGCCAGCCAATCAGCCACTCACTCATCCATCCATCCATCCATCCATCCATCCATTCACCCACCCATCTATCCCCCATCTATCCCCCATCCATCCATCCACCCACCCACTCACCCAATCAGCCCACCAGCCAGCCAATCAGCCACACACCCATCCATCCATCCATCCATCCATCCATTCACCCACCCATCTATCCCCCATCCATCCATCCACCCACCCACCCACTCACCCAATCAGCCACACACCCACCCACTCATTCATTCATCCATCTACACATTCATCTATCCACCATCCATCATCCATCATCCATCCATCCAACCATTCATCCATCCATCTATTCACCCACCCATCTATCCCCCATCTATCCATCCACCCATCTATTCACCCACCCACTCACCCAATCAGCCAGACAGCCAGCCACTCACTCATCCATCCATCCAGCCAGCCAACCAGCCATGTATCTGCCCATCCACACATCCACCTACTCACCCATCCATCCATCTACACATTCATCTATCCACCATCCATCATCCACCCATCCATTAACCCACCCATCTATCACCCATCCATCTGTCCAACCATCTATCCACCCATCCACACATCCATCCACTCACGTACACATTCATCTATCCATGATCCATCATCCATCCATCATCCATCCATCCATCCTTTCACCTAACCATCTATCCCCATCCATGAATCCACCTATCTATCCACCCATCCACACATCCATCCATTCATGTACACATTCATCTATCCACCATCCATTGATCCATCCATCCACATACCCATCTACACAGCATCCAACATCCATCCATCCATTCATGTATCTGCCCATCCACAATCCACCCATCCACCCACCCAATCAGCCAGCTCACTGATCCATTCATCTACCCATCCATCCCAATCCATACTGAGTTCACGTTGCCAAGCTTCATTGTGTAGCATTATTTTCCCTACTCTATCTCTCATGAACTGTGACTTGTCACCTGTGAACCAGGTGACTTGGCACAGCTCAAAGCCAAGAACCTGATCCACAACAGCAGAGCCTCTCACTGAGGGCAAGATTCCCCTGGTTCACTGTCTTCCTTTCCATGGCAGGGATTCTTTCCACTGGAGAATGGGTCATCCAGCTTCTCCTTAACTAACAATCAGATGGGTAGTTCTTTCAACTTTCAAAAACCTGGGTTGTTAGAAATTCCATCAGAGAGAAGAGCAATCCATTGTCTTGCAGATTTCCTATCTAGGTTCTTGAGAATGGATACTTTACATCTTACCCAGCTCATATTTCTACTTCTGAGCCTAGTGTGTAGCTCCTTATAAACTCTCAGATGATAGATGGATGGATGAATGAATGGTTTGATGGATGGGTAATTGGGCGGTGGGTAGATAAATGGATGATGGATGGATGGGCAGATGAAAGGATGAATGGTGGGTAGATAAATGGATGGTGGGTGGACACATGAATGGTGGATGAATGGGTGGACAGATAGATGGATGGATGGATGGATGGATGGATGGATGGATGAAGGGATGGATAGATAGGTGGATGGATGGATGGGTGGATTGAGTGATGAGTGGGTGCATGGATGGATGGTTGGGTGTGTGGATGGGTGGATGGATGGATGGATGGATGGATGGATGGATGGATGTATGGATGGATAGATGGATGAAGGGATGGATAGATAGGTGGATGGATGGATGGGTGGATGGATGGATGGGTGGGTGGATGGGTGCATGGATGGATGGATGGGTGGATGGATGGACGGGTGGATGGATGGATGGGTGGATGGATGGGTGGACAGATGGATAGATGGGTGGACAGATGGATAGATGGATGGATGGGTGCATGGATGGATGGATGGGTGCATGGATGGATGGATGGGTGCATGGATGGATGGATGGATGGGTGTGTGGATGGGTGGGTGGTTGGATGGATGGATGGGTAGATGGATGGATGGGTGGATGGATGGGTGCATGGATGGATGGATGGGTGCATGGATGGGTAGATGGATGGATGGATGGATGGGCGTGTGGATGGGTGGGTGGTTGGATGGGTGGATGGGTGGATGGATGGGTGGATGGATGGATGGATGGACAGATGGATGGATGGATGGATGGGTGCATGGATGGATGGATGGGTGTGTGGATGGGTGGGTGGTTGGATGGATGGATGGGTAGATGGATGGATGGGTGGGTGGATGGGTAGATGGATGGATGGATGGATGCATGAATGGATGAGTGCATGGGGAGGTGGTGGATGGATGTCTGGATGGATAAATAGATGGCAGATGGATAAATTGTTGGTGGGTGGATGAATGGAAGGATACATGGAAAGATGGTAGATGAATGGAAGGAGGGATAGATCATTGATACCTCACAGAAACTCAATAAATAATTGGTAATGAAACAATGTCAAGTTTCTGGCAAAGATGGCCTTCCCCATGGAGGATATTTACCTCTCAGAACAACTTTGTCACCAAATTCCCTTTCTTCTTCCTTTTTGTAACCCAACCTCAATTCTGAAATGGGGACAGTCATTTTCCATGTGCCTCATCGTCTCACAGAACAGTGACAACACTTGGCCGTCCTGGTTCAGCCCTCAAATGATCTCGGGTACTTGGCAAGCCTGTGAAATCCAAGTCTGGAGACAAGATCGGTCTAGTTGTGGAGTGCCAAGACCCAGGGAGGCAGAGCCCGTCTCACGGCTGTGAGCAAGTGTCCTGGGGCCAGCAGAGCCATCCTGAGCGGCTCCAAGGGCTCCGGCCAACTCCATCCCAGCTGCCCCTGTGCTCTCCTCCTCTCGTGACCTGCTGGAGCCCGGTGACGGTGACAGGGCTGTTTCCAATCTCATTCCAAAGACGTGGTTCCCTTCCCACGGTGTCAGGGCTCCCCTCCCACTCCGGGGCTGCCTCTGTTGTGTAAACAGAAACAGGAACCTCTGACAAAGCTGCTGTTGGTGGCTAAGAACTTTGCTGTGACGGGGCGGCTGCCAGGGCTCCAGACCCTGGTCTGGATCCCCACCGTGCCCTCCCCACCCACGGCCTCAGGGGAGCCCCACCCTGCCTCCTCTGAAGCCTGAGACTGCCCCAGCCGGTCAGATCACGACCTTCTTGTCTCAGACCCCTGTGGAAGTCCGAGATCCGTCAGGGTGAACCCCAGGCTTTACCCAGATTTCACCCGTCTTGCCATCTGTCTGGGATCCCATCCTAGGTCTGCCTGGCCCTTGCCTCTCGTGCCCTCGAGCCTGGGAGGGGCTTGGTTGGGCCTTTTGGGTTTGCCGGATGTTTCCTGAATCTTGGGTGAGAAGGCCTCCACGGGTGCCCCTGGAGCACCCGCCCCCGGGGTGCCCACAGCCCGGACCCACGGCTGCCCCTGGAGCACCCGCCCCCGGGGTGCCCACAGCCCGGACCCCTCCAGCAAGCTGGGTGGACCAGGCATCTTCCACACCAGGACACAGCTTTCCAGACTGTGTGGAAGCCGCCCGTGCCACTGTAAACAGACTTTCTTTGGCAGAACAAACGACCACATGCTCTTCTGGCCGCGGGTCTTGTGGCTTCTCCTCAGAGGGTTCTTTTCCTTTGGAGCAAGGCAAGGGCAGGCGACAAGGTGTCCTTGGCCTCCAGGACTCCGTGTGTGATGAGCCCTTTCCTCTCTGGGCAGAAGGGGACATCGAGGCCCACGGGGGAGGGAGGCCTGGGCAGGGTCACACGGCCAGCTGGGGACAGAGCAGGGCAGGACTGAGCTCTTCTTCCTCCAAGTTCAAGGGGTCCCCTCCCCCACTGCCGCCCCGAGCACGCCCTTCCCCTCGAGTGTGTCTGGCGGCCTGGCCTGTCTGCCCGAGCCTGATAAGCAGCTGAGCCCTTGTGCAGGGAAGGGGCAAGGCCCCAGGCTCGCTGGCTCTCCCCTTATCTCCGAGGAGGGAAAGCAGGCAGAGGCAAAGGCAGTCCCCTCCAATAGGAGTGCTTCTGGCCCCCTGGGCTGGGGTCGGGTGCTCGGGGCCTGGAGAAGGGCCACCAGGGGCCTCAGCCAGCTGGACGCAGCCAGAGGGCGCAGGGGGAAAGGCCCCCGGTGTGGGTTCCAGGAGTGCCCAGGACATGCTGGCCCTCCCCAGGAGCCTGCAGGCACGGAGGTGCAGGGGAGGCCACAGGCCGGGACTCCGGCAGGGCGAGCAAGCAGCTCGGAGGAGAACGTTCTTCTGCTGGGAAGACAAAATAAAGGCACGGCTCTGCTGGAGGGAGGGACGGAAGGCCAAGGCGTCTGTGCTCAGGGCACACGGGCATTTATTCATGGAGGCCTCAGGCCACGCCTGCCTGAGGACTGATGGGTCGAGTTACAGAAGCAAAGTGAGGCAAGGACGTCCAGCATCTGGAGGAGCGGCTGCCTGGCTGGACTTTGGGACAGGGGACTGGGAAGGTTGCTGAGTGGGGAGGGGTGCAGAGCCAGCCCCATGGGTTCAGGTCCCGTGGAGCCTCCCGGTCCCAGCCCAGGGCCCCTGGAGATGAAAGATGAACAAGACACAGTCCCCGCCCCAGGGAGCTTCCAGGCCAGGGAGGGGATGAATCAGGAGTGGACAGAGGCGAGAAGTGCCCGGGCCAGGCACTGACCACACCCAGACGGCCTGGACCCCTGCCTGTAGTGCAGACAGGGGAAATGGCAGGTGCCCATGAACCAAGGAGCAGCTGGAAATCGCCCCAGGGGAGGATGGGGGCTGAGTGTGGCTGGAGGCCAGGGAACAGTGGCCAGAGCAGGGAGGGCAGCGGGTGAGGCAGGCCTGTGTGCAGGTCAAGCAAGGACATAACCCACTCAGAGGGGACCAGGTAGGGCTAGGTGGGCATGAGACAAAGGGCTGTGCCCTCAGCCTGTGTGTGCATATACCTGTGCACATGTGTTTGCACATGTGCACCTGTCTGTGCATGTGTGCTGGTGTGTGTGCATCTCTTCCTGTGCGCATGTGTTTATGTGCCCGTGTGTGCCTGTGTGCTTGCGTAAGTGCATGTGTGTTTGCGTGTGTGCATGCATGTTTGCATATGCACATATCTTGGTGTGTGCATGTGTTTGCTTATGTGCACATTCACACATGTGTGCCAGTGCGTTTGTGTGCACCTGTATGTTTCTGTGCCCGTGTGTTTGTGTGCACACATGTGCATGCGTGTGCATGCGTGTGCACACGTGTTTGTATGTGCTCGTCCGTGCATGTGTTCACATATGTGCACATCTGCATGTGTGCGCATGTGTTGTGTGTGCATGCATGTTCTGTGTGCACGTGTGTGTGTGTGTGTGTGCAGACGTGTGGCACACACACGTGGTTGGGGGAAGCTGCAGGCTGGGGGTGTGGGCTCCCTCAGGCACTTCTGATGGTGCAGGTGACAGATACTGGGGCCTGGACCCACGGAAGGCCTGGGGGAGGGGGGGGAGGCATGGGACGGTAAACGTGTGTTTTTCGGTGAAAGGTGTGTCGTGGGTCGAGTGCGTCTGAGTGTGTACATGCTGCTGGCTGGAACCCATGTCGTCATCCCCTGCCTCTACCTGCCTGGGCTTTGGGGCATGCAAGCTTGAGGAAGCCGGGGGAGCAGCCCACAGCCTCTGCTCACTCCCTGAGGAGGAAGCCATTCCCGTCCCAAGGCCACAGCGCCCGGGGCACTGATGTGGGTGGGGAGGCAGCCGCTCCCCATGACGGGAGCCGCTGGGAGCCCCAGTGCTGCCCCGGCCTGCTGCCCGGGAGGACCTGCTGCTCTCTCACCCCGAGCCCAGCATGGAAGGCCTGGCCGGGCCCATCCCATGTCGCTCCTGCTCCCTTCGCCCTCCCGCCAGCCCGGGAAAGGCAGCATGCTGGTCCCCCCTCGTGACAGCCGCGGAGATGCCTGGGGGGACACCGCCATGGGACTCCAAGCCTCGGTACAGCCCCGGGCCGGCAAAGCTCCGAGGCCCAGGGTTTGTCACCCCAGTTTTCCAATTCCTGCTCATCAGCATGAACTCCATGAGGCCCTCACGCTCCCCCCGGCAGAGCTGGGCCAAGAGCAGGTGCGCCGTAGGCACACGCGGAGGGAGGAGCGGGTCCAGGAGCTCACCCAGCGGAGCCCGTGCCCTCGCCTTCCCCTGCAGGGGGGCCCTGCTGGGTGCCCTGGCAGAAGGCTTGTACATACCCACGTGCAGCACACGCACGTCATCTTGAGGAGGCCTGGCTGGGGGTCCAGCCTCTGCAGAGCCCCATGCTTCCACACCCCTGTGCTTCGGGCCTCCCTCAGCGCCTCCCACACGCCTCTGTCCACGGCTGGTCTGCCTCACCGGCTCCTTGCCAAGCTCCAGGCCTTCTGCAAAACCACTTCCCCAGACTCAGGTCCCCCCTGCCTGTGGGGACCTGGGCAGCCTCCAAACCAGCCCCTGGGGTCCGCAGGAGCCTGGATGCTGAGGCCCGCAGTGTCTCCAGGCCCGGGAGCAGGGGCCAGCACCGGGCACCGAGCGCCGCGGAGGCCACCAGTCTTGAGCAGGTCCCAGAAGAGGTGGCCCTTCCCGGAGTTAGGGGTGGAGGAGGGGAAGGTGTGCAGGCAGAACGACGGGCTCAGGCGGACAGCGTGGGGGCCAGGAGCTGCCACCCCAACAGGTCACTCGGCTGCCGGCCGCTTTGGGCTTGATCATCAGGGTCGGAGGCCTCTCCACCCTGCGCTGCTGGAGGAGGTTTAACTTTTCCCTCTGGCGTGCTCTTTACTCTGTCACGGCTAGACGGAATCCCGCTTGACTCTTCGCTGTGGGC
>CM052809.1:61875-77182 GCA_028533885.1 Nasua narica | reverse complement strand
GAATATCTTCTCCCATTCTGTGGGTAGCCTGTTTGTTTTGTTGACTGTTTCCTTTGCTGTGCAGAAGCTTTTTATCTTGACGAAGTCCCAAAAGTTCATTTTCGCTTTTGTTTCCTTTGCCTTTGGAGACATGTCCTGGAAGAAGTTGCAGTGGCTGATGTCGAAAAGGTTGTGATGCCCTGACCGAATCCAGCCACACCATTCCAGATGTCAGACCTACAGAAGTGTGAGATGATGAATGCCTGTTTTTATGCAAGCTGATAGGTTTGTGATCATTTGTTAAGCACCAGTAGGAAGTGAATAAGGATTTTAGTACCACGTGTGAGCTGTTGCCTTAACATAGAGCTAAGTGTGTGGTGGCTCTGGAATCCGGCAGAGGGTGGAGGCTGGAAGGACCCTGGGGACGTGATAGGGAGAGCCTAGATTGGGTGGATGGGAATGTGGTGGGAATGTGGATGCTAGCGATGCTACAGAGGGTGCTGTTGGGAACTGGGGGAAGGAGGCTCCTCAGTGTACAGCGGGAGAAGGATTAGCAAAGCTTGTTTCACAGAGGCTGGTTTCTTCTTGCTCTCACAGGGAAAATGAAAGAGGAAACATAAGCAGAGGGAAGATGTGGAACAACAAAAACCCCCGGGTGTCGTGATTTTGGACTTTCCCCTCCGTGCTGCTGTTTTATCAGCAGTCCCCCCTTCACAATGTCCCAAAGTGTTCAGTCACATCAGTGTGGTGGTTTGTGCACGTCTTCCTGTGTGACTTCCTTACTCGTCCACATCTTGTGTGCTGTTATTGTCAGAAATATTGTATTTCTTTGTTACTGACCCCAATTCTACGTATATTGCCTTATGCAACTGCTTTTTAAACAAGTTAAAGGATCATAAGAGAAGATATATGCATTACATGGTCTCTTCCCCTCCAAGATTTATTTATTTGAGAGAGAGAGAGAGGAGGGACAGAGGAAGACGGAGAGAGAATCTCATGCAGACTCTGTGCTGAGCACAGAGCCTGACGCAGTGCTTGATCTCACAACCCTCAGGTCATGCCCTGAGCTGAAACGAAGAATCATATACTTAACCAACTGCGCCAGCCAGGTACCCCCATTATGTGGTGTCTTAGGACGAGCTATATAAATACCTGGCTCAGAGTGTTTCATCTCTTCATGAGCACCCTAATTGCCATCTGTTGTCACACGTTTTCAACACAAAGCATTTTTTTTAATAAATCTTCTGAAACAGGTCTGCCAGCACCAAATTCTCTCAGCTCCTGTTTATCTAGGAATGTTTTTATTGTGCCTTCATTGGGTTTCTTTAAGATAGTTTTGCTGGATATAAAATTCTTGTTGATAGTTTTTGTTTTTTCCTCACCAACAACTCAAGAATGCTATTCACTGCCTTCTGGGTACCATTGTTGACCTGTGAATACTGTTTAAAATACCCGTAGTGATGAAATGCCTCGTTATTTTTGCCTGAGGCAGTCTTTACTCCTTTTTTTTTTTTACTTTTTTTTTTAAGTAGTCTCTACACCCAATGTGGGGCTTGAACTTACAACCCTGAGATTAATAGTTGCATGCTCCACTGACTAAGACATCCACATGTCCCCTGAGGAAATCTTTACTTCCATTTCACTTTTGAAGGATAATTTCACTAAATAATTCTAGGTCAGTGGGGATTTTCCTTTCTCGACATTTTAAATATTCCACTGCAGTCTCTTCTTGCATGCATAGTTTCTGAGGAAAAGTTGGATGTAGTTCTTGACATTGCTGCTTTACCAGCAAGAATTTTCCCTCTGATGTCTTTCAAATTCCTTCTTTAATTTTTCTGCTACATCGAATATGATATGTCCAGGTATATACTTTTTTTATTCATCCTATTTGATGTTCTATGAAGTTCCTGGATCTGTGGTTTGGTGTCTACCATTAGTTTTGGGAAATTCTCAGTCATTGTGGCTTCAAATATTTTTTCTATTCTTTTTTTTCTTCCTCTCCCCCTGATATTCACATTACGTGTGTGTCACATCTCTTGTGATTGTCCCATAGTTTTGGGGCATTCTGTTCTTCTTCATTTGTTTTCTTCTCTTTGCCTGTTGACTTGGACATGTCTTCAGCATCTATGACTGTCCCCTTCGCTGTGCCCAGTCTGCTGATGAACCCAGCAAAGGCTGTCTTCATTTCTGTGACAGAATTTTAATTTCTACCATTTCCTTTTACCCACCCCCCACCTCCTTAGCAATTCCATCTCTGCTCACACTGCCCGTCGGTTTCTGGTGCTGTCTGCTGTATCCATCAGAGTCCTTAGTGTACGAGTCATAGTTCACATTCCTGGTCTGGTCACTCCAGCACCTTTACCCCCTCCAGATCTGGCTCTGGTGCTGCTCTGTCTCTTCAAACTGTGCTTGGTCCATCACTGTGCTTCTGACTATTGTCAAAGCTGAAGTGATGTGTGGACAAAGGGCCTTTAGTGTGAGGCTTTGTTTGCCTGACTGGGTTCCCTGTTTGCTACAACTACGGGCCTGAGGACAGACTTCTTGTGGCATCCCTAATTATTTTATTGTGGTAAAATGCACATAACATAAAATTTACCATCTTAACCATTTTAAAGTGTACAGTTCAGTGGCATTAATTACATTCTCATTATTGTGCAACCATCATCACCAGGAACCTTGTCATCTCACAAAATTAAGACTTTATACCCATTAAATAATATCACCCCATCCTCACATCCCCAGCCCCTGGCAACCACCGCAGTACTTTCTGTGTCTCTTTGACCACTTTAGGGTCTTCGTGGAAGTGGAATCCCACAGTATTTGTCATTGTGTGACTATTTATTTCACATAGCACAATGTCCTCAAGGTTCGTCTAGGCTATTCCATGTGTCAGAAGTTCCTTCCTTCTTAAGGCAGAATAACATTCCATTCTATGTATAGACCATGTTTTGGTAGTCCATTCATCCACTGATGGACACATGGGTTGCTTCCATATTTTAACTAATGTGAACAACGTGGCTATGAATATGGGCGTACAAATACCTCTTCAATATCCTGCTTCCAGTTCTTTGAGGTATGTACCCAGCAGTGCAATTGATGTGTCAAGTGGTAATTCTATGTGTAATTTTTTGAGAATGGCTATACTATTTTCCACCGTGGCTGCACCATTTTATATTCCGACTGACAGTGGATGAGGGTTCCAATTTCTCCACATCTGCACCAACACTTGTTAGTTTCTCCTTTGATTTTTTAAAGATTCTCTTCATTGTGAGTTGTGTTTTCTTACTTCTTTGCATGCCCAGCATTTTTTGAGTGGATGCCAGATACTGTGAGTTGTGCCTTGTTGGAGCAGGATATTTTTGTATTCCTACACATATTTGTGAGCTCTGCTCTGAGATGTATTGAAGTTACTTGAATATAGACAGGTCTTTCAGGTCTTGCTTTTGGGATGGTTAGGTGGATCTGTGTGGTATTCAGTCTGGGGCTAATTATTCCACACTTCTGCAGTGTGATCTCAAGGAGCACTCTATCCTGTGCTTTGTGAATTATGAGCTCTTCATGGCTGGCTGGTAGGACCACTCTTCCCAGCCCTGTGTGAGCACTGGGGACTGTTCCCTCTCATTCTTCTGGGAGATTCTTTACCTGACTTCACGCAGTTTTTGCATGCATTTGAAGAGGGGGTCCTCTTCAGTCCTCCGTGGTTCACCTCTGTGTAGCGTTCACGCCTCTGGTTCTCTGGAGACCTTGGGCCACCGTGGTGAACTGTGACTCAGGTGGGTTCTTTTCTAGGCCTCATCCAGAATCCTTCCCGTGCTGTGCCCTGGAAGCTGAGACAATCCTGGCGCTACTTCCAATTGTTTCCACGTAATCTCAGAGATTACAATCATGCACTGCCTGATGTCCTGGTCCTGAAAACCAGTTTCCTATATTTATTCTTTTTGTAGTTTTTGGTGATTTCAGATGGAAGGTAAGTCTGTCCCAGTTACTCCATCTTGGCCAAAATCAGAGTTTCTTATTATCTTATTCAAACCAAAATTTTAAAAATCACACTTTTTCCTTAAAAAATATACACACCAGTAGCACTGAAGTACATTCATGCTTCTTTTCTGAATTCCCCTTTTCCCTTCCCATTCTGGGTGGTTTCTTCTGACTTGCATTCTGATCCATGGAGTCCCTCTTCACCTGGGTCTAAGCTGTTATTAATTTCATTCGATGAGTTCTGAATCTTGATTTTTGTGGTTTTCATTTCTGGGATTTTATTTGGTTCCTTTTCAAACCTACTCTGTCAAATTTATAGTTTCCAGTTGTTGCAGAAGTTTACAGGCCTGGTTTTATCCCCTTAAACATAGTAAGCACATTTGTTTTACAGTTTCTGGCTTATAACTCACATATCTGGGTTTCTTCAGATCTGTTTTTCTGCTGGTTCTCAGTCACGGCATGTCATCTCATGTTTCTGTTCATCTTTGTTTGTGTGCTGAAAAGATATTTAAATGCCGTTTTTAGAAATACTCTCAGGTCCAGGGTGATGTGACTGCTACCCTAAGAGGATATCTGCTTGCTTCTCTGGGGGCAGGGTGCACTAGCGATCTGGAGCTCCCTTACACCAAGCCCTGGTTTGAGATTTTCCAAGCTGCCCGTGTGATTTAAGGCTGGGCTGCAGTCCATGGGAGAGCTGGCTCACGGCCCACTCCCTCCAAGGAGGCATCCCATCTTGTCTGCAACCCAGGGCAGGTGTGGTTTACAGTGGTCCACACCCTTGGAAAACCCTGGCCTCCTACTCTTGTTTCGCTAACCCCGAAGACTGCCAAAAGTGACACAGCCACAAAGCTGCTGTTTCTGAAAAAGCAGGAGTATCCTTGACTGCTTGACTCACCTCTCCACCTCCCTGGTCCCCTGGGTCTGGTGATTCATCACCATGATTTAGATGTTTCCTGCCCCTATGACGTCTATGTGTTGTCTTCATGGGAAGGCCCTTATTACACTGTTTGCCATTATTGGAAACCTGTCCATATATTAAACTAAATGTTTTATAGTGTTCTCATTGTTAATTTTTGTGTAGTGTGAGGTGGCATTCTTAATTCTTTCATCCCCGAGTGGTAGCTACTTTTCCAAAATGCCTTATTCTTATTGGATCTCACTGTTCCACATGAATTATAACTGTTAAGACCAGTCTTTAGTGTACATTTAAAAACAATTCCAGATGTGTGTGTGTGTGTGTGTGTGTGTGTGTGTGTGTGTGTGTGTGTGTGTGTGTGTGTGTGTTTAAAAAACACATATTTTTTCCTGAAGTGAGTCTGACAGGGCTACAATCAACAATTGTGTCTGCAGGGCTGATCCTTTTTGGAAGAGAGCACATGCCTTGTTGCTTACAACTTCCGGAGCCTGCCAAATGCCTTGGCTGAGGACCACATCACTTGGTCTCTACTTCATGGTTTCATTGCCTTCTCTTACAAGAATCCTCCCACCTATCTTGGATAGGGATCCTTGTGTTTTCACACTGGGCCACTATGGATAATACAGGAAAATCTCCCCATCTCAGTGCTTACTCATACCTGCAAAGTCCCTTTTACCATGGGAGTACATTTTCATGGGACATGGGGATAAGGATGTTGACGACTTGGTGGACCTATTCTTGCCTGCCATGCCACTCAGGTAATTGCTATGTCATATATTGGCTAGAATCCCATTAGACCTATAGACTGATTTAGAGACAGGTACATTTATGACATTAAGCCTTTATATCCATGAACATTGGATATCTCTCCATTCGTTTGTTCCTAACATTTCAATAAAATTTTATAATTTTTCTGATCCTTTGTAGGATAATCCTAAATACTTAAAAACTCAGTTGTATGTAAACATCGTCATATTTTTAAGTATGTGCCCTAGATTTTGTTGCTTGCATGTACAAATACGATGGCTTATATTTTATCTAAAATCCAAGAAACTTGCTAAATTCTCCTACTACTGAAATGATTTGTAAATTCTTCTGAATTATCCACATATACAGATTGGTTTTTTGACATGCTGTTTTCCACTCTTCTACTCTCACCATTTACTTTTCTTAGTTTCATAATAAAGGAATGTAATGAGGAAATTACATTAATATATATGTATGAAACATACATTAATAAAATAAAGAAGACAAACTCATTTCAAGAGAGTAGGAAGGTATGTAATGGCCACTAAAAACACATGAATTAAAAACATTACGAAGGCTAAAAGAAAAAATGTCTCTAACTTGAACAAGAGATGCTTTAAAAATTGAGAACTGGAGTACTGGGGTGGATCAGTCAGTTCAGCGTCTTCCTTAAACTTGTGTCATAATCCTAGGGTCCTAGGATTAAGCCCCATATTGGGCTCTGAGCAGAGAGCCTGCTTCATCCTTTCCCACTGCATGTGGTACTGGCTGCATGTGTGCACTCTGGCCTCTCTCTCTCTCTCTGTCACATAAATTTTACACACTGACAGAAAAGTCAGGGAAAACATTACCATAATGAAGAAAATGTAGGGACATCACTGAACAATCAGAACTAGGACGGGAGCTATCACTGTTCCGTGTGACCCCGGGGAGATCCTAGGGACATCACTGTACATCAGGACTAGGATGGGAGCTATGACTGTTCTGTGTGACCCCAGGGAGATCCTAGGACATCACTGAACAATCAGAACTAGGACGGGAGCTATCACTGTTCCGTGTGACCCCGGGGAGATTCAAGGACATCACTGAACAATCAGGACTAGGACGGGAGCTATCACTGTTCCGTGTGACCCCGGGGAGATCCTAGGACATCACTGAACAATCAGGACTAGGACGGGAGCTATCACTGTTCTGTGTGACCCTGGGGAGACCCTAGGACATCACTGTACAATCAGAACTAGGATGGGAGCTATCACTGTTCTGTGTGACCCCAGGGAGATCCTAGGGACATCACTGTATATGCAGGACTATAAATCTTGCTTCATCATTCTTGTTGACTCTGTTTTATTGATCATCTTCCTGGCTTTCGCTGAGCTATTTTCCATGTCTATCTCCATGGATCCTGGTGCCCTCAGGTGGGGATGTGTGAAGGTACGCTCCTTGAGTGTGTCCGTGACTAGCAGGTGCATGAGGAACCCTGGTCCATGCTGCTCATTACCGTAGCCTGCTTCACATCCTCTCCCTGCCCATAAGTCATTTTCCTGACTTGTTCACAGCTGATAGCTTCCTCGGGTCTCGATCAGAGAAGAGCAGGTGTTCCTCTAGCTGCTACTCTAAGTCTTCCTCCAGCAGGCTACAGTCACACGTTCCACAGAGGACGGATCCGCATGGGTGTCCTGTGCTCACTTTATCGTCCCCCCTGGAGGAGCTGAAGATGACGTGCCATGAGCCGAGAGGACAAACAAGGTGTCTGGGGAAGCCATGCCACCATGAATGGGCATGGCCAGGCTGAAACGAGAGGGGACGTGAATGGCTCTGAAATGCTTCTGCTTTCAGGGGACTGCTTTCTCCAACTCTAGGGTGCACTGGACTCTAACGGTGGGACGCTCCACACTCTGGCCTGGACGATGACGACGCACCTGCAGAGACTTACTTGGAGCAAGGAAGGACAGGCAGAAAAGGCAGCAACCCCCAGCCAGGGGTCCCCATCAGTGCTGAGAGCAGCCCAGGACCACAAGCTTGTTAGAGCAGGACGCTGGGAAGGAAGAGGGAACGTGGCCATGAGGCCTGGCCCGGCGGGGCATGGACAGGTGGGTTCCAGGTGTCCTGTCTCCTCAGCTCTCCTTCATCCTTCCTGCTTCCCACTCTGCAGGGCAGTGCTGGTGATCTCTGCAGTGGAAGGGCCCAGTCTTGGGACTGTGTGCCTCTGCGAGCAGAAGGAGGGCTGCCACCTGTCTTCAGGGCAGAGGGTCTGGGAGCAGCAAGCACTGCTGCTCGCCACACTGCAGGACCTTAGGGACATTGGTGTACAACCAGGACTGCAGGAGCTGGCCAGACCCAGACCTTGGCTGCGTCTAGTGTAGCCACCTGCACACCCAGGGACCAGGTTGTGACGCAGGGGGCAGGCAAGCCCAGGTCAGAGCACACTCCTCCTTTCCCCTAAGGGTGCTGTCCTTACAACACAAACCGGAATGCTGACCTCTTCTAAACCGTTCCGGAGACGTGAAACCCTGCTCTGTCTGGATGTCTCATCGGTGTCACAGCCACATGAAGGGGGAAGCGTGCCTCCCCTTGCACCCAACCCAACAGCAATGCAGGCTTCAGCTTTCTGGGCACATCGCACACCTGGCCGTGCTCATCGCTGCACCATGACCTGAAAGCCTCGGGCGCTTCCTCCAAGGCCACTTCCCCCTGTTCTGTGTGACCCCGGGGAGACGGCCTCTCCCCGTCCCCTCCCCCATGGTTGGGCCTCTTCAAATTGGGAGCTTGCTCCTCCAAGTGCTCTTCACCTTCTGCCAACGGCATGGACGCTCCAAGGGGCAGGGCTCCAGCCCGGGGACTGGGGGGATCTGAGGGGCCGTTCAGGGTGCCCGACCCCCTGGAGGGAGGGCACTGATGTGAGGGGCCTTGAAGGGCAGTGGTCCTAAAGGACAACGAATGGGATGAACCTTTCCAGGGATCAGACACAAGAGAACAGTCATGTCTGAGATACTGACAGATTCCACGGATGCTTAGGACAGGAGAGGGACCCGGGGAGAGAGACCCCGACAGAGGGACCCCAGGGGAGGGAGAGAGACCCCGACGGAGGACGGAGGGGCTAGGGGGAGAGGGACCCCGACGGAGGACGAGGGGGGGCCCCGGGGAGAGAGAGACCCCGACGGAGGACGGAGGGGCTGGGGGGAGAGAGACCCCGACGGAGGATGGAGGGACCCCGACGGAGGACGGAGAGGCGGTGGGGGGGGGGAGAGACCCCGACGGAGGACGAGGGGGGGCCCCAGGGAGAGAGAGACCCCGACGGAGGCCGGAGGGGCTGGGGGGAGAGAGACCCCGACGGAGGACGGAGGGGCGGGGGGAGAGAGACCCCGACGAAGGCCGGAGGGGCTGGGGGGAGAGAGACCCCGACGGAGGACGGAGGGGGGCCCGAGGGGAGGGGCTTTCGAAGCGCGGCGGGGGTCTGCATCCGGGGGGTTCGCGGCGGGACACCGCTGTGCTGCGTCCTCGTCCTCCTGGAGCGCAGAGCGGGTGTTGCATGGGTCTTAGGCGGAGCCCTAGAGAAGCCAGTGAGGGCCACGTGACTGTCCGCAGCCGGGCGGGGGGGGGGGGGGCTGGGTCACGTGCCCGGTGCGGGCGCGCCTTCCGGGTGTCACGTGCCCGGTGCGGGCGCGCCTTCCGGGTGTCACGTGCCCTGCGCCGTGGCGCGCTGCGCCGACACGTGCTCCCCGTGTCGCAGTCTACTGCCGTCACACGTAGTGGAGCCGCGCGCCCGCACACGGTCAGTGGGCTCGCTCCCCAGGACCGGCCCCTTCATGGCCGCCGCGCCGTGGGACCCGCGGGCCGGGCCTGGAGCGTCCCCGCCTGCGGCCCCCCGCCTGCTCCTGCTCCTGCTCCTCCTGCCCCCCGGCCAGGCTGCGGCCGTGGCGCGCAGACGCCCCCGGAGCCAAGGCGGCGCCGGGGGCCCCGACAAGGGTAGGACCCTGAGGGCCCCATGTGGCTGTGGTCCTGGTGCGCCGTCTGGGTGGGGGCCTGCCCTGTCCAGGCTTCCCTCCGCTCCCCTGCCCCGCGCTGCCCGCCCTCCCCGCCCTCCCTCTCCGCCCCTCCCCTCCTCTCCTCCTCCCTGCCTCCCCCTCCCCCTTCCCTTCCCCCCTCTCCTCCCCCTCCCCCGTTGCCCTTTCCTCCCCTCCCCTTCCCCCCCCCCCCGCCCTGCACCCAGCCCGCCCTGCCACTGCTGCTCCTGGCAGGCTCTGTCCCTCTGTCCTCAGACTGTGGCCATCGTTACATACAGGGGAGGATTTTGGGGGGCTCAGATGCCCCGGAGAGGAAGTGGCCGTGGCAGGTCAGCCTGCACTACAGAGGCTTCCACGTGTGTGGAGGGTCCATCCTGGATGAGTACTGGATCCTGTCGGCCGCCCACTGCTTCGATAAGTGAGTGGGCAGCGCCCGGGCCCGCGGGTTGGAGCGGGAGGGCCCGTCCAGCCGGGGCGGGGCACAGCCACCTCCCGCCCCGCCGCACACAGCTCCGCCCCCTGCAGTTCCTCTTTGCACGGCGCCCCGGGCTCCTCAGGGTGACCTGGGTGTGGAGCCCCGTCCTAGGATGGAAGGCAGGGACACAACACAGGGGCACGGCAGGTAGGAAAGACCCGCCTTCCCGGGCGGCTCCCTCCCTGCACGGGCCGGCAAGGTCTCCTTCCGGACGGCTGGCCCGCAGCAGGTGGTGAGGAGCCCCGACCCCTCCATTGGTCCAGCTCGAGACCCTTCTGGGGACAGTTCGGCCACACAGCCGGGGGCTCAGCCTGCTGGCAACTTGGTCTCCGTGTTGCGTCGCGGCTGCGAGCCTGAGGCCGAGGCCACCCCGCTGCGGGCCTCCCTGGCCTGTGAACGCCCGGCCCTTGCTTCCCGGGGCCGCGACGCCCGAGTCACGGCGCCCTTGTTCTCTGTGCCCGCAGGGACGGGAACCTCGGGGCGTATGATGTGTACGTGGGCCTGGTGGACCTCCGGTCCCCCGGCAACCACACCCAGTGGTTTGAGATCAACAAGGTGATCGTGCACCCCTCCTATGAAATGTTCCACCCTGTTGGGGGCGACGTGGCCCTGATCCAGCTGAAGTCGCGCATCGAGTTTTCCGACTCTGTGCTCCCGGTGTGCATCGCGTCCCCGGGTGTGGACCTTCGCAACGTTACCTGCTGGGCCACAGGATGGGGGTTCATCTCCCCACAAGGTAAGAGCACTGGGGGCCAGGCGCTCGACCGCAGCTTGCATGGGGCCACGGCTCCGTGTCGCTACAGCAAGGGGAGAGTGCGGTCGGTGGGGTGCAGGGGTGTGCCGACTGGAGCCCCGCCCGTCAGCCAGTCACTGTGCGTCCTGGTCCTGTGCCGAGAAGCGCGTACAGCTGCTCCGCCGAACTGAACACGAGCTTCCCAACGGAGGCGTCTTAACATTCCAAATCCCGCTGGGAAGCCGTCTTTTTAGGCATATTTTTAAAAAATCTATTAGTTATTCTGGTCTTCTCCATAATAACCTCTTGTTTTCTTTCTAGGTTTATACTAGTGCCTTAGACCATTTATAGTTATTGAGAACATTCTTTTTTATTGTATTTGCTGATCAGTCACATTTGTTCATTTTCGCACATTGACTTTCAGCCCACTTATAGAATTCACTTTTAATAGCTTGCCAATTGATTACTTGGTTTTAAAAATCATATTTCCTTCAAATAAAGACTTTCTTCACTTCTTTTCCCACATCTTATCCTTTATATATATTTTTTGGTCTCATTGCAATGGTTGAATCTCCAATTAGAAACAATGCTAGGTCTCCATTTCCTGTTTTTATTTCAGTGAAAATGCTTCTAATGATTTACTGTAAGCTTGTGGCCTGGCCTGGAGACTTTAGCTTGATATTTTATACCAGGTTAAGAAAGTTTAATGTCTGATTTCCTTAATTAAAAATTCTATTCAGGTTAGGCTGCTATAAATTCAAAATAGCAAGTTGTGACTTTAGGATGTTCAATGTAATCTCATGGTAACAAAGAAAATAGCCATAAAATATACACAAAAGAAAATGAAGAAGGAATTTAAACATTTCACTACCAAAAAATCATTTAAACACCAAAGAAGATAGAGATGCCGGAAATGAGGGACAAAAATCTACAAAGCGTGAAGAAAACAAACAGCACCATGATGGAAGTAAGTCTCTCCTCACCAGCGATTGCTTTAAATGTAGATGGATTAAACTCTCCCGTCGAAAGATAGATTGGAAGAATGGGTAAAAATACATGATCCAGCTCTATGTTGTCTTTCGAGATGCACTTGAGATCAAAAGGCACAAACAAGCTGAAGGTTAAAGGACAGAAGAAGATATCCATGCAAATAGTGACCAAATTTACCAAACTTTTAAGGAATGCAGCAAAAGCAGTGCTAAGGGGAAAAATTATAGCTGTAGCATTTCTTCTTTTATAAATACCTACATTCACAGAAGAAAGGCCTCGAATAAATAACTTACTTGATGACGTAAGGAAGTATAAAAAGAATAGTAAGCCCAAAGCTAGTAGAAGGGACAGAATAATAAAAATTAGAGCACAGAAAATGAAATACGGAATAGAAAAAAATAGCCAATGAGTCAAATGTTAGTTGTTTTTGAAAAGAGCAACAAAAGTAATAAACCTATGGTTAGACTGACTTCAGAATGAAACAGAACATAACTACTGTCATCACAGAAATAATCACAAGCGATTACTAAACTATCCCGACAAATTCAATAACCCACATGAAATGGAAAAATTCCTCGAAACACATTACCAAAACTGACTCCAGAAAAGTTAAAATGCTGAATGAGTAAGTGAATCAGTAATTAAAAACGTCTCCAAGGCAAGATGGCTTCCCGGATGAATACTGCCAGACATTTAAAGAAAAATTAGCATCAATTCTTCTCAAGCTCTTTGAAAAAGAGGAGAGGAGGGAACACTTCCCCTCATTCTATGGAGCCAACAGGAGACTGGTACCAAAGCCAGACAAGAAAGCACAAGAAAAGGAAATTATAGACACTGTCCCTCATGAACATATGTGTAAAAATCCTCCACAAAACACGAGCACACTGAATCTAACAGCACATTAAAAGGATTGGGCACTCCGACAAAGCAGTATTTGTCCCAGGGACACAAGGGCCGGTCCCCACACAAAAACTAACCAATGTGACACACCACATTAAAGGAAGGAAGGGGGACCCACGTTCATCCCCAGGGACCTAGACAAAGCACAGGGCAGGATCCACCATCCTTTCCTGATGAAAAAAAATCCCACTCGGAAAACTAGGAGTAGAAAAACTAGGAATAGGTGCTTCCTTGGCATGACCAAGGGCTTTTATGAACGACCGCAGCTAACATCGCAGTCAGTGGAGGAAGACGAGCAGCTTACCCCTAAAGCCGGAACAAGATAGGAAGCCCACTCTCACCACTGGTATTCTGTGCTGTGCGAGAAGCTCCAACAGTTAAATGGGGCAAGAAGCAGAAACAGAACTCACCCCTAGCAGAAATGAAATAAACACTGTCCTCATGGATGACATCATAAGTATGGAAAATTCCAAGGCATCCTAAAAACAAATTCGCAAAACCAACTACTACAGACAAACAATTTCAGCAAAGTTGCAGGGTATGAGATCAACCCACACAAAGATCTGCTGGGTTTCTGGGTACCTTCACTGAACAATCACAAAAAGACATTGAGGAAGCAACCCTCCATCATCCCAAAGAAAAGCGACTTAGGAGTAAGTTAACCCAAGGAGGTGAAAGACCCATATACCACACACTACAGAACATTGCCGAGAGAGATTCTGCAAGACCTACATAAATGCAGAGACAGCCCATGTGTGTGGGCTGGGACCTAATACTGCTAAGAGGCCAGCACCAGCCCCAGCGGCCTGCGTGTCCAGGGCAGTCTGGGTCAGAGTTCCAGTGCCTTTTCTGCAGAGACAGAAAAGCTGACTCCAGCTCACGCAGAATCAGAAAGGCCCGGGATAGCTACAACAGTCTTAGCAAAATCCAAAGCTGGATAGGCTCATGCTCCCCGCTTTCAAGACATACTGCAAAGTTACAGTAATCAAAACAGTGTGATTCTGGCACAAAGACATGTGAGCGCGGGGGAGTGTGCATGTGCATGGGGTGCTGGGGGCCTGTGAGTGTGTGCACATGCGTGTGGGCTGGTAGGTATGCATGTGTGTGTGCATGTGGCTGCTGTACATGTGTGACATGCATGTGTGCGTTGGGCAGGTATCACTGCACGTGTGGATGTGATTTCAGGTGTGTGTGCATGTGTGTGTATGTGGGGGTGGCAGGGAGTGCACACGTGTGCACGTATGTGGGTGGTGGGTGTGCACTGTTTGAGTTCAGGTGTGTGTGCATATGTGTATACGTGTGGTGTGGCAGGAAGTGCACGTGTGTGCATGTGTGTGAGCCCAGGTGTGAGTGTGTACGTGTGGGGTGTCAGGGAGTGCACACGTGTGTGGGTGGTGGGTGTGCACGTGTGTGAGCTCAGTTGTGAGTGTGTACATGTGTGTGTACGTGTGGGGTGGCAGGGAGTGCACACGTGTGTGGGTGGTGGGTGTGAGTTCAGGCATGAGTGTGTCTTTGCCAGTTTCGTTGAAGGTCAGGGGTGCACGAGAGTGTTTAGGACCCAGGTGTCTGCGCCCCAAACAGACCTGAGGCGGGACCGTGGGGCAGGTGAGGACGTGAGCTCGGTGGGGGCTCTGCCGTTGCTGGGCCGTGTTTACCGTGCGCTCGAGGCTCGGGTCCCTCTGTGGGGGCTGCTGGCGGTGGGGCCTGGGGCATTTCTGGGTTCCTGCTCCAGCCTTCGCCTCAGCATCTTGCACACCCACGGCCTGCTCTTGCTGCCCTGACACTCGTCCCTAGGCTGGGGGTGGGGGCGGGCCCCGACTTCCCAGGCCCAGCCGTGGTCTCAGGCCATGCGGCAGGCGCCACTGGAAACAGGCCTCCGTGCCCCGTGCTGCCGCGTCGGGGACAGCTCCCCTCCGCGCAGTGTCCCCTCCCAGCTGGTGGAAGGCTTGTGCTCTGGGGGAGGAAGGGAGCTCTCCGCGACAGCGGGCCACCCACTGGACGCCTGCCTCGAGGGGCTCTCTCTCTGACCCCTGCCCTGGCTCCACTGTTACCTGCTGGCTGCCCAGTGGAGACCCCGGGGTAGACCTACCAGTGCACACAAACCTCCCGTCTGGTTCCCCAGTCCACTCAGGAGGGCGTTGGAATCGGGGCTGGCCTCTTCCCACCCAGCTCTCCTGTGCACCTCGTCCCTGTGCTCTGCGGCAGGCACATACCTGGTCCTGCAGCCGCTGGCTCCACGGACGCCTGCCGCGTCTCCACCACTGTCCGGGGGCCCTCCTGTCCTCTGTCTCCACCACTGTCCCCGGGGGCCCCTCCTGTCCTCTGTCTCCACCACTGTCCCGGGGGATCCTCCTGTCCTGTGTCTCCACCACTGTCCCCAGGGGATCCTCCTGCCTCTGTCTCCACCACTGTCCCAGGGGCCCCTCGTGTCCTCTGTCTCCACCACTATCCCGGGGCCCCTCCTGTCCTGTGTCTCCACCACTGTCCCCAGAGGATCCTCCTGTCCTCTGCCTCCACCACGTCCCGGGGGCCCCTCCTGTCCTCTGTCTCCACCACTGTCCCCGGGGACCCCTCCTGTCCTGTGT
>CM052809.1:26684-42547 GCA_028533885.1 Nasua narica | reverse complement strand
CGTGGGCTGTCCCAGGTGGGACCACACGTTCTATCCCTGCCCCACATGGGCTGTCCCAGGTGGGACCACACGTTCTATCCCTGCCCCACGTGGGCTGTCCCAGGTGGGATCACACAGTCTATCCCTGCCCCACGTGGGCCTTCCCAGGTGGGACCACACATTCTATCCCTGCTCCCCGTGGGCTGTCCCAGGTGGGACCACATGTTCTATCCCTGCTCCATGTGGGCTGTCCCAGGTGGGGACCATCCCTGGAAACACCAGTCACGGATCACAAAAACCCTTCCATGTACACCCTCCCATCCAATTTCTCTTGGCTCAGCCTCGTGTATGAGAATAGGAGGTCAACAGAAGGACACATGAGTAGCTAAGTCTAATGGAAAGAGCTCTGGGCCTGGACTGTATGCTTGTCCCACCATCACCCTTGATCTAGGCTAGAGTTGTAATCCAAAGAACTGACCTGAGACATCCAGGCGGAAGGACACCTTCTGGCCCCCAGCCTCGCAGCTGTACTCCCCAGCATCCGCCTTCCCCGCCTGCTGCACCACCAGCCGCCTGCTGCAGCCCTTGGCCTCCACGTGCACTTTGGAGCTCGCACTCAGCTTCTTCCCATCCTTGTACCACGTCACCTCTGTCTGGGCCTGGGCCACCTCGCAGCTCAGGGTGGCCCTGGCCCCGGCCTGGGTCTGCACCTCACTGCGTGCTGGCTGGTCCTTGGCAAACACCAGTGAAGGTTCTGGGGAACATGGACGGACACACACAGTCAGAGCCACCTTGTAAGTCAGGAATGCAGCAGTGGTGAAAGGAACGTGAATGGAGAGGCAGGGGACAGAAACCTCCCCAGGTTCTGCCCCAGCTGTGTGGCCTGGAGAAGCCCCCTCGGTGACGGGTAACCACAGTCTGTGTGTACCATCTCCCACAGCTCCATGTTGTTCTAGATCAGGATGCTGTTAGAACTGCCCTTGCACACTCCTTTAGGAGAGGACCTCTGGGCTCAGGAAACAGGCCCATATTCCCAGGTGCTTCCACAGGAAAGACTTCCCAGGAGTCTTTCCACTGCCGTGTGCAGGAGTTCCTCCACTGCATGCTCATGCCTACCCAGCATTGTCAGCTGCAGGCAGCCTCATGGGACTGAAGCTGTACCCACCCGGGGCCAACTTTTGCACTGTTCTGATCACTGATAAAGTGATGCGCATTTTCTGGTGTGTTTGGCCATTAGCACCTGAAGCCAATACTACACTATATGTTAACTAATTGGAATTTAAATAAAATAAAGAAAAAAATGAACTAAATTCCACTTATTTCCTTTATTTTATATCTTTCTCTTATTTTCCTTCTTATTGTGCTACCCATCGTTGGACAGAAAGCCTCCTTACCTAGTTTCCAATGACAAAGTCAGGTTTTTCATTTTTTTCCATTAGTTTCAGGGGTAGAATTTAGTGATAAATCAGTGGCATATAACACCCAGCTCTCATCACATCACATGCCCTCCTTCATGCCCGTCCCCCGGCTAACCCCATCCCTCCACGTCCCTCCCCTCCAACAACCCCCAGTTTGTTCCTTACACCCAGAGTCTCTTATGGTTTGGGTCCCTCTCTGTTTACATCTTATTTTATCTTTCCTTCCCTTCCCCTATCTTCATCTGCTTTGTTTCTTAAATTCCACATATGAGTGAAATCATACGATATTTGTCTTTCTCTGACTAACTTTTTTCGCTTAGCATAATACCCTCTGGTTCCATCCACATCATTGCAAATGGTAAGATTCCACTCTTTTTGATGGCTAAGTAATATTCCATTGAATATATGGACCACATCCTCTTTATCCACTCACCTGTCGATGGACAGCTAAGCTCTTTCCGTGTATTGGCTATTTGTTAAGAGTGATGCTAGTTGGTGTTTCCTATAGTACTGTTCTCCAAATTAAGGAAGAACCCCTTAATTTATAGTTAGTTAATAATTTTGTACTACAAGATGTTAATTAAATTTTAGCAAATAGTTTTATTCAGCATTTATTAAGATAACAACCTTTTTTCTTTCACTATGTTAATATCGCGCATTCTTCTGCTTTTTTAAGTTTCTAACGTTAAAGGAACCAGACACTCTTGTACTACAACTTCCATCATACTGTATTGTCCCTTTCATGTGTTGTCCAGCTTGGTTGGCTAACACCTTGTTTAAGAGTTTAGCCTTGATATTCATAAGGTATTGGCCTATACTTTTAATCCCACATGTTTTCCTCATAAGATTTTAACATTATTATGCTATATACATCTACATAAAATGAGTTAGAGACTTTACATTATTTTTTTATCCTCTAGAAGAATCTTTTTTCAATTTATTTTTTGTAATTAATTTTATTTTATTTTGTCAGTGTTCCAAGATTCGTTGTTCATGTATCACACCCAGTGTTCCGTGCAATACATGCCCTCCTCAATACCCACCACCAGGCTCACCCACCCCCCCACCCCCTTCCCCTCCAAAACCCTTAGTTTGTTTCTCAGAGTCCACAGTCTCTCATGATTCATCTCCCCCTCTGATTTCTCCTAATTCACCTTTCCTTTCCTTCTCCCAATGTCCTCCATGTTCTTCCTTGGGCTCCACATGTAAGTGAAACCATGTGATAACTGACTGTGCTAGAATTATTTCACTCTGCATAATCTTTTCATGAAAATGGAATAATGCTTTTCCAAGAATATTTGGTATAACTAACCAGTATACCCACTTAGCTTAGACTGTTTGCTATGAAAATATTTATTTTATTTTGATTTTCAAGAGGGAGAGAGAAGGGAGCGGCAAAGTTAGAAGAAGAGGGAGAACCTTAAGCAGGCTCCACACCCAGCACAGAGCTTGACAACGGGCTTGATCTCACAACCCTGACATCATGACCTGAGCTGAAATCAAGAGTCAGATTCTTCACTAACTAAGCCACCCAGATGCCCTGAAAATATTTTTTATTACTTGTTCCATTTCATTAAAATGTATAGGACTCTATGGTCAAATAATCTTTGACAAAGCAGGAAAAAATATCCAGTGGAAAAAAGACAGTCTCTTCATTAAATGGTGCTGGGAAAACTGGACAGCTATGTGTAGAAGAATGAAACTCGACCATTCTCTTACACCATACACAAAGATAAACTCAAAATGGATAAAAGACCTCAACGTGAGGCAGGAATCTATCAAAACCCTAGAGAAGAACACAGGCAGTAACCTCTTTGACATCAGCCACAGCAACTTCTTCCAGGACATGTCTCCAAAGGCAAAGGAAACAAAAGTGAAAATGAACTTTTGGGACTTCATCAAGATAAAAAGCTTCTGCACAGTGAAGGAAACAATCAACAAAAAAACAAGCAACCCACGGAATGGGAGAAGACCTTCGCAAATGACACCACAGACAAAGGTCTGATATCTAAGATCTATAAAGAACTCCTCAAACTCAACACTCACAAAACAGATAATCACATCAAAAAATGGGCAGAAGACATGAACAGACACTTCTCCAAAGAAGACATCGGGATGGCTAACAGACACATGAAAAAATGTTCATCATCTTTAGCCATCAGAGAGATTCAAATCAAAACCACACTGAGATACCACCTTACACCAGTTAGTATGGCCAAAATCAATAAGACAGTAAACAACAAATGTTGGAGAAGATGTGGTGAAAGGGGAACCCTCTTCCACTGTCGGTGGGAATGCAAGTTGGTGAAGCCACTTTGGAAAACAGTATGGAGATTCCTCAAGAAATTAAAATAGAGCTACCTTATGCCCCTGCAATTGCACTACTGGGTATTTATCCCAAAGAAGCAGATGCAGTACAAAGAAGGGCCACATGGACCCCAATGGTCATAGCTGTAATGGTCACAATCGCCAAACTGTGGAAAGAACCCAAATTCCCTTCAACAGATGAGTGGATAAGGAAGATGTGGTCCATCTATACAATGGAATACTATGCCTCCATCAGAAAGGATGAATACCCAACTTTTGTATCAATATAGATGGATCTGGAAGAGATTATGCAGAGTGAAATAAGTCAAGCGGAGAGAGTCAATTATCTTATGGTCTCACGTGTGGAGCATAAGGAAAAAGATGGAGGGCGTCGTGAGATGGAAGGGAAGGGGGCGATGAACCAGGAGAGACTGTGGACTCTGAGCAACAAACTGAGGGTTTTGGAGGGGAGGGGGTTGGGGTGTTAGATGAGCCTGGTGGTGGGTACTGAGGAGGGCATGTATTGCATGGAGCACTGGGTGTGGCACATGAACAATGAATCTTGGAACACTGAAAAAATAAAATAAAAGTTTTTTAGAAATGTATAGGACTATTTGAATTTTCTATGTCTCCTTATGTCAGCTTTGATATGGTAATTTTCTATTAAATTTTAAAACTTTCAAAATTCTTACCGTGAAATAATCTGTCAAGTTCTCTCCAAATAATGTTTCACAAGGATAACTAGCAAGATTTTCTTGTATCTATACACACTCACAAACCACTAAGTACAGATAGGATACCACACCTCTAGATCAAATGTGGGACCCTTATTGAAAGCTAAGACTCTATAAAAGAAAATGAATATATTTCTCAGCCTTCTTATGAACCAGCCAAGGAAACAGAAATACACAGTAGTCGTTAGGTAATGCTACCAAATAAATACTGGCCCACCATCTAGGCCACCATAGTAGTAACTCATCTTTAGCAATGTGTGCTGATACAGCTTGGTGTTTGTTCCTCTCTATTTCTAAATTTATATATCAGACTCCAAAGGGAATTCTGGCAGAGAATGGTTTAACTGAATACAAAAGATTTGCTTTAAAAGGAATATCCTATACCTAGAGGTACATGTCACAGGCACGCATCTACCAATGTCTGCTTTTGGATACTTAGCAGGTACATCACAGCATGGAATGGATCTAGAAGTCTCAGCAAAGGCAGATGGGCACCTGGGTGACTCAGTTGGTTAAGCAACTGCTTTTGGCTCAGGTCATGATCCTGGAGTCCTGGGATCAAGTCCCACATCGGGTTACCAGCTCCACAGGGAGTCTGCTTCTCCCTCTGACCTTCTCGCCTCTCATGCTCTCTCTCTGTGTCTCTATCTCAAATAAATAAATAAAATCTTAAAAAAAAAAAGCAGAGAGAGCTTCTCTATCCACGTGCAAGGAAGGAAGAGATTCACAGAACATCTAAAACTTCAATAATCCCAAGTCAATTAGATATTTGCAGGTATGGATGGGTAGTTGAAATTTCCCCTTATCCTTGATCAATGGGATCCAAACATCTGGCTAGTGGTTCTGAGTGAGAGAACCTGGTAGATGCCAGGGCATCCAATAGGAGGAAATTTACATAGTCCCAGGTGAGAAGCACCTGTGGTACTCAGTAGACTGAGAGTTCCAGGCCACGAAAAAACTGGGCATGTTTGAGGAACACAGAACTAAGCATTGATGTGCTAAACACCACTGAAGGTGGACACAAGTGGTCCCCTTCCTCTTTACATACCTGTCCAGTCAAGCCACTCTTGACCCTGTCATCAGAGTAAAAATAGGAAGGTGGGAGGATGTCACATGGGAGGTGATGGTAAGAATACTAGGGATAATCTGGGCTCTAAATCAGTCCTGAGTTCCCAAACAAGGGTAATTCACCACCTTAAAGAACTGACCTGTGATGTCCAGGCAGAAGAACAGCTTCTGACCCCCGGCCTCGCAGATGTACTCCCCGGCATCTGCCTTCCCTGCCTGCTGCACCACCAGTCGCCTGCTGCAGCCCTTGGCCTCCACGTGCACTTGGGAGCTCGCATTCAGCTTCTTCCCGTCCTTGTACCACATCACCTCTGTCTGGGCCTGGGCCACCTCACAGCTCAGGGTGGCACTGGCCCCCGCCTGGGCCTGCACCTCCCTGCGTGCTGGCTGGTCCTTGGCAAACACAGCCGAGGGCTCTGGGGACAGAGAGACACACACAGGGTCAGACACAGCATCTAATTCAACATGCAGCACTGGAGAAAGGACTAAATAGGAGGTAGGGGAATCTTTTCCAGGCTCTGCGCCAGTTGTGTGACCTGGAGAAGCCCTATCACTTTCCTAGAAAAAACGAACACAATTTATCTATACCTTCTACCACTGCTCCACCTGGGCTGTTCCAGGTGGGGGAAGTGAAGGGTCTCCCCATGCACACTCCTTTAGGAGAGCTGCTGTAGGGTCATGATGCAGGCACCTCAACCTTCCCAGGTGATTCAGTCTTGCACATGAATGTGCAGAGAGCATCTTGCACACAGTGCAAGACAGTCCCTGTGGCTCCACAGTCACCTGCTGTGTGTTGTCAACTGTTGGCCACCTGGGGGGAGTGGAGCTGTACCTCCCAGGGCCATCTCCTGCCTGGTCCTAAGAATTGACAGAGTGAACGATCTTTTCCAATGTTTTTGGTCATTAATGTTTGCTCTTTGGCTCAAAACTTTTGCCCAATTTTGAATAGCATTATTTGTTCTTTCTAAGCTTGTTTTTAGGATTTTTTTTAATATACGAAGGCTAGAGCATTGGCAATTCCATGTGTTGTAAACATCCTCCACATCAGTATGGCTCGTCTTTTCCATGCTATCTTCTGACAAGTCATGTTTAGATTTAATGTCCTCAAATACATCAAATTTGTTGCGTCTCAGTTAGTGCACTTGTGTTCTGCTTAAGCAATCACTTCTGACTTTGAAGTAATTAAAAACATCTATGTCACCGTCTGAGAGTGTAAGGTTTTCCTTCTTCTCTGAGGATCTGAACCCACTGGGAGTTCAATGTGTGTGGCATGAATTACGAGTCCAATCTTTTCTCAATGCAGTTAAACGGACCTAGCCCCATTTGTTTAAAACCACATTGTCTCTACTTCTTGCACAGTTCCACATTAAAAAAAAAACAGGGGGGAGAAATGATGCCGTCCATAGCTGCATGGGTCTGTGCCTGAGATCACTAGTCTTGTCTTTTCATCTGTGTATCTGTCCTGGCATCAAGGCACCATTGACTTAATCACTGTATTTGTAATGGTCCCGATACTTGGTCAGGTATGCTCACTCTTTGCTCTTCTTCAAGAGTGTATTGTCTGTATGTGATCTTTGCACTCTGATTGTCAATTTTCAAAGTCACCACCACCACCAAAAAGAACATTTGTTTGGATTGTGATTGGTATTGAACACACCTGACTCTTCTATGGATTTCTACCCATCTATTTCCATCTGCCTACTGTCTCTCAAAAATGTTTAATCATTTTCCCCCACAGAGCCATGCAGCACTTTGATCTAACTAGAAATTAGAAACATAATACTACTGATGTTATTGTAACTCTTAGTCTCTTCAATAAATGGTGCTGGGAAAACTGGACAGCTATGTGTAGAAGAATGAAACTCGACCATTCTCTTACACCATACACAAAGATAAACTCAAAATGGATAAAAGACCTCAACGTGAGGCAGGAATCTATCAAAACCCTAGAGAAGAACATAGGCAGTAACCTCTATGACATTAGCCACAGCAACTTCTTTCAGGACATGTCTCCAAAGGCAAAGGAAACAAAAGCAAAAATGAACTTTTGGGACTTTATCAAGCTAAAAAGCTTCTGCACAGCGAAGGAAACAGTCAAGAAAACAAACAGGCAACCCACAGAATGGGAGAAGATAATCGCAAATGACACTACAGACAAAGGGCTGATATCTAAGACCTATAAAGAACTCCTCGAATTCAACACTCACAAAACAGATAATCACATCCAACAATGGGCAGAAGACATGAAAAGAAACTTCTCCAAAGAAGACATATAAATGGCTCACAGACACAAGAAAAATGTTCATCATCTTTAGCCATCAGAGAGACTCAAATCAAAACCATACTGAGGGGCGCCTGGGTGGCTCAATTGGTTGAGCAACTGCCTTCGACTCAGGTCACGATCTTTGAGTTCTGGGATCGAGTCCCACATCGGGCTCCCACCTCCATGGGGAGTCTGCTTCTTCCTCTAACCTTCTCTCCTCTCATGCTCTCTCTCACTTTCTCTGTCTCTCAAATAAATAAAATCTTTAAAAAAAAAGAAACCACACTGAGATACCACCTTACACCAGTTAGAATGGCCAAAATCAACAAGACAGGAAACACCAAGTGATGGAGAGGATGTGGAAAAAGGGGAACCCTCCTCCACTGTTGGTGGGAATGCAAGTTGGTGCAGCCTCTTTGGAAAACAGTATGGAGATTCCTCAAGAAATTAAAAATAGAGCTACCCTATGATCCTGCAATTGCACTACTGGGTATTTACCCCAAAGAAGCAGACACAGTACAAAGAAAGGCCACATGTACCCCAACATTCATAGCAGCAATGGCCACAATCACCAAACTGTGGAAAGAGCCAAGATGCTCTTCAACAGAAAAACGGATAAAGAAGATATGGCCGATATATACAATATTATTACACCTCTATCAGAAAGGATGAATATCCAACTTTTGTATCAACATGGATAGGACTGGAGGAGATTATGCTGAGTGAAATAAGTCAAGCAGAGAGAGTCAGTTATCATATGGTTTCACTTACGTGTGGAGCATAGGGAAGAACATGGCGGACATTGGATGAAGGAAAGGAAGGGTGAATTGGAGGAAATTGGAGGGGGAGATGAACCATGAGAGACTGTGGACTCTGAACAACAAACTGAGGGTTTTGGAGGGGAGGTGGTTGCAGGGTTGGGTGAGCCTGGTGGTGGATATTGAGGAGGGCACACATATTGCATGGAGCACTGGATGTAATACACAAACAATGAATCTTGGAACAATGCATCAAAAATTAATGATGTATTTTATGGTGACTAACATAACAATAAAAAGAAGAAAAGATATCTTAAATAAATAAATGATTAAATAAAATGTTCTAGGACTATTTGCAGTGTGGATGCCAAGATTCCCAACAAGATCCTAGCTAATAGGATCCAACAGCACATGAAAAAGATTATTCATCATGACCAGGTGGGATTTATCCCTGGGATGCACGGGTGGTTCAACATTCGCAAATCAACCCATGTGATAGAACAAATCAACAAGAGAAGAGAGAAGAACCACATGGTCCTCTCAATTGATGCAGAAAAAGCATTTGACAAAATTCAGCATCCGTTCCTGATTAAAACTCTTCAAAGTATAGGGATAAAAGGAACATTCTTCAACATCATAAAGTCTATCTATGAAAATCCCACAGCAAATATCATTCTCAATGGGGAAAAGCTGACAGCCTTCCCTTTGAGATCAGGAACACGACAAGGATGCCCACTCTCCCCACTCTTGTTCAACATAGTACTAGAAGTCCTAGCAACAGCAATCAGACAACAAAAAGAAATAAAAGGTATTCAAATTGGAAATGAAGAAGTCAAACTCTCTCTTCACAGATGACATGATACTTTACATGGAAAACCCAAAAGACTCCACCCCCAAACTAATAGAACTCATACAGCAATTCAGTAATGTGGCAGGATACAAAATGCACAAAAATCAATTGCTTTCCTATACAATAACAATGAAAATATGGAAAGGGAAATTAGAGAGTTGATTCCATTTACTGTAGCACCAAGAGCCATTAGATACCTGGGAATAAACCTAACCAAAGAGGTAAAGGATCTGTACTCGAGGAACCACAGAACACTCATGAAAGAAATTATAGAACACACAAAAAGGTGGAAAAGCATTCCATGCTCATAGATCAGAAGAATAAACATTGTGAAAATGTCTATACTGCCCAGAGCAATCTATACTTCAATGCCATCTTGATCAAAATTCCACCAGTTTTTTTCAAAGAGCTGGAACAAACAATCCTAAAATTTGTATGGAACCAGAAAAGACCCCAAATTGCTGAGGAACTGTTGAAAAAGAAAAACAAAGCCGGGGGCATCACATTGCCTGATTTCGAACTTTACTACAAAGCTGTGATCACATAGACAACATGGTACTGGCACAAAAACAGACACATAGACCAGTAGAACAGAATAGAGAGCCCAGAGATGGACCCACAACTCAATGGTCAAATCATCTCTGACAAAACAGGCAAAAATATCCAGTGGAAAAAAGAGTTTCTTCAATAAATGGTCCTGGGAAAATTGGACAGCTATGTGTAGAAGAATGAAACTTGACCATTCTCTTACACCATATACAAAGATAAACTCAAAATGGATAAAAGACCTCAACGTGAGACAGGAATCTATCAAAACCCTACAGAAGAATATAGACAGTAACCTCTATGACATTAGCCACAGCAACTTCTTTCAGGACATGTCTCCACAGGCAAAGAAAACAAAGCGAAAATGAACTTTTGGGACTTCATCAAGATAAAAAGCTCCTGCACAGCAAAGGAAACAGTCAAGAAAACAAACAGGAACCCACAGAATGGGAGAAGATATTCGCAAATGACACTACAGACCTTTAAGGGCTGATATCTAAGACGTATAAAGAACTCCTCAAACTCAACACTCACAAAACAGATAATCCCATCAAAAAATGGGCAGAAGACATGAACAGACACTTCTCCAAAGAAGACATACAAATGGCTAACAGACACATGAAAAAATGTTCATCATCTTTAGCCATGAGAGAGATTCAAATCAAAACCACACTGACAGGCGCCTAGGTGGCTCAGTAGGTTAAAGCCTCTGCTTTCGGCTCGGGTCGTGATCTCAGGGTCCTGGGATCGAGCCCCGCATCGGGCTCTCTGCTCGGCGGGGAGCCTGCTTCCCCTCCTTCTCTCTGCCTGCCTCTCTGCCTACTTGTGATCTCTTTCTCTCTGTCAAATAATAAATAAAATCTTTAAAAAAAAATACACTGAGATACCACCTCACACTAGTTAGAATGTCCAAAATCAACAAGACTGTAAACAACAAATGCTGGAGAGGATGTGGAGAAAGGGGAACCCTCCTCCACTGTTGGTGGGGATGTAAGTTGGTGCAGCCACTTTGGAAAACAATATGGAGATTCCTCAAGAAATTAAAAATAGAACTACCCTGCAATTATAAAATATTTACCCTGCAAATAGAAAAACCCTGCAATTGCACTACTGGGTATTTACCCCAAAGAAGCAGATGCAGTACAAAGAAGGACCCCAGTGTTCATAGCAGCAATGGCCATAATAGCGAAACTGTGGAAAGAACCAAAATGCCCTTCAACAGACGAATGGATAAGGAAGATGTGGTACATCTATACAATGGAATATTATGCCTCCATCAGAAAGGATGAATATCCAACTTTTGTATCAACATGGACAGGACTAGAAGAGATTATGCGGAGTGAAATAAGTCAAGTGGAGAGAGTCAATTATCTTATGGTCTCACATATGTGTGGAGTATTAAGAAAATCATGGAGGGCATTGTTAGAAGGAAGGGAAGGGCGAATGGGGGGAAATCAGAGGGGGCGATGAACCAGGAGAGACTGTGGACTCTGAGCAACAGACTGAGGTTTTGGAGGGGAAGGGGTCGTGGCTGGGCGAGCCTGGTGGTGGGTATTGAGAAGGGCACGTACTGCATGGAGCACTGGGTGTGGTGCATGAACAATCAATCTTGTAACACTGAAAAAATAAAATAAATGTATTTGGGGGAAAAGAAAAAGAAATTCCCCCATCTCATAGTTTAATGAAATCCAAGCATCTCTCCCTCATGTGGACCAGCGAGTTGCTGCGTGAGGGCATCTTGGAGTGGACAAGATATTCAGCAGAGGGAAATTCACATGTAATGGGTGAGAGGTGCCTGGTCTACGTCAGACTCCAAGTCCAGGGTACAGACAGAGTCCCAGGCACCAAAGAACAGCTGGTTCTGGGCAGGTAACTCAAGACTGCCATTACTGTGTGGGAACACCACTCAGGGTTTCTGGGAGCACACTCTCCCTTCCGTCCACACCCTTCCCACCCAGCCTCCCTTGACCCAGCCATGGGGAAGAGAATTGAGAGGACGGGCTGTGTGAAGACATGAGGCCTGGTGGGAAGAGCACCAGGATCAGCTGGGGCAATGAGCCAATACCATCACCTCCACACAAGGCTACGACAGTCCCACAAGAACTGACCTGTGACGTCCAGGCAGAAGGACACCTTCTGGCCCCCGGCCTCACAGCTGTACTCCCCAGCGTCCGCCTTCCCTGCCTGCTGCACCACCAGCCGCCTGCTGCAGCCCTTGGCCTCCACGTGCACTTTGGAGCTCGCACTCAGCTTCTTCCCATCCTTGTACCATGTCACCTCTGTCTGGGCCTGGGCCACCTCACAGTTCAGGGTGGCACTGGCCCCCACCTTGGTCTGCACCTCACTGTGTGTTGGCTGGTCCTTGGCAAACACAGCTGAGGGCTCTGAGGGCAGAGAGAGATGTACATGTTAAGAGACACAGAGCTAGTGCAGCTTAGGTCACAGGGAGGAAAGCTTCAGAGTTGGATGAATTTCCTACTTGGAGCGAATGCCATCATGTGCCCAGCAGGGTGTTGCGGTGTGTCTGCAAACATATGCCTCCTGACCTGGGGTCTGAGTGTACATTTGGATGTGTCCTTCCCAGGTGATCTTCCCTTGTGGGCGGATGGGGCCATTCACTCCTATACCCCCAGTACATGGTGTACCCACCACACACTACATCTTCTCGGTGTAACTTATGGTGTAAGATACACTGGCTTTAATAGATATTTCCAAAGTGGTTTCAGAAATGGTTGTGCCAACTTACCAACTTACACTTCCACCGGCAGTGTGTGAGAGTTCCAATTCCCCACCCCCTTGCCAACCCCTGAGATCACCTCTTCTCTAAAACTATGTGTGTCCCAGTAAACTCAAGCAGGTACACACAGACTCTCAGAGAGTCCATGCTGTGAAAGCAGCCAGACATGTGCACAATCATGGACACAACCCAAGTGAATGGTGGCCCACGGCATGCAGGCACAGCACCACGGGGGTGGCTGGGACCATGACAGCACCCAATCTATTGAGGGAGACAGATAGACAGGCACATCAGCCATGAAGGCAGTAATGCCGTGCTCAGGTGAAGTTAAACAAGGCCATACGCGTGAGAGAAGTGACTGACATGTCCTTCAGGCTCTGGGGCCAGAGTGGACCTCTCCGAGGAGTGATGAATGACATAAGAGAGTCAGCTTTGATTCAAGCATAGGGCAAACATTCTAATAGAGGGGAGCCCAGGGCTCCCTGCAGGGATGCTGTGAAGTCAGTGAGGACAGTCTAAGGGAGCCACTCAGGGACGTGGGGTCACACTGGCCCCTGTTTGTCCCCTCGGGGCACTGCTATGTCTGGGTAGGATATGATAGTGACAATGAAGGCACAGCATGCCTCCTAAAAAACAGGGAAACCTCCAGCACGTGCACACTTGTGTGCATACGGGGGTGCAATTAGAGGTGGAGGAGCCAGGTTTCCCGGGAAGGAAGACCGTGTAGAATTCAGCCACCACTCGGCCATGTTCCCCTGATGGGGTCTGATGACTTCTAAAGCTGCCTGGCGCAGGAGACTACGAAGCCCAGCAGAAAACCTCTGAGCTCCAGAGCAGGGAGCATTCTCTGGCACCTTGCATTCCAGGGAGACAAGACTAGCGCTGAGCATCTGCTGGGAAAGGGGCCTCACCCACAGCCAAGCGTCTGCAGGAACTCAGGGAAGACTGTGTCCAGGGTTGGGGCCCACCAGAAGCAGAAGGCCCTGATCAAAACTGCAGGGGGCCCTGAGCCAGCAGGGTCCTGGAATGACCTGAAGTGTGGCTATCTTCTCCCCACCTAGCACAGGAGGGAAAAACCCTCTTTCTAGAATAAAACAGCATTATCCATACCCAACAAGTTTTCTCATGCAATGTCTGACAGTCGATCAAAATGTTGCTGGTATGCCAAGGACAGGAGTAAATAGAGAAAAAAAAAAGGGACAATATCAGATGATTGGTTATTATGTTTTTTCAGACTGGGATAGAGCTGTGATTAATACTGTTTTAAAATGAAATTTAAAAAATAGATCAAACATGAGAAATTTACTAAAGAGTCTGGAATCTAAAAGAAATCAATCAGATGGAAATTATATCACTTGAAAATAGTCAACACAGTATATAAGTGAGTCAGACACACTCTAAGCCTATTTTAAGGAATTGTAAGGCAGGTCAACAAAACATGCAGAATAAAGGAGAGAGAGAAAAATAATTAAAAGGCAGAGAGAAAGATGCAGATGAGACATGTGGGGAAACACAAAATGGGTGAATAAAATGTAACAAGACTTGGGACAGAGGTGAGAGATGGGACAGAACAGAGAAAGGCCAAGGATAGTCTATGGTTGAGGAGCACATAAATCCACACAACCAAGATGACCGGCAGCCCCAACCAGGACAAATACAAAGGAAGCCACAGCTAGGTGCATCAAAGTAAAACTGCTGAAAGGCAAAACCAAACACAATATCTTAAAAGCAACAGGATGAAGAAAAAGGAAGAGGAGGAAGAGGAGGAGGAGGGGGAGGGGGAGAGGAGGGAGAGGGGGGGAAAAAAGATCCTTGAAGAAACATAACAAAACTGACAGTTGATGTTTTAAGAGAAAATATGGGACCCAGAAGACAATGGAATGATGATGACATAGAGGTTAAGGGTGCTGATGCCTCACACAGTCAAAAATCTGTGTATAATTTTACTTCCCCAAAATGTAACTACTGATACCTTACTGTTGATAGAAGCCTTACTGATCATATAAACTTGATCAACACACTCTTTGCTATACATATTACAGACTGTACTCTTCATTGAAGTAGGCTACAGGCAAAAGAATGCTATTAAGAAAATTGTAAGGAAGAGAAGCACATTTACCATACTGTACTGTAGTTATAAAAAAATTCCACATATAAGTAGACCTGTGGAGTTCAAACCTATGTTGTTCAAGAGTCAATTGTATTTATAAATGAAGAGCTGCTAAAATGGAACTTGATTCCCAGAGAAAATACCTTCAGAATTGAAGAGAAAATAAATACATTTTCATACAAGAAAAAAAAATAATAATAATTAGGGCACCAGAATACGTGCTAAGATAAATACTGATGACACAGTTCTTCAGGCAAAAGAGTAAATAAATAATCTCAGAATATTGGGCCCAAAACTTGGCTCTGTGGTTTTCTGGCTGTATGAACTTTGGCAACTTACAGAATTTTCCTAACCTCATATTAAAATGGGAAAAATCAGAATTCTTCCTCTGAGGTTGTTGTGATGTTTACACAAGTGAAAAGACAAGAAACACTCACAAAATACAACCATGGTCATGTAACTCATACTTGCTGGCTGCTGTTTGGGAAGCTTTGTGACCAAACAGGCTATTAGATGTCACCTGCGTACACCTGCACTCTAGATAACTACCCTAAGGAGCATAAGAAAGACCTCAAGGAACCCACCTGTGACGTCCAGGCGGAAGGACACCTTCTGGCCCCCGGCCTCGCAGCTGTACTCCCCAGCGTCTGCCTTCCCCGCCTGCTGCACCACCAGCCGCCTGCTGCAGCCCTTGGCCTCCATGTGCACTTTGGAGCTCGCACTCAGCTTCTTCCCGTCCTTGTACCACGTCACCTCTGTCTGGGCCTGGGCCACCTCGCAGCTCAGGGTGGCACTGGTCCCCGCCTGGGCCTGTACTTCCCTGCATGCTGGCTGGTCCTTGGCAAACACAGCTGCAGGCTCTGGGGACAGAGAGGGATGCATATAACCAAAGACACCACGTATGTTAGGAAGGCAGCACTGGGGGAAGAAGGACTGAACTGGGAGGGAGATGGAATGGAAACTTCTCCAGGCTCTGCATCAGCTGTGTCATCTGGAGACGCCCCATAGCCTTCTCAGCAATGAATAACAATTTATGTACCCATTCCATCACCGCTCTGTGTGAGAAACCACACATTCGATCACTGTTCCACAG
>CM052809.1:15581-26184 GCA_028533885.1 Nasua narica | reverse complement strand
ACCACGTATGTTAGGAAGGCAGCACTGGGGGAAGAAGGACTGAACTGGGAGGGAGATGGAATGGAAACTTCTCCAGGCTCTGCATCAGCTGTGTCATCTGGAGACGCCCCATAGCCTTCTCAGCAATGAATAACAATTTATGTACCCATTCCATCACCGCTCTGTGTGAGAAACCACACATTCGATCACTGTTCCACAGTGGCTATCCTAAGTGAGGACCATCCTTGGAAACACCAGTCACCGAACACAAGGATACCCAAACCCTTCCATGTACGCCTTCCCATCCAATTCCTCTTGGCTCGGCCCCATGTATGAGAATAGGAGGCAGAAGGAGGGACGTGGGAAGAGCTAAGTCTAATGGAAAGAGCTCCAGTCTGTCTGGACTGCATGTTTGTGCCACCATCCCCCTCGATCAAGGCTAGAGTTATAACCCAAAGAACTGACCTGTGACACCCAGGCGGAAGGACACCTTCTGGCCCCCAGCCTCACAGATGTACTCCCCGGCGTCCGCCTTCCCCGCCTGCTGCACCACCAGCCGCCTGCTGCAGCCCTTGGCCTCCACGTGCACTTTGGAGCTCGCACTCAGCTTCTTCCCGTCCTTGTACCACGTCACCTCTGTCTGGGCCTGGGCCACCTCGCAGCTCAGGGTGGCACTGGCCCCGGCCTGGGTCTGCACCTCACTATGTGCTGGCTGATCCTTGGCAAACAACACGGCAGGTTCTGGACACAGAGAGGGACAATCAGATATCTAGAGCTGAATGAGGGCCCATATCTGGATCTCAAAACCAGGATGCCTTGGCCACAAGCCTGTCCTGTTCCTAGCTCCCTCTACACAGAGAACCCCATACTCAGAACACACATAAAGCAAGAACAGGTTAGTTTTCACAATCTGAAGACTCCAGGTCAAATAATTTCCAAGTAGGTATGTGTTGTGATTCAGGATTTGGCTTTTATCATCTGTGATCCCATAATTATCCTCACATATGGAGGCATACCTGCACATCGAACCACAGGTGTTTTCAGGGAGAACTTCTTGTGCACTGTCACCAACAGTGGGTGACGCCCAAGTCACAAGAACACAGACACAATGGCTCCTAACGCAGTCTGTCACTTCTAGCAAGCCAATCACCATCCCTGTAACCAAACCCCTGGCCTGGGGACTGGGCACAGTTTTTATTAGCTTACTTCTGTGGCTCACGTCACATTACTTTTAGGACCCATTCTGTCAATCTAGGCTAAATTTTCTTCCTTTTGACATATATCCATCAGCAATTTTTTTCCAGCAGGACTTTGTGAATGGTAAGTTCTCTCCATTTACTTCTTGAAAACATCTTTATTTCACTCAGACTTTTGAATGATAGTTTAGCTAGATACAGAATTCTGGTTGACAGTCATCTTTCCCCAATACACTGGAAATATTGCCTTCTTTGTGCTTTTCACTGCTGTGTGTAAATCTGTGGAAGGAGTCCCACACTCCCACTAATCTTTATTTTTCTGTGGTTCACTATGATGTGTCTAGCTGTGGATTTACTTTTCCTACATTCCCCATGATAACTTGGGAGTCCTGACGCTTAGGATTCACATCTTCAATTGCTGCTAAAAGTTCTCTGTGTGATTGCCTTCACAATTTTCTCTTCTCATTCTCTCCAGTCTCTCCTAGAAGTGCTTTTGGACACACATGAGGCCTATGGCGTCTCTTCTCCACATCTACCCTTCTCCCTTACTTTTTTTTTAATCTCTGTGTTTCACTCTGAATAACTTTCTCAAATCTATCTTCCAATTCAGTGATTTTGTCTTCAGCTACATCTAATTTGCTATTTATCACTCCACTAAATTGTCCATTATAAATGTTTCCCATTCATGAAGCTTCATTTCTTTCTTCTTTGAATCTGCCTGTTCTTCTTCTTACTACTTTACTTTTTTTTATGTTTTCAAATCTCTCATGTTACTCATTTTAAGTATGCTGTTATATCATCTGAGGTCTCTGGGTGGTCTACTCCTGATCTTTTCTATGACTTCCAACTCCCTCTATACAGGATGCATGTGTTGTGAGAGGGTGTGTTTAAATGTGCATGTGTGTTTAAATGTGCATGCACGCATGTGTGTATATATGTTTGTGAGTGTGTATGTGTGTTGAAATGTGTGCAAGGGTGTATATATGTTTATGCATGTGTGTAGGTATGTGTGTGCGCATACGTGTTTAAATGTGCATGCATGTGTGTGTGTGTGTGAGTGCACACATATCTGTGTGTGTTTGAGATGATCTACCACTGGCTCTGCCAGGAAGAAGCCTGTGGAGCCCTCCATGGTCACTCTGACCCCACAACTGAGCCCACACCATGAAGCCCCCAGATACACAGTGGTTTGCCTTCAAAATTGACCTGAGTTACAAATACCACCACAAGGATGTTTAGGATTTCTCCCACACTAGAAACACCAAAGTTTGGGTCCATCTACCTAATTCCAAAATATTAAAACCCATATTTTTACAAAAACACCTGTGGTTGGTGACAGTTCTAGGCATAAACACTCCACCATCTCAGTCACCAGATGCAGCCACAGGGCCATGGAGCTGGTCTGAAGGTTCTCAAAGTAAGCAGCAGCAGGCAGATGGAGGAGGTCAAAAACCAGAATTCAAAATCCACCAAACTAGAAGTGAGTCCACGTTTTGCCACTTGTCTACACACAGGGAAGCCCAATATCCAGAAGTAGGTCCCCATCTTGCCCCCAGAACATAGGGAAGAGAACCCCAAATGCTCAGAGAGAATGGAAGACACCCCATGTTTTCTCCGTGCTCTTACAACCGAACCCATGAAGATTAGAAACCCTTAGAACCCTGAGGATGGAAAACATTGCTCTCCAACTGAAGGAGGACCCACTGATCTTTCTTTTTCTATCCCGCTGGTATGGGGGTGAGGGGACATGGGAAGCAGGTACCAAAGAAACATGCCTAGAGCTCCACCTTTCCAACCAAAGAACTAAAGACGATGACCGAAGATACAGAACATGAGGTTGTCCAGGAACACCAGGGCTCACCCCTGAGCCACATGTGAGCAGATCTGACCCCAATCAGCAAGCTAAACACTTTGAGCTCTGAGCTGGGGCACAGGCCACTGCGCAGAACCACACTAACTACTAGGTGGGCACATTCAGGACAGATCAAAATGGTACTGCAAAGACTCTGGAAACAAAATAACCCCTGGAAGGCTGGCAGGAACCCATCATTTGAACTCAACAAAGCTTATTTCCAGCTTTAAAAAAATCAACTTTCCTCATTAGATATAAAGAAGACCCACAGTTTCAAAACATAGTATTCATTATATCCAGGATGCTACCCAAACAGTCCCCTGAAAAACCAGGAAACTCTCAGTTCACAGCACAGGAGAAGACTATTCACAGATAGCAATGTCAAAATGACCCAGATGCTGGAAATATCTGACTAAGTCTTTCAAGCAGCTATCACAAAAATTCTCCAAAAAGAAAAAGCAAAACTCTTGGAAGGGATGGAAAGATAGAAATTCTCAACAAAGAAAGACAAGATATAAAGAACCAATGCACCTTTTATAAGTAGAAAAATATAATAACTGAATAATTCACTGAATAGTCTCAGTAGCAAAATCCAGACAGCAGAAGAGTTACTGGACTTGAAGATAAATCAATGGAACTTAACCAATCTAAATAAGAGAAAGAAAAGGAATTGTTAGATAGAGCCTCAGGGACCTATGGGATTAAACTAAAAGGACTAAAATTCATGTCACTAGTCCTAGAGAGAGAGAGGAGTATAGTTCAAAAATATTTTCAAGAAACGATGGTTGAGGGATGCCTGGGTGGCTTGGTCGGTTAAGTGTCGGCCTTCTGCTCTGGTCATGATCCCAGGGTCCTGGAATTGAGTCCCGCCTCGGGCTCCCTGCCCAACAGGGAGCCTGCTTCTCCCTCTGCCTGCCCCTCCCCCCGCTTGTGCTCTCTCTATCTGACAAATAAAATCTAAGAAACAAAAAATCAAAAGAAGCACAATAACAATTTCTACCAAAAAAAAAGAAAGGAAGGAAGGAAGAAAAAGTAATGATGGTTGAAACCTTTTCAAGTTTGGTGAAAGACATCAACCAGATTATAAGAGCCCAGCAAATCCTGGACACAAAGAAATCCACACCCAGACAAACCCTTTCAGAGCCACTGAAAATTAAACAACAAAGACTCTTGAAAGCAGGCAAAGAATGCAAACACATGATTTGTGGGGGGGACAATTTGAATTACTGTGAATTTCTCATTGAAAATTAGTCACTAAAAGAAAGAACCATTGGTCCAGAATTCTGTATCCAGCAAAATTATCCTTCAGAAATGAAGAGGAAATAAAAACATTCTGCCTGAAAGGAAGCTAGGAAAGTTCACTGCCAGCAGATGGGCTCCACAAGAATTTCTAGAAGAAATAACATTGTAGGAAGACTCAGAGCAGCAGGAATGAAGGAAGACCAACATAAATGGTAAATGTTCCGATGTTACAGACTGTGAATTGTTTGCTCAACCCCCACCATGTTGCGTTTGTTGAAGTCCTAACCCCCAATTTTGGATTCGGAGCATGTAGGGAGTTAATTATGGTTAAAAGAGGTCCTATGGGTGGGACCCTAACCCAATAGGAATTTGTAAGAGAGAGACACCAGAGATCTCTCCTGCTCTCCTCACGCCCACAGAGGAAATGATGTATGCGGATATGGCCATATGCAAGCCAGACAAGAAGGTCTCACCAGCACATGCCCTAGCGGGTACCTTGATCTCGGGCTTCTAGCACCCAGCACTATGAGAAAATAAATTTCTGTTGTTATGGCAGCCTGAGCTGACTAATACGCTAGGTAAACAAAACAGACTATTCTTCTCCTGCTGAATTCTTTGGACTATATTTGGTAACTGAAAGCAAGAATTATCACATTGTTTGATGAGGTTTTCAATGCTAGAGACAATACACAAAACAACTAATAACATAATGGTGGGAGGGTAAAAGGACCTATATATTGATAAAAGTCCTACATCCCAATTGAAGTAGTAAAATAATGATTCTAAGTAAGTGGTGAAGAGTTGAGTGTGTTTTACACAATCCCCAGGGTGGACACACAAGAATATACACAGAACCACAACAGATAAATTAAAATGGGATACTAAAAACTTCCTAAATAACCCCAAAAAGGCAGCAAGGTTGAAGAGGGGAACCAGAAATGAGAAAAAATGGAAACAAACACTAAAATAGTAGACCTAAATCCAAACATACCAATTATTGCATGAAATGAAAATAGTCTAAATTCACTGATTATAAGACTGAGATTGTTAGAATTGATTTTAAAAAATGACTGAACTTTGTGTTATCTACAAGAAACTCGCTTGAAATATGTGCACGTAAAATTAAAAGAATAAAAAAATATACACAATGCATGTGGAGCATAAGGAAAAACATGGAGGGCATTGTGAGAAGAAAGGAAGGGTGAATGGAGGGAAATCGGAGGGGGTGATGAACCAGGAGAGACTGTGGACTCTGAGCAACAAACTGAGGGTTTGGAGGGGAGGGTGTGGGTGGTTGGGCGAGCCTGGTGGTTGGTATTGAGGAGGGCACGTATTGTAGGTAGCACTGGGTGTGGTGCATGCACAATGAATCTTGGAACACTGAAAAAATAAAGACATATTTGGGGAAAAAAATAAAAATAATTTATAAAAAAAAAAAAAGAACACATGCATTACCTCAAAAAAAAAAATCCACACAATGCAAACACTAATCAAAACAAAGCTGGAGTATTTATATTAACAATACATTAAGATTACATTAATATTATTATATTGTTAAAGTAAATCTTTGAGCCAAGAAAATTACCAGAAATATTATAAAGACAAATGAGTTAATTTACAAAGAACATGTAATAATCCCAAATGAGTAAGCCCTTAACAACAGAGCTTCAAAATATGCAAAGCAAAAACTGACAGAACTGTAAGTAAAGAAAAGTAAGTAAACAGAAAGTCCACATTTATAGCTAAAGACTTCACTCTTCATACAACAACTGATGGAACTAGTAGACAGAAGATCATCAGGGGTATAGGAGAACCAAACCACTGAGCACCATGACCTAACTGACATTTGCAACACATTCCACCCAACAACAGCAGAATATGCTTTCTCTTCAAGTATACACGGAAATTTTACCAACATAAACCATACTGTAGTTCAGAAAAGAAATTTCTTTTTTTTTTTTCAGAAAAGAAATTTCTAAAAAAATTTTAAAACCAAAGTAACACAAAGTATGTTCTGTAACCAGAATGGAAGTAGACTAGAATTCAATTACAGAGAGATAAGAGTAAAATCTCGGAATACTTGGAAATTAAACAGCACACTTCTGAAAACTATAGAAATCAAAGAAGTCTCAAGGGAAATTAGCAAATATTTTAAACTAAACAATAATTAAAATAAAAAACATATCAAAATTTGTAGGATAAATTTAAAGCAATACTTAGGGGGAAATTTACACTATTAAATATTTATATTAGAAAATAAAAATTTTCAATCGGTAATCCATTTTTTCCACCTTAAGAAATTAGAAGTAAAATAAACCCAGAGCAAGCAGAAGGAAGAGTGATAAAGAACAGAAATCAATTAAATTTTTAAAAATAGAGAAAATCAATGAAAACTATATAGGTTCTTTGAAAAGATCAGTAAAATTGATAAATCACTAGCACAACTAATAAAGAAAAAGAGAGAAGATCTAAGCTAACAATATCAGGAATGGAAAGGAACATCACCACAGACCTGCTGACATTAAAAGTATAATAAAGGAACACTACAAACAACTCTATGCACATAAATTAAACAAATCTGAAGAGATAGAAAAATTCCTCAAAAACCACAAACTACTAAAATTTGCCCAAGAAGAAAAAGGTAACCTCATAATTTCATCTCTATAAATAAAATGTTTTCGAAATTTAAACCTTCTAAAGAAAGAAATATTTAGCTCAGGATGATTTCACTGGCTTAATCAGGGAAAAAAACTTTAAGAAAAAAAATTAAAGAAGGAAGAAAAATCACATCAGTTCTACACAATCTCTCCAGAAAACAGATGAGAAAGGAACACTTTCCAACCCATTCTGTGAGGCCAGCATTACCCTGAGGACAAAGCCATACAAATACATACAGGAAAACTACAAACTACAATTCTTCAAGAACATAAACATAAACATACTCATCAAAACGGTATCTACCCCATTGAATCAGAAACATGTAAAAAGAATAACACACAGGTGTTGTATGCAAACAATGAATCATGGAACACTACAGCAAAAACTAATGATATACTGTATGGTGACTAACATAACATAAAAGAAACCACATAAGGAGATACCACTTTACACCAGTTAGAATGGCAAAAGTTAACAAGGGGGAAAACAATAAATGCTGGAGAGGATGTGGAGAAAGGGGAACCCTCTTACACTGTTGGTGGGAAGGCAGGCTGGTACAGCCATTCTGGAAAACAGTGTGGAGATTCCTCAAAAAGTTAAAAACAGAGCTACTCTAGGACCCTGCAATTGCACTACTGGGTATTTGCCACATAGATACAGATGTAGGGAAAAGAAGGGCAACCTGCACCCCAATGTTCATAGCAGCAATGGCCACAATAGCCAAACCATGGAAGGAGCCAAGATCCCCTTAAACAGACGAATGGATAAAGAAGATATGGTCCATATCCACAATGGAGGAATATTATGCCTCCATCAGAAAGGATGAATACCCACCATTTGCATCGACATGGAGGGGATTATGCGGAGTGCAATAAGTCAAGCAGAGAAAGTCAATTATCACATGGTTTCGCTTATATGTGAAACATAAGGAATAGTGAGGAGGACCCTACAGGAAGGGAGGGAAACCTGAATGGAAAGAATCAGAGAGGAAGATGAACCATGAGGGCCTATGGACTCCATGAAACAAACTGAGGATTACAGAAGGGAGGGGACGGGGTGGTGGGGCCAGGTGATGGGTATTAAGGAGGGCATGTATTGTGATGAGCACTGGGTGTTATATGAAACCACTGAATCACTGAATGCTACATCAAAAACTGACTGTACTATATGGTGGCTAACTGAACATTAAAAAAAAAAGATTTAAAAAAAACATTTAAAAAAAAAAGATCCTTCCTTCTTTCCTTCTTATTGCTAAAGCCTGAACAGAAGCTCACCCGATGCAAACAGCTTTTTCCCCGTCAGTATTTGTTGAAAACAATCACAAGCAATTACTGAACATCATGGCTGACCAAAGTGGTGGATATCAGTTGGGTAAACAACAGGCTAACAAATCAGCTTAAAAGGGAAAGCTGCAAAATGAGATTTCCACAGAGGGCTTTGGAAAGCTCTGGCACATTCCTGGGTATTTAGAGGGCCACGCATTTATGTATACTCAAGAATCACTTGAGAAGGCCCTAAACTCACACACTGGGCTAAACTCGAGGCTGTGGGGGCCCCTGGGGGGCTCAGTGGGTTAAAGCCTCTGCCTTCAGCTCAGGTCATGATCTCTGGATCCCAGGGTCCTGGGATCGAGCCCCACATCGGGCTCTCTGCTCAGCAGGGAGCCTGCTTCCCCCCGTCTCTGCCTGCCTCTCTGCCTACTTATGATCTCTATCTCTATCTCTCTCTGTGTGTCAAATAAATTAAAAAAATCTTTAAAAAATAAACTTGAAGCTGTGGAAGCATGACGTAAGGGCATATATGGAGTTATAAACTTCCTGGTTAAGAGATATATGCAAGCACCAACACCCACACAAAGACCCTCAGCAAGACTTGGGAGATTTACTGGTTACAAGCATCTAAAGGAATTACTGTAAAAACATTAGCTAGCCAATAAGCTAACTAACCAGAGACATCAGTGGTTCACACAGTACAAAATGTGGACTTCACAGAAGTAGTTCAGAAAAGTCACTGAATACACAAACAATAGCAACAAAAACAAACACCAACAAAAATGAAGTGGGAGGGGGTTGGACAATCTGAACTCAAGTTCCCACATTATATTACTTAATATTCCAACATCAACAAAGAATTACATGATATGCAAAGAATCATGGCCCATTACAGGAAAGGAAGCAGTCAACAGAAGAAGTCAAACTCTCTCTCTTCACAGATGACTTGATACTTTATATGGAAAACTCAAAGACCACCCCCAAACTACTAGAACTCATACAGCAATTCAGTAATGTGGCAGGATACAAAATCAATGCACAGAAATCAGTTGCTTTCTTATACACTAACAATGAAAGTATGGAAAGGGAAATTAGAGAATCGATTCCATTTACTGTAGCATCAAGAACCATAAGATAACTGGGAATAAACATAACCAAAGAGGTAAAGGATCTGTACTCGAGGAACTACAGAAGACTCATGAAAGAAATTGAAGAAGACACAAAAAGGTGGAAAGGCATTCCATGCTCATGGATCAGAAGAATAAAAATTGTGAAAATGTCCATACTGCCCAGAGCAATCTATACTTTCAATGCCAGCCTGATCAAATTTCAACTGGTTTTTTTCAAAGGGCTGGAACAAACAATCCTAAAATTTGTATGGAACCAGAAAAGACTCCAAATTGCTAAGGAAATATTGAAGAAGAAAAACAAAGCTGGGGGCATCCCATTGCCTGATTTCAAACTTTACTACAAAGCTGTGATCACCAAGACAGCATGGTACTGGCACAAAAACAGACACATAGACCAGTGGAACAGAATAGAGAGCCCAGAGATGGACCCACAACTCTATGGTCAAATCATCTCTGACAAAACAGGCAAAAATATCCAGTGGAAAAGTTTCTTCAATAAATAGTCCTGGGAAAATTGAACAGCTATGTGTAGAAGAATGCAACTTGACCATTCTGTTACACCATACACAAAGATAAACTCAAAATGGATAAAAGACCTCAACATGAGGCAGGAATCTATCAAAACCCTAGAGAAGAACATAGGCAGTAACCTCTATGACATTAGCCACAGCAACTTCTTTCAGGACATGTCTCCAAAGGCAAAGGAAACAAAAGCGAAAATGAACTTTTGGGACTTCAACAAGATAAAAAGCTTCTGCACAGCGAAGGAAACAGTCAACAAAATGAACTGGCGACCCACAGAATGGGAGAAGGTATTCGCAAATGACACTACAGACAAAGGGCTGATATCTAAGATCTATAAAGAACTCCTCAAACTCAACACTCACAAAACAGATAATCACATCAAAAAATGGGCAGAAGACATGAACAGACACTTCTCCAAAGAAGACATCGGGATGGCTAACAGACACATGAAAAAATGTTCATCATCTTTAGCCATCAGAGAAATTCAAATCAAAACCACACTGAGATACCACCTTACACCACTTAGAATGTCCAAAATCAACAAGACAGTCAACAACAAATGCTGGAGAGGATGTGGAGAAAGGGGAACTCTCCTCCACTGTCGGTGGGAATGCAAGTTGGTGCAGCCACTTTGGAAAACAGTATGGAGATTCCTCAGGAAATTAAATATACAGCTACCCTATAACCCTGCAATTGCACTACTGAGTATTTACCCCAAAGAAGCAGATGCAGTACAAAGAAGGGCCACAT
>CM052809.1:0-15481 GCA_028533885.1 Nasua narica | reverse complement strand
GATGAATATCCAACTTTTGTATCAACATGGACGAGACTAGACGAGATTATGCGGAGTGAAATAAGTCAAGCAGAGAGAGTGAATTTTCTTATGGTCTCACTTACGTGTGGAGTATAAAGAAAATCATGGAGGGCATCGTGAGAAGGAAGGGAAGGGCGAATGGGGGGAAATCGGAAGGGGTGATGAACCAGGAGAGACTGTGGACTCTGAGCAACAGACTGAGGTTTTGGAGGGGAGGGGGTGTGGGGGGGTGGGCGAGCCTGGTGGTGGGTATTGAGAAGGGCACATAATGCATGGAGCACTGGGTGTGGTGCATGAACAATCAATCTTGTAACACTGAAAAAATAAAATAAACATATTTGGGAAAAAAAGAAACCAGAAAAAGAAGGGTTAAGTGGAACTCAAAGTTAGAAGAAGGGAATAAAGTCTATAGCTGAGATGAATGAAACAGAATAAAAAGGCAATAGAAAGAATGAAATACATTTGAAAAGATCAACAAAATTGACAAACCATTACCTAGACTGACCAAGAAATTTAAAGGACTCAAATTATTACAACACTAACAAATGTGGGGACATTAGTACAGACCTTACAGAAATACAAAGCATGGTCAGAGAACACCATCAACAAGTGAAAGCCAACAAATTCCAGATGCGATGGACAAACTCATAGAAACACACAAGCTACCAAAACTGACCCTAGAAGAAATAGAAAACCTGAACAGACCTATAATAAGTAAAGAAATTAAATCAGTAATCAAAAACAAATAAGAGGCATCCAGACTAGAAATAATGAAGTAAAACTATCTGTACATACAGGGGACACTGTTTTGTACCTAAAAAAAATCCTTAAGAATCTACAAGATAGGGGCACATGGGTGGCTCAGTGGGTTAAAGCCTCTGCCTTCGGCTCAGATCATGGTCTCAGGGTCCTGGGATCCAGCCATGAATCAGGCTCTCTGCTCAGCAGGGAGCTTGCTTCCCCCTCTCTCTCTGTCTGCCTCTCTGCCTACTTGTGACCTCTCTCTGTGTCAAATAAATAAATAAATAAGAAAGAAAAAACCCACAGAATAATTAATAGGTAAATAAACCAGCTCAGCAGGGTTGTAGGACACAATGGCAATATTCAAAAATTAATTCTATGTCTATGTATTAGTGATGAACCATCCAAAAATAACATCTGAAAAACAATTCCATTTAAAGAAGCATCAAAAAGAATAACATACTTAAGAAAAAACTCAACAAGTCTTCTACCCTAAAAACTATACCGATCCTGGCACTGCCTGCCTTGAAGGGAGGATGTCCAGACTCAGGGTGCAGCCACCCCATGTGGGCATGGGGTGGTGCCAGGACACAAACAGGCCCCTCAGCAGACCCAGGCCGACCACTAGACCACAGGCCCATCTCTTCCACTCTTGACATCCACTGCCCAGACAGTGAACCCAGGGGCTCATTTTTCTAGGCTATCTGCAGTGGGGTGTGGCCATCAGAGCCGTTTTAAGCCACTGAGTTTGTGATAATTTGTTGCACAGCAATAAAAAATGAGCAAAAAACACGCCCTGCATGTTTTTCCCACCTTGAATGTGATGGTTGGAGCTGTGGAAGCCATCTTGTAACCATGAGGCAATAAGCATTAGGAAGATGCTGATCTTGTGCTCAGGGTGGCAGAGAACTAGAGCCAGAGGGAGCTTGTGTCCCTGTGGTGTCCCTGTGGGAGACTGTTACAAATGGTCCCTGAGGAGCCAAGCCTTCCTGTGTCCACACCCTCAGCAGTGGGGTCTACTTCCCCCTGACCTGGAAACCAAGGTTTGCACAGCAGAACGTGGTGGAGGTCACGCTCTGAGCACAGACCTCAACAAGCCCCGTGGCACCTGCTGTTCCCTGAGGGGAACAGAGCCACTGTGTGAAGGGGCTCCCCACATGGAGACACGGACCTGGGGCAGAGACGCCACGAGGAGAGAACAGGACCCCAGACACAGAAGTGAATCCAGCCAACATCGCACGGAGACAGAGCCTTGCCATCCGGCCAGACCCATGCACTGGAGCCCTGCTGGGACATCGGACGCACCGGGGAGGCCAGGCTGGATCCTCCTGACCCAGCCCACACTTCATGGAGCCGAAACGAGCGGCCTCACCGAGCCCTGCCTGAACCCCCGACCACACTAACAAATACATATTTGTTACTTGGCGGTAGACAACTGACGGATATGGGCCTGACCCAGATCCTCCTACACACCTCCTCAGGGCCTATTCCTGGGATGCGGACACGTCGGCTCTGTCAACTGACCTGAGACGTCCAGGCGGAAGGACACCTTCTGGCCCCCAGCCTCGCAGCTGTACTCCCCGGCGTCCGCATTCCCCGCCTGCTGCACCACCAGCCGCCTGCTGCAGCCCTTGGCCTCCATGTGCACTTTGGAGCTCGCACTCAGCTTCTTCCCGTCCTTGTACCACGTCACCTCCGTCTGGGCCTGGGCCACCTCGCAGCTCAGGGTGGCACTGGCCCCCGCCTGGGCCTGCACCTCCCTGCGTGCTGGCTGGTCCTTGGCAAACACAGCCGAGGGCTCTGGGGGGGACAGGGAGGGATGCATGGTCAGAAGTCCCACTGAGGGGAGGTCCCCAAGTCCTGGAGCCAGGTGACCTTGGGAATCCTTCACCGTCAGGGGCTGCCAGTAGGGCCCTCCTCGGGCACAAGGGGACCTGATGCCCTGACCTCTCCAGGGCAGGGGGGGAAGAGCCTCTGAGCACCATGATGGACATCCAGGCCAGTGCCTGGGGACAGACAGAGGGAGGCCCGGGGGCAGCGGCTGAGACCCGACTACGGGCCAGGACTCAGGAAAAGCTGGACTCAGCATCTGCCAAGAGGCCCCCAGAGCTTCTAGCAGAAGCCAGAGCCTCAGGCATCCAGACCCCAGTCCAAGCTGCTGAGGTTGCCTCCGGCACCTTCTGGGTCTTGTCTGCCTCACTTCCTCATCTTCAAAAGGAGAAAAGGGCTGCAAGTTTCCTTCTTATCTTTTATTTTCCATACCCACATCTTTTCTCATCTAAATGTTAGTTCTGTGGGACGTTCCTCTTCCCAACTCCAGGAGCAACGGCCCCTCCCGGGCGTTCTTGGAAGAAAGGGAGGGCCGGACAGCCTGGTCTCACAAGTGCTTGATGCAGCCGGACCTGCTCCCCACCCACCACACCTCAGAGGCTGTGGCTCACCAGAGACTCGCAGCTGGAAGTCCACTGAGTCCTCGCCCACGCGGCACGAGTAGATGCCCTCATCCTGCCTGGTGACCGAGGCTGCCACCAGCCGGTGCCGTGGGCCCACGTCCTCCTGCAAGAAGCGCTGGCCAGAGCCGCTGAGCTCCGTGCCGTCCTTGTACCAGCGCACGCGCACGTGGGCCTCTGAGGTCTCGCATTCAAAGTGGGCTGGGCCTCCTGCCACGGCATCCACGCAGCCACCAGCTGTGTCCTTGTGCAGAAAGGGAGTGAGCCCTGCAAGGGCACCCGGGCGGGTCAGGAGGGCCAGCAGAGCCCCGGCACACAGACACCCACGCGGACAGCAAAGGGAGATGCTGGGGGCCTAGGGACCTCCCCCAGACCGGGGTCCCCTTCTGAGTGCCACCTGCCCTCAGGAAGCCCCTCCCCCTGCTGAGCAGAGCCTCCCCTCCCCCAATCTCCCCAAAATCAGCTGGGCATGCCCCCGTCCCCACCGCCCTGCAGGGACGGAGAACCGTGGCTCCCACTGCCCAGACCCCCTCGAGCCTGCCCCGAGCGGGGGCACCTAACGCGGGGCCATGGTCATGGTGGATATGGACCGATACACAGCAGGCATCACCTTGCACCAGGAGCTGGTAGGCGATACGGCCCCCACGGCTGACACACTCGTAGAGGCCGGCATCGTCTCGCACCACATCCCTCACCAGCAGGGCCCGCTGCCCAGCCGTGGCCTGCACCTCGTACTTGGGGCCTGGGGGCAGCGCGTGGCCGTCCTTCAGCCACGTCACTGCTGCAGCCTGGTCTGAGAGCTCGGCCAGCAGCTGCGCCTCCTCATGCAGCCGGGCCAGCACTTCCCTCACAGCTGCGGCTGGACGCCTGGTGGTCAGCCCTGGGGCCGCTTGGGGCACCAGACAGGAGGACAGAAGGCACGTGGACAGAGCGGTGGAGTCGACAGTGGGGGAGGGGACAGAGGGGGAATGAAGGGGAGGGAAGAGAGAAGAGCGGACAGACATGCACAGAGGGGATGGACGGGGAAGGGACGATGGAGAGTGGACAGAACGAGGAGAATCAGGTATGAGGGAACAGGGAGAGGCAGAGGGACAGAAGGAAGGCAGTTTGGGGAGGGAGGGGAGCGGGCAAATGGAAGAGTGAGGCTCTGGAGCCCATCCTCCACGCACAGCCCGGGTGGAAGCCACTGCCAGCCCTGGGCAAGCTGCCTCCCACTGCCCTCCTCTGGCCAGCCCTGCCGCACCCGCCAGACCTCCCGGGAGCCCCCCTGCCCCAGGACGAGCAGCAGCTCCAGGAGCCCCCACCCCACCCCTAGGGCAGAGGCCCGGGGGGCCCAGCTAGGGTCCTCCTACCTCGGACCTCCATGCGGATGCTGCTTTCAATGCCGTTGGCCACGAACTTGAGCTCAGCGCCGTGCAGGCTGGCGGACACGGCGCGGATGGTGAGGGCATGCCGCGTGCCGTCCTGACGGATCACGTACACGCTGCTGGCCTTCAGGGCCTGCCCGTCCAGGAACCACTCGCCCGCCGAGGCCAAAGTGAGGTCCACGGAGAAGGTCACCTCGCCACCCTCGACCGCCTCCACTGCCTTCAGAGGCGTCCTCACGGCCAGCTGGGGGGCTGCAGGGTGAGGGCTTCAGAAAGGGGCGAGCCTCTGCCCGTCGCCCCTTCTCCTCCTCCGGGCCGGCCCACGCGCCACCTCCCGCAGGCACCCCATGGGGCGGGCACCCGGAGCGCACCCACACATACCCAGGTGCACAGTCCCCGGGAACTCGAGGTAGGGGCTGTGGCCAAAGCTGTTCAGAGCGGACACCCGGAACTGGAAGTCCCCTTCCTCGGACACGCTGGTCACGGTCAGCTCCTGTGTGTCCACCCACTCGGCCTCGTGGCACCGGCTCCAGGTGTAGGTGCCAAGCCGCTTCTTCTCCACCAGGTAACCATCGATGGGGACAGGGCGGTCCCCGTGCGGTGGAGGGGACCAGCCGAGGGTCACGGAGCACTCTGTCCTGGACTTCACCACCGGGGCCTCAGGGGCGTGCAGGGGCGGCTTCCTAGGAGCTGGGCAGAGCCCCGCCCCAAGACGTCACTCACTGGGAGCTCCCTCCCCAAGCCCGGGGTCCAAGACGAGCCCCGCCCTCCCGGGGGCGTGCTCGCACCCGCACCACTGCCCATGGCCCGAGGGGTCTGCCGTGGGCCCATGACCCCTGTGGGCCTGGGGACAAGCCATATCTGTGCGTCCAGGTCTTGGGCTGGGCAGTGACCAAAGCAGGGCACAGTGACCACTCTGAGGGCGCCAAGACCCATGCGCAGGGGCACATTCCTACCCCAACAAAGGGCTGGCCCAATGGGGGGGAGGGGGGAGGGATCTACCCCCCAATCTACAAAGTTGATAGCAAAGACCACAGAAAGAGGACGATGTCCCACACCTGTCTCACCCACATATGTGCTTCTAGAACAATCTGTACCTTCTACTTGGGGTCGCAGAGTGAGGGTCCCCAGAACTCCCAGTCTGCAGTCCCCTGGGGTGACCGTAGTGAAGGAGGGCAGCCAACAAACCAGGGGTCCGAGGAAACTAGAGCTACGACCTGTTGGTCCAGCTCGGGAAGCCCCCCCTGCAGCAGGCCCGAGAGCACAGTGCGGCCCAGCGGACAGAGGAAGGGGAAAGCGACCTGTCCACCCCAGGGCTACTCCCTGGCCCTTACCAGACACAAAGAACTGTGTGGTTGTCCGGCAGTCCCCAGCCATGAAGGTCACCTCGCCCATGTCCTCCAGTCTGCACTTGGAGATGATGAGAGTGTGGCACGTGCCTTCTGTGCTGATGGCCACTCGGCCCCCGGGCGCCACCTCCTCCTGGTTCCGCAGCCAGTGGACCGAGTCCTCGGGCCGGGCCAGCTCCACAAAGAACATGGCCGTGTCCCCCACTCGCACCGCGGTCTTCCTCGGGAGCCTCCGGATGAGGTTGCCTGCGGTGGACAGGGCCAGGGGACTGGTCAGAACGGGGGAGGGGGCTGAGGGGTCCGCCGCCCGCCCGCCCCTCCTCCTCCGAGCCCACCTTCCGCTGCCCCACCCGGCCCCCGCCCGCGGAGCTCACCTTCCGCCCCTGCAAGGCCCCTGCCCCCTGCCTGCCCCTCCTCCCCGCTCCTCCCCCCGCCCGCTGCCCCGCCCCTTCTTCCCACCCCCTCCCACCCCCTCCCACCCCTCCTGGGACGACCCCCGCCCACCTTGCACGGCGAGCTCGGCCACCGTGCGGCTGCCCTCCGCGGTCTCGCAGATGTAGACGGCGTCGTCGTCGGCCGAGACGTTGCGCACGGTCAGCCGGCGCTCGGTGCCCTCCTCCTCGATGCCGTACTTGGAGCTGGCCCACAGCCGCGTCTCCTCCTTGTACCACGCGGCCTCCGTGGACGGCAGCTCCACCTCGCACAGGAACGTCGCGGACTCCTTCTCCGGCACCTGCAGGTCCTGCAGCCGCTTCCTGAAGGGCACCGCGGGCTCTGCGGGGACAGCGCGCGTGAGCCGGGCAGGGGCGGAGGGTCCGCGCCGGAGACCGAAGCCGCGAGGAGGTGGAGGAGGATGCGGGGCGGAGAGTGGGGTCCGGGCAGGGGAGAGAGGCGGAGGGCGGGGCAGGAAGCAGGGCAGGGGTTGGGTGGGAAGGCAGGGGAGCAGCAGGGATGAGTCCAGGGAGGTAGGGGGATGAAAGGGGGGCGGGGGTAAAGAGCCCCCTTCCCTTAAATAGAAGATATCTGGAAACGAAGCAACCCAGGGCCCAAAAAAAGCAGCCCAGAGATGCTGCTCCCGGGCCGCAAAATCCGGTGGGCTCACGCTTGCGCCCCACGCGAGCAGCGAGGCGGCCGGACCAGGGCTGGCCGCTGCCCAACCCCCTGAGCGCCGGCCGTGGGTCGAGCCCTGCCCCCTGCGCACTTTCCCCCATGCAGCTTCTGCAGGGACCCCCAAGGGACAAGGCCACTTCCCAGCTGGAGCCATGGCCCTGCGGCGGGTACTGAGGGCTGGAGCGCCCTGAGACCCAGCAGCGGGACAGAAGCAGGGATGGGTCTCTTGTCTTAGGAGGTTCGCCAACCAAACCTGATGCCTTGCCCACGCTTTTCCCCAGAACCCTGGGGGAGTCCCAGACCCTTACAGGGGTCCCCAACAGGAGCTCCTGAACGGGCTCCGCGCGGCGCGGCCGCAGCCCCTGCCCTACGTTTCTCCCCCACTCTGCCCGGGAGTCCCCTCAGCATCCTGGGAGAGAGGTGGAGCGCCCGCCCCTCCCCCGCCATCTCCCAGGAGGAGGGGGCGCTGAGGACAAAGCGCTTTGCTCCTCACTCGTGTGACTTTCACAAACAGTGGAGCGAGCGGAGGGTCATCCGCGGTCGCCCTCCTTCTGTGCCTTTAGAAACGCGAGAGCCGCCCAGACCTCAACCTCCGGATTCCAGGACGGATTCCAGTCCCGGGGGAAGGGACCAGGGGGGAGGGGCCGGGGAGGCGCTTCTCGGGCGGCGACCGTGCGCGGGGACCGTGCGCCCAGAGCCCTGAGCTCACCTCGCACGACGACCAGCACGGAGCTGTAGGTTTGGCCCACCAGGTTGGACGCCGTGCACGTGTAGAGGCCCCGGTCCGACTGCTTGCAGAAGAGGATCTTGAGCACGAAGTTCTCCTGGGCGTCCTCGTACACCACGTGTCGCCGGCCCTCCACCAGCAGCTGCCCGTCCTTCTTCCATACGATCTCGGGCTTTGGTTCGCCCGTCACGTAGCAGCTGAGGCGCGCGTGCTTGCCTTCAGTCACCGTGCAGGTGCGCGTGCCAGAAGCGGGGGGCGAGGCCGGGGCGCCATCGGCGGCGCGCATCGCCTCGCGGCGCCTCTGCAGGTGCGCCAGAAGCGCGGCGGTGGACGCCCCGGGAGGGCCCGCCGCGTCTGCATCCGCGTCCACGGTGAGCGCCGCGTCCGCGGTGGCGGCGCCCAGCGGGTTCTCGGCGCGCACCGTGTAGGTGCCGCCGTCGCGGGGCCGCGCGTCCTGGATGCGCAGCGCGCTAGCCTCGCCGCTGGCCTCCACGCGCACTCGGGGGGCGTCTGGCGAGCCCAAGCGCCGCCCGTCCTTGGCCCAGCTCACCGCCATAGGCGGCGAGCCGCGCACGCGGCAGCGGAAGGTGGCCTCCGCGCCCTCGCGCACGCGGATGGACGTGGGCCGCAGTAAGAAGTGGGGCGCCTGCTCCGCGCACGCGGCCTCGGCGTCCACCTGCAGGCCGACAGCCGCGAAGGCCTCACCGATGGCGTTGCGCGCGCGGCACACATACTGCCCGCTGTCGCCCAGTGCCAGGTCTAGGATGGTGAGACGGTACAGGTCGCCGTCCTGGGCCAGGCGGAAGCGAGCGCCCGCCTCCACGGGCTGCTGATCCTTCTCCCAGCTCACCTGCGGCGTGGGGTTGCCCACGATCTGGCAGCTCAGCGTGGCGTCTTTGCCCACCGACACCACGAAGGCCTTGGGCCGGGTCAGGAATCGGGGTGCCCCGCTGAATGAGTGATCCATGGTGGGGGGTGGGGGGGGTGGGAGGGACCTGCGAGCGGGTTGGGGAAAGGACATGGTGGGGATGAGACCACGATACTGCTGGAGTCCCGCACCTGCGCCCGCATCTCCGCCCCCACAGGTAGGACAGCCCGACCACAGGTAGGACAGCCCGAGGCACAGTTTTCCAGAAACTCAGATTTGCCGCCCCTTTCTGGGCCTTCGAGTCTGGTGCCACACGGCACACACGCACACAACAGGCTTTCCTAACAGGTGCACGGACTTCCTTCCTGTCCCCCCAGCTCTAGCCCCACACCCCAGCTCCAGGTCCAGGTGGAGTCTGCTGCCGCACCAGCAACCTGGCTGGCCCTCCTCCCTGGTCAGCAGCGTCTCCCTGCCTGGGGCCACGCTGTACGTCTCCACACAGACCTGCCTCTCTGTGTGTGTGTGTGTGTGTGTGTGTGTGTGTGTGTGTGTCCCCACTCCCCCTGCCTTCTGGGGACCAGTCGCCGTCCCCCACACAGCGCTGCCTCCTGGAGTCCGAAGCTCCAACCTTCCTAAGTGTCCCCCCAACTCAGCAAGGGGACGGCTCTCTGAACCCGGACCGGACCTGGCCAGGGGAGGCCTTGGTGGGTGCCTGCTGCGGGCCCAGCCGTCTCTGACTGCGGTGCGCTGGAGGTCACCGGTCCTCTGTCCCAGCAGGCTCCCTCCGAGCCCTCTGCCCTGTGTGCCCCTTCGGTCCCCCGCCCCTTCCTCCTCCTCCCGAGCCACACGTCTGGTTCCGTGCACCGCAGCCCAGCTGGCCCCAGGCCGCGCCCACGACGGAAGTCCGGTGCACTGGGCCGGCCAGCACCTCTCCTGGGGTTCCCAGCTCCCCTCAACCCTGATGAGCAGGGAGACTGGAAACCCGGCTGCCAGGTAGACCCCTTCCAAGCCACACCCTCCCGAGAAGCCCACCCCGCTTGCCGAGGGCACCTGCTCCTCCCCCGGGACAGCGCATGGTCAGCTGTGTGCCCAGGGAGGACAGGCAGAGAGGCCCCTGGGAAGGACCAGGGACGTCCAGGCTGGGACAGGCCAGACTGGCAGGGCCTGGTCCCTCCACAGACTTGGTGTCCCCACTGGCTGGGCACCCTGTGGGGACAGGGTTGGCACCCCCATGCCCACGGCCCCGGGGGATGGGCTGGCCTTCAGTCCAGGGGGGTAAGGTGAGCCTGGGCCTGGCCTACCGCACCCCCACTTGTGTAAGAACAGCAGCCCCCCGGGCTCGGGGCTGGCCCCAAGCTCCTAACCCCCTCCCCACCCCAGGGCTGGGCGTCCAGCATGGGCTGCCCCCTGGGGGACAAGTGGGGTGACGTTCTGGGCCCTCGGGCTCCTGTCCTGTGATTCAGAGCCTAATCCCCATTAATCCCCCTGGAGGAGGCAAGCCCACACCGGCCTGCTGACTCACTGTGCGTCCGCACCTCTGTCCCCTGCCCCCCCCTCGCCTGGCCAAGCTCTGGGGCTGGGAGGCCCCGGGCAGGTGTCCACCCGAGCCCCGCCTCCATGCACACCCTCCTGGGCCTTGATGTCCCTCTGGGGAAGGGTTCCTCTGACACCGGGGCTCCAGGGGCCCTGAGCTCTGAGCTCCCAGGGCCCCCCTCAGTTCCCGGTTGGCCTGCAGGTCCCCCCAGGGGGGACACGCAGGGCACCCGAACGCCCACCACTCCAGGTGCAGGTGTGGGAGCTGGGTGCTCTGAGCTCATGGATGGGCAGGGGCCGAGGGCCACCTCCACAGCTGGTGGCCTCTGGGGGGCCAGGAGGACAGGGATGGGACAGGGAGTCCCCTTCCCACACGTGCTTAGGGGAACCAGCCCAGGGCCTGGGCGCATCTGCCTGGGAAGGATAGGCAGAGACCCCAAGATCTTCTCAGGCCCCAGGGATGGTGCGGATGCCTGGTCAAGGGCCCATATTCCCCGCCTCAATGCAGCAGACCCCTGAGACCTGGGGGCTCCCCCAGGGCGGTCCCACTGCCCCCAGGCAGGCATCCCCACTGCTCCCGAAATGCTGGCCCACTCCTTCAGGCCAAGTGGAGGGACTCCCGCTGGGCTTGGACATGCCGGGGGGAGCGGGAGGCTCAGGAGGGGACACCTGGCCAGGACCTCAGCCCCAGCCCCCCAGGGAAGCCTCTTCCTCCCTCAGAGTGGACTCCTCGCTCCTTGGAGGCCCCGACTTGCCGCTGGCAGTAGCCTCCGTCCACGTGCACACCCTGACCTCCCCACCCCCTCCCGGGGTCATGCGGCTGGACCCTTGGAGTCCGGAGGGCTGACCTGAGCCCTGCCCACAGCCTCCCTCCTTGGTTTTGGAGAGCCTGGCCAAGCTCGGATCCTCCTGGTGGGGCCAAGTGGGAAGTGACTCGCAGCCTGACTGCCGAACCTTGGCCCCTGGGGTCCCCTGCTGCCCGGCCCCCTCCCCCTCCCCCTCCCCCACCCTTCCAGAAAGACTTCCAGGGCGGCTCTGGAGTCTGCGTCCCTCCCCCAGACCCCTGGACTGGCAGCCTCCCGAACTCCAGGGGAAATTCTTTCCCGGAGTCAGGTGTCAGTGCCCCTCTGGCTGTCCCCTCTGCTGAGCTAACGGGCCCAAAATAGCCCCAGCTGTCAGCGGGCATCCATCCCCGCAGAGCTGGGGGCAGGGCCGGCCAGACCCCCAGGCCTTCCTTGGAGCAGGGGTTCCATGAAGGAGGAGGCGGACGCACACCACGGCCCCCTGGCCTCCCTCCCCGAAGGAGGGTCTCGCTCAGACCACCAAGGGTCAGGGGCCGGATTCCAAAGCCCCAACCCTTGGAGCTACACAGCCTGGCTGGACACCCCTCCCCGGGGCCCCTCTGGACCCCAGCACCCTGACCTTCAGCGGAGCAGCCCTGGGGGAGAGGGGCTAGGCCTGCGTGGCCCCCCACCCTGCCTGTCGGACTCCTCACCTGTCTCTACGGGAGGCTGGGAGCAGCACCCAGGCGTGGGGCACACACGATGGAACAGGGGCTGCTGGGTCTCACCTCCCTCCACGGGCCCAGGACCGACACAGCTCCCACCCAGCAGCCCACTCTCTGGCCGGTCCTCAGACTGGACGGGGACGAAAGGACAGGCGGACGCTGTCCGCTGGAGAAGGCGGGGCCCGCCCCCACCGCTGGCCAGCCCAGCCCAGCTCCAAAATAGCCCGGGTGTCGCTGCCTGGGATTTGGTTTCACCCCAGCCCCGGGAGGCAGAGGCCAGAGGCTCTGGGTGGTCAGGTGTGGGGGTCGGGGGACAGCGATGCCATGGGTGGGGCAGGGACCCCACCTGGTGGGGACCCCTGCCCAGACTAGCATCCTGGAGGACAAGGCAGGAAGGAGCCTGGGAGACCCAGGATCACCCAGAAGGGCACCTGGTACCACCTCGAAGGGACCCGGAGCCACCCATAGAGGGACCTAGAACTGTCCAGAGGGACTGGGGGACCGGGGCCACACGTAGAGGGACCCAGAACTGTCCAGAGGGACGGGGGGACCCGGGAAACCCGGAAAGGGACCCAGAACCAGCCAGAGGGACAGGGGGGACCGGGGCCACCCATAGAGGGACCTAGAACTGTCCAGAGGGACAGGGGGGACCGGGGCCACACGTAGAGGGACCCAGAACTGTCCAGAGGGACGGGGGGACCCAGGAAACCCGGAAAGGGATCCAGAACCAGCCAGAGGGACAGGGGGGACCGGGGCCACACATAGAGGGACCCAGAACTGCCCAGAGGGACGGGGGGACCGGGGCCACCCATAAAGGGACCCAGAACTGTCCAGAGGGACAGGGGGACCCGGGACCACCCGGAAGGGGACCCAGAATAGCCAAAGGGATGGGGGGACCGGGGCCACCCGGAAGGGGACCCAGAACCAGCCAGAGGGACGGGGGGACCGGGGCCACCCGGAAGGGGACCCAGAACTGCCCAGAGGGACGGGGGGGACCGGGGCCACCCATAAAGGGACCCAGAACTGTCCAGAGGGACGGGGGGACCAGGGCCACCCATAAAGGGACCCAGAACTGTCCAGAGGGACAGGGGGACCCGGGACCACCCAGAAGGGGACCCAGAACAGCCAGAGGGACGGGGGGACTGGGACCACCTAGAAGGGGACCCAGAACCAGCCAGAGGGACGGGGGGGACCCGGGACCACCCGGAAGGGGACCCAGAACTGTCCAGAGGGACGGGGGGACCTGGGACCACCCGGAAGGGGACCCAGAACCAGCCAGAAGGATGGGGGACCAGGACCACCCAGAAGGGGACCCAGAACCAGCCAGAGGGACGGGGGACCGGGACCACCCAGAAGGGGACCCAGAACCAGCCAGAGGGACGGGGGACCCGGGACCACCCGGAAGGGGACCCAGAACCAGCCAGAGGGACGGGGGGACCTGGGACCACCCGGAAGGGGACCCAGAACAGCCAGAGGGACGGGGGGACCCGGGACCACCCAGAAGGGGACCCAGAACCAGCCAGAGGGGAGAGGGGGCCCAGGAGCATGCCAAGAGCACTGGCCATCGGAAAGTCCGTATCCTCAGGATGCGGTGGAGGCCGGAGGCCGGAAGCCAGCCCAGGACCCAGCACCAGCCGTATCTGTCCCCACCACACACGAGCCCACGGCAGGTTCTGCATCCCTGGTCCTTCCTGGCAGGACCTGGCCTGGCTGGGTGTCCGTGCACCTTTAAATGGGAGTGGGGGTCCCCGAGAACCCAGCCAGGGCCCTTTGCCGGCCACGGACCAGGGCTGCGGGCTCCAAGGGGGGGCAGGCAAGAGAGTAGCCAGTGCTGAACATGCCCCAGGAAGGCTGTCCCCAAGTCCATCCCCATGGCCCTGCTGCAGGGACAAGCATGGACAAGCCAGGCCCAGCTGGAGCAGAGGTGGCCTCTGCCTGGCGGGGGCCTAACCAGGACCCAGAGGGTCTCCTGGGAACAGGCTGGCCCTGCCCCCACTTGATCCGAGGACCTCTCCTGCAGGTGTGTCCAGCGGCTGACCCCCCAGCACAGCAGGTGTGAGGGCCAGGGGTCCAGAGCTCTCAGGGAGGGGGAAATGAGGGTAGGGAGGACGCAGACCCACCATAGCCACCAATGAGGGACCGCGGGCGTGCTCAGCCTCCCCCCTGCCCCTGAGCCAGCAACCCAGTGGGCGGTGGGGAAACCGAGGCTCTGAGCACAGAGCAGAGGCCCTGGGGTACCCTGGGCCCAGACACCATAAAAAAACAGAGTCCAAGAGGCTGAAACATTTATTTCTCAGGGTTCTGGAAGGTGCATCTGGAAAGAGGGTGCTTGTAGATTCCAGGACACGGGATGTCCCTTCCTGGTGCAGACACAGCCCACACTGAAGGTGTACCCAGTGACCAGAGGGCCAGCGCTAGGGGTCCCTCCTCCTCTTGCGTGGACACTGAACACTCCACGGGGACCGGGGGATGATATCCTGTGACCCTCCATAGCTCACCCTCCTCCTCCTCTGTCCTCCCGTCCTGTGACCCTCCATAGCTCACCCTCCTCCTCCTCTGTCCTCCCGTCCTGTGACCCTCCATAGCTCACCCTCCTCCTCCTCCGTCCTCCCCCCGTCCCGTGACCCTCCATAGCTCACCCTCCTCCTCCTCTGTCCTCCCCCGTCCTGTGACCCTCCATAGCTCACCCTCCTCCTCCTCTGTCCTCCCCCGTCCTGTGACCCTCCGTGGCTCACCCTCCTCCTCCTCTGTCCTCCCGTGTCCTGTGACCCTCCATAGCTCACCCTCCTCCTCCTCTGTCCTCCCCCTGCCCTGTGACCCTCCATAGCTCACCCTACTCTCCCCCCTGCCCTGTGACCCTCCATAGCTCACCGTACTCTCCCTCCTGCATCCAACAGGATGGTGCCAACCCCCTCTCAGCCCTGACAGGAAGAAATGTGTCTCTCTGGGCTGTGAGGGGTCTATATGTGTGGGAGCCCCGGGCTCACAGGCCTGAGCCACTCTCCTCCAGCTGTGACCCTGGAACCACCCAGCCCCCCGTGAGCAGGGCAGCGGCCACAAACTCTGAGGACTGGGAGCCTCTCTGTTGAGGAGAGTGCTTGTGACCTCTAGTGTCATAGGGGAGTGCTGGAGAAGCAGGAATGGGCCTGAAGTGGTGGCCCTGCTCTCTGACCATCCCAAAGGGAACCCACAAGTACACTCCCAGGGGGAAGGCCAGCATGCTCAGGCTCTCTTCCTGGTCTTTCCTCCAGAGACCTCGTGGACGGTCCACAGGGACGGTGTGTCTGCAGTTGAGAGCAGAGGGACTGTGGCTCAGGGTGGCCATGGTTTGATTGTTTCCATGGCTGATGGGATCACCCCTTTCTCCTGAGTGCATGACCAATGGCCATGAGACCACAGCCTGCACAGATCCGGGAACAAAGCAGGGACATCAACGGGGAGCATGGTAAATTCCAGGGGTGCCTGTGTGGCTCAGTGGGTTAAAGCCTCTGCCTTCTGCTCAGGTCATGATCTCAGGGTCCTGGGATCGAGCCCCGCATCGGGCTCTCTGCTCAGCAGGGAGCCTGCTTCTCCTTCTCTCTCTGCCTGCCTCTCTGCCTACTTGTGATCTCTCTCTCTCTGTCAAATAAATAAAATCTTAAAAAAAACAACAACATCAAGGAAAGGAAAGGAAAGGAAAGGAAAGGAAAGGAAAGGAAAGGAAAGGAAAGGAAAGGAAAGGAAAAAGGAAAGGAAAGGAAAGGAAAGGAAAGGAAAGGAAAGGAAAGGAAAGGGAAGGAAAAAAACAGAAAAGAAAGATTTCCAAGTA
>CM052808.1:80657974-80688754 GCA_028533885.1 Nasua narica | reverse complement strand
TCTGGGGCCCGGCTCCCCAGCGAGTGGGCTCTGCCGTCCCAAGGGACGTGGCAGCCCGAGAAGCCGGGGAAGCTGGCCTGTGCCTGAATTCTTCCCGTTTTTCCTGCCAGTCCCCACTCCCGTTTCCTCCCGCCCCAGGCCACTGGGACGTGCCCTTCTCTCCAGGCCGCGACCCAGGCCTACACGCAGCTTGGAGCCCAGACCACCTGCTGCTCCGGGGGCTTTGCGGCCCTGTGTTCTCGGTGTTCGTGGGGGCAGCAAGTACACTTTATAAGGAGGATGACTGGTTCTGGAAAATTCTCATGTTTTCTACGTTCTGACTCCACATATCAGGTGGGTCCGTGAGCGTCTTCTTAGCGCGTGGAATTTTTCCAGGTGGAGACATTAGGAAAAACTTGATGCCTTTAGGCACACACTTTATTTTTTTTTATTATTGATTAAATCATCAGCCATTGGTAATTATGCTCAATCCCCAGGCCTGCGGTCCTCACCGGGCGGGGCTTGGGAAAAGGTCCAACCTGCTAGTCACGTGCTTGGCGTCCCTGGCCGCCAGCCCCCACCCTTAGGTTACCTAAAGCTTTCGTATCTCTCTTTTTTTCTTTTTCTAATTTAAGTTCAGTTAATGACCGTATAAGGTGTTGTTAGTTTCAGGGGTACGGTCTGTGATTCCTCAGCCCTATATAACACCACGCAAACCACCCCCACGTCCTCCCCTCCAGCAGCCCTCAGCTTGTCTCCTAAGATTTAAGAGTCCCTTATGGTTTGTCTCCCTCTCTGGTTTCGTCTTGATTTTTTTCCACTTTTCCCGCATGATCCTCTGCCTTGTTTCTTAAATTCCACGGACCCGTGAGATCATGTAACTGTCTTTCTCTGATTGCCTTACTTCGCTCAGCATAACACCCTCTGGTTCCATCCACGTCGTTCCAAATGGAAGATTTCATTTTCTTTGATGGCTTACGCACACACTCTGAGTGGAGTCAGCTACCTGCTCTGATACCTGCTTCTCCTGTCCCCGCGGCCTTACTCCCTCCTGTTTCCCATACTTCTCTCTGTTAGATTCTTTCCAGGTAAAGCGTGAGTTCCACCAGTTATAAGGTGTCCCTTAGGCCCCCACATGCCTTCTGCCCTCCCTGACTTTCTGTCTTGGTCATGACATGTGGCCCCTCTGTGTCCTCCAGCTTCTAGGCCTTTGCTCCCCACAGGCCCTCAGCGTAAAACAATAGCCAGGCCTTCCCGAACACCTCCAGGGAGCCTGGGGGGTTGCTGTCCTTTCACCAGAACGAATCCCAGTAGGTTGCTGGTGCGGCTGCTCAGTGGGGACCCTGGGATCAGGCACACGACCTGCCTCACAGAAACCTTCACGGAAACCGGCTGGGGAGTGGCCCGTCCCCCACAGCCAGAGCTCAGCTCCCCCCGCCAGGCAAACATGGATGCTCCCTGGAGAGTGGTTTTAGGGTCGAATGGAGAAACAGAGGCCCATGCCTTCCAAGTGCCCTGGAAACCGTGACAGACTTAGGAGTGGTCTGTCCCCAGGCAGACGGCAGAACAAAGGAGCCAGCTCGGAGCCGCTGGCATGGCCGCGGGTGGCCCTGCGCCCCAGCTCCACACGGTGAAGCCCGGAGCCCGGGGGGAGGGTCTGCAGGAGGTCACGGTGCTCCGGGTCCTCACCAGAAGAGGGAGAGCGCCAAGGCCCAGCCAGAGCCGGGCGGGGTGACAGAGTGTGACAGAGTGTGACAAGCTCAGGCCTTCCTCTGTGTCCTGTGTCCGGGTGTTGGTGGCTCTAGGGTCAGCATCCCCCTGTCAAAGGAGGCTGTCACTGGCTCCAAGGACAAGGAGGCCCCGGAGAAAAGGGTGGGAAGCTCTAGTTGGGGCCCCACTTTCAGGAAGGGGTGTTCTCAGCCAACGTGGCCCATGGCGGCCTCGGCTGCTGGGTGTGGGCCGCGGGGACGCCAGGTTGGAGGCACAGGCTGAGCAGGCCCGGCAGGTGCGAGGACAGTCTCTGCAGTGAACTCCCTTCGGGCACAGTCTGTGCGGCCCGCTTTGTGTTTCCTGCTCAGGATCCTGGGGAGATATGGGCAGGGGCTCAGGAAGGGCAGATCACACGCCCCCGGCTCACAGGGCCGGACCCGGGCCAGGCCTCTCCCTGTATTCTAAAGCTACGGAATGGAGAGAATCCGGCCCAGTGACGCACTTGTCCCCCGCCCCCCCCCCCCCGCCATGGTCGCAACAGGAACCAGGACCCTGAAATCGGCAGAGGGTGTTGGGGGCTGCCCAGGTCTAAGGACACAGGATCCCCACCATCCCTCCTAGGGGCTCTCAGAGTCCAAAGGCTCCCCAAAACATAGACATGGCAAGGTATTTCAGAGCTGACTTTATTTTTACTTGGAGATGCTTTCCAGAAAGATCTGTTGTTTGAGGAAACTTTTAGAAAAAAAACAAACGTTGGTTTGTGCTTTCCCTCCCCACTTTTTTTTTCTCTCCCCACTTTTTTTAAAAAGATTTTGTTATTTATTTCTTTGAAAGAGAGCATGAGCAAGGGGGGAGAGGCAGAGGGGCAGGCCCCCCCGCTGAGCAGGGAGCCCAATGCGGGACTCTGTCCCTGGACCCCAGGATCATGACCTGAGCTAAAGGCAGACACTTCACTGACTGAGCCCCCCAGGTGCCCCCACTTTCTCTCCCCTGTGCGGGTGCGTGTCTGCCGGGGCCAGGCCACCTTTCCGGGCAGGTGCAGTTCTTGTTGGTCTTCTGCTCTCCTCCATGATAGACTTTTCCAACATCCCGGAGCAATGCATTTCCTGGAAGACATCACATTCCTGTGAACTCAGAGAACCTGGTAGCGGAGCTCAGTGGTACTTAGTTCCTTAAACGAGGACTGGGCACAGTGCACAGCTGGTTGGTTCATTTCTGCATCACCTGGTTCCGGACCGCTTCTCTGAACGCCTGGTACCGGGGTTGGACCTCCGCTCTGGGGCAGATGGAAAGAGCTCGCAAGACTGGACCCCAAGCACAGGGCTTTACCCGTGTTTCTGTTTGTCTGAACCAGGGCCCTAGCCGCCTTGCTTAGAAGTGACCTGGGGGGCAAACAGGGACATGACCTTGGATTAGGTGATGGTTTCCTAACTAGGCACCAAGAACAACAAAAGAAAAAATAGATAGAATGCATTTTATCAGAATTTGAAGCTTTTGTGTCCAAAGGTACTACCAAGAAAATGAAAACAACCAGCAGAATGAGGGAAGGTATCTCAAGTCATATAGAAGAGACTTATGTCTAGAATACATAAAGGATGCTCACATCGGTGTAAAAAGGCAATCCAAATGAAAATGGGCAAAGGGTCTGGATAGACATTTCTCCAGAGAAGACGTACAAGTGGCCCACAAGCCCAGGAAAGGGCGAGAAACCAGTGAAGGCCGACGTGGAGAAATGCCGAGCCGGGGCAGCCCCTGGGGAGGAGAGTTCGGGCTCTTCCCACGTGAGACACGGAGCTCTGGCCGGGCCAGTCACCCCACCCTAGGACTCACCGAGAGAGCGAACACACGGGCCCCAGAAGCTCGCTCGCCGACGTCTGGGCAGCATTCTTCACCATCACCAAGAAGTGGGAACAAGCCGGTCGGCCAGTGACGAATGGATGAAGGGTGGGCCGTCCACACAGCAGGCTCTGTCACTCCGCCCGTGAGGCGCCGTCACCCACTACAGTGGAGCGGAACCGTGGGGACATCACACCAAGCGGTCAGACGCGAGAGGCCGCGTGTGGTTCGAATATTCAGAACTGGCGAAGCTGCAGAGACACGAAGCAGTGTTTGCTCAGGGACGGAGGGAGGAGGGCTTTGTAGCGTGTGGGTTTCTTTTGGGGGATGATGGAAGTGATTTGGGTTTGATTATTGTGATGGTCCCACGACAACGTTAATACACTAAAAACCACCGGCGTGCCTGGCGGCTCAGTGGGCTGGACGTCTGACTCTTCACGTTGCCTCAGGTCGTGGCCTTGGGGTCCTGGCATCAGGAGCTGCGACGGGCTCTGCGCTCAGGGGGCGTCTGCTTGAGATTCTCCCTCGGCCCCTCCCCTGCCCATGCACACGTCCTCTCTCTCCCTCTCTCTCTCTCTCTGCCTCTGTAAGAATGAATTTATTTTTGTATATGTGTGTACATATACATACATACACACACACTAAAAACCATTGAATCGTATACTTTAAAATAGTGTGAATGGTGAATTTGGTGTCCCGTGAACTTTACCTCAGTAAAATCTTGAAGGCAGATGCAGGGGGAGTGCACATGGGCAGTGATGGGAGGGGTGGGCAGGTGCCTGTGTCCCAGAGCCGCGTCCATGTGCGCTGTGCTGACCTCCCCCACCCCCAGCTGGGGCAGGGAGGGGGCCTGCGTGTCCTCGGCCACGGAGGCTTCGGGGCGGGGGGGCTGGAAACGCACGCTGACCAGCGGGGAACCGGGCGGAGGGGTGCCGGGAGCGTCTTCCCAAGGGGAACCCAGCGTGAGGAGTTAGAGCGAAATGCTGATGGTGGTAACGCCAGCGGGTTACAGCTTTTAGATTTCTTAACTTGTTTTTGTAGTAAATATGGATCCACGGTAAATGTGGATCTTTTGAGTTAATTTTTTTATTAGAGGGAAATAATAGAGAATCAGAACCCAAACAAGATGCTTCTTAGATGCTCTCCATTCTGCCACTTCCTTCCCCGCGTCTCCTTGCCCTGGGTTTGGGGGTGGGGGGAACATTCCAGAAACAGGACCCTAAAGTAAGTCAGGAATTTCATGCCCTAGGCTTCCTTTCTTCTCGTTGTAGTAGAAATAAAATGTTCTCTAGAAGTTACAGAAGACGCTCCCTAGGTGAAAACTGGAATTGTGTAGGTTTTGGTTTTTTGTCAAAAGGAAAGCTTGTCGTCAGCTCCCAGCCTCCCCGAAATCTCACACAAGGAGAGTTTGTTTTGAAAGGATAGGCTTTAGAGGTCTCAGTGGTGGGTTCGCCCTTCGTGACACGGGGGCAGAGGTGCCCCCCCGCTGGCCACCCTTGGGGTGCCTGGCGCGCACCTGCGCCCGGCCTGTGGTCAGGTGCCCCTGCTGTCTGGGCAGAGGCGTGTCTCAGCCCACCTGCCCCGCCGTTTCCTGCTGAGTACCGCCGGGCACCCTGCTCCGCGCCTGCTGGGCACACGGAGGACCCCAGGGCCCCGTCCACTGCGAGATCAGAGCTGCTGATAATAAAGAACTGAAGACTGTACTGATACCGTGTACCCAGGAGAGGGCCCTTCTCACCTGCTCCCCGCCAGCCCCTGGGGAGGGGTCACAGCTGTCCTGTGGCCGCTGGCCTTCTCACTGCCCGGGCGGGGGGCAGGGCCGGGGGCGGGGGGGCGGGGGGGGCAGGGCTGCTGGGGAGCTGGGCGGAGTCAGCAGCCCTGGCCGGCCAGCCCCGCCCCTCCCAGGCTGAGGATGGGGCCCTGCTGCAGGAAAGGGGGAGCCCTTGGGACCACGGCCTGCTGACTGCCCAGCACCAGCCTCTGGGTGAGTCCTGCTGGCAGGACCACTGAGCGCCGGTCTGGAAGGTGCCAGGGAGGCAGGGCCGGGAAGAAGGCCGAGGGAGGGAGGGAAGGAAGAAAGAGCGACTGCAGAGAACAAGTTTAGAAGATCGTCTGTGCTGGTCACAGTCAGATCTTGTAACTTGAGAAGGAGAAGCCCCAAGAGGCAGGTCCAGGGAGCTTGGCACCTCCCTGCCCGGGGACAGAGCCCCGCTTCCGGGAAGCCGCAGGTGACCGCAGGCCCCGGTCTCTGGGCACTGTCCTCCCAAGCCTGTGATGCCCGGTCGGCCACCCTGGGCTCAGCATGGACCCCCTCCCCTCGCCCCACAGGTGGCCCCCGGTGACCCAGAGCTGCCCGCTCTGCCCCAGATGGGATGATGAGCTCATGGACTTTGACGCCTGCTGAGCAGCCCCATGGCTGAGCCGCCAGGATGGGAGACATCCCAGGATGAGAGTCCTTGCGCCCTGAAGCTGCCCACCGGCCTCCAGTGATGGCCTCAGGCGCTCTGGGTGGGGTCCTGGGACCACAATGAGCCGCGTCACGGGACTTGAGGGAGGAGTGGGCTGAGGGGCGTGCAGGGAGCTCCCGGCAAGGAGAGGCCCCGGGGGCCCTGTGACCACCAGCCTGCAGCCACACGTCTCCTCAGCTTTGAGTCGCTTTGTAAAGATGCTAATTAAAGTGGCTCTGAGCCTGGGGCAGCCCTGATGAAGGCCAGCGCCAGGCCGGGACCGACGCCAGAGCACAGGGGCCACTGGGGCTACACGGGGACCCAGCACCTTCTGGTCGCCCGGGTCGGGGCTGGGAGAGGACACAGCTGGTGGGAGGGCCCTGCGCCCCAGGGGGCCGAGGGACTGACCCCAGGAGCCCCGACTTCCTTGTGCAGGGCGGTTCCCTGGAGCGCCCGGTGGGCTGGGGGAAACGGATCTGAGTCAGGCCCAAAGCCGCAGGCCAAGTCTGGGGAGAGAGAGCCCTGCTGGGAGCTGTGGGTTCCTCTGGGACGTGGGGCATGTTTGGTTTTGCAACTTAGGTGGCAGACGTTAAAAATGTTGACATTTCCGGTATCTTTAAAAATAAAATCTTGTTCTGACTTGTTTCTTGATCCAGGGGCGCAATTCTTCCAGGGTGTTTTTTGTACGTGTCTGCATGTTTGTTTAATTATGGAAAGGGGAGCTCTTTGGTCTCAGCTACCCTTGGGCGAGCTGAGACGGGACGAGGTATTTTCACAGAGCTGAGCCAATGGCTGATTAAAGTCACCCCCACGCGATGTGCATCCTGTCACCTCCCAGAGCGAGAATCCCTTGCCCTGTCCCCGCCCTCCCCGCTAGCCTCCTCTCCCCTTGCCCTCCCCTTCCCCTCCCACTCCAGCCCCTCCCCATGCTCCCTCCCTCTCCGTCCCTCCCCCTCCTTCTCCTATCCTCTCCCCCCCTCCTTTCATTTTTTATTTCTAGAATGCTTTCACCCTGAGGCCAGAAGCCCTTCTGCGCGCTCCCTGTAGGGCTTTGCCCCCAGGAGACTCTGGGTGACTGAAGTGGGGTTCGGTTAGGGTTCGGCTTGTCTCGTGACCCTGGTATCCAATCTGGCTGACGAGTGGGCTCTTCTCCTCAGGTCGAGGGAGGGAAAGAGCTCGAGGGGGTGTGGAGCCCACGGCAGCACGAGGTTCGCTGTGGGCGGAGAAGCCTTGGTTTCGGCATCTGCCTGAACGTGTGGCTGGGGGCCCCGTGGCCCCGGCCCTCACCCCGGCCAGCCCGGGCATGCCCACGGCCCTGGCTACTGGTGCACGAGGCGCCAAGATATATTTGTTCCCCGGGGGCCGCTTGGCAGAGTGCGGCCTGCGCACAGCCCGCCACCCGAACTGCCGACGGCAGCTGCCCCACGGGTGGTTTCCCACGTTTCCGAGTCTGCGTTTCCCTGTGGGACCTGGGCGGGCGGGGGTGTGCGGGCGGGGGTGTGCGGGCGCGGGCGCGACCTCGGGCCCCTGACCCCACATGCCCTCCAGATGCGCCGCCATCCACCCTGCTGGTCCAGCTCAGGAATCTGCCTTAAGGAACAGGGATGCACACGGTCTCCTCCCTCCCTGCTGTTTTTAAGACTAAAAAATACAAAGAAACGTCCATCTGCAAGGGACGTTTGAGCAAAGTCATATGTTGAGCCCTCTGTCATCTTGAAAAGTATCTCAAAGCAGCGTATTTACTGAGCAAATGTTCCTACACTGCGACGTTAATGAGAAAAGCATCACCCCAGACACAGGGTGTGAGCCCTCCCCCCACACAAAAGGCAAACAGCAAAGGTCAGAAAAATCACCCCAAGTTGTGGGGCAGATGATGTTGTCGGGTCGTGTGTACACCCAGCTTAGAAGTCCAGCAGTGGGCCTGCCTTGTTTCCAGACTCACGACAAAGAGCAGGGGGGAGCCGGGGCCCCTCCTGCCGAGCGCGGCCTCTCCCCTGCGTGGAGCCAGGCCAGGCATGTGACCTGCCGGCTGCTCCCAGCAGGCGTCCTTCCACGGGACGGGGGGCTGTGGCGGGCGGGCGGTTGGCTCGGAGACAGCACCGGGCCAGCTGTGGGGGTGCGGGGCGTGCACGGGCGCGGCAGCCCGGCCGCCGGTCCCCTGCACTCCAGCAGCTCTCGGGCCATCCAGGCCCCGCTCTCGGCCGCTGTGTCATCCTGACAGGGGGCTCCTCTGGGCCACGCGTCCCCCCGGCGCCAGTGGGAATGGCTGAGGTGCCTTCCAGGGGCACCAGGCTCTTTCTCCGCAAGTGCCGGGGAGCCCGGCTCCTTGGCCCTGTCATCTCCTTCATCTAGATTGCGGGCGCTCCTGCTTCTAGAGATGCCCGGGGTGGCCGAGGCTGAGTGGGTCGCACGCATGCCGGTTACGTGGAGCTTGGCTTTACTGTTGCTGGATGAGCAGCAGGACTGGCAACAGTCACTTCTGTCTGGTGGCCTTTCCGCCCTGCCCGCTGCCCTGACCCGACGACAGAGAGGAGGCCCGTGTGGGTGCACGAGGGGCAGGAGTACCCCGGGCCATCGTCTGGGCTGGGAGGCAGATGGGTGGGCCCTCAAGTCCCGGGCAGGTGGAGGGCGGGCAGGACGCTGAAGCTAAGAAGCGGCCTGCCTGGACCCCAGGCCTGTCTGCGCTCCTGGCCTGCCGCCTCCGAGGCCGCCCCCATTTGCAGGGTCACCACAAGTCGCCGTGCCCCGTCCGCGCCTCCAGCCTCTTCCCACCTGGCGCTGACCCTTGCTTGTCACGGGCACAGAGACCACGTGCGGGGCCACGAGCTCCTGAGAGCAGGTGCCGCAGCCGCTGTGGCCCCGCAGACCCTAAAATCACCGTGGGGGGCCTGAACCGGCGGGTGGCCAGGAGGCAAACGGCAAACGGTTTGCCCTTCTAAGCTCACAGGTTTGTTTACAGTGATTCAGCAAGTGGTTGGTTAATCTGTTTTGTAAAGTTTAAACTTTAACTTTCCAGTTAGGCCCTATCTTAGCCGATTAAGGAATAAATAATTAAGCATGCCCAAAGGTGCTCTGATGGATAGCTGACTGGGATGGGTCTCCAGGTTCTGTGATTGCTGAAGGATTTACTGAGGGCTGAGGGCCCCTGGCAGACAGCTGTCCCTGCCCTCAGTGGGGCAGCTCAAGGCAGCTCCTTCCTGACCCCCAAGGTAGCTGCTTCGTGTGATGGGTGAGGGAAGCAAGGTGCTTCCCCTGCACGTCCCCCCCAGCCGTCCCATGCGCGTCCCCCACAGCTGTCCCGTGCGCGTCCCGCCCCCACTGCCGGCCCATGGGCGTCCCCCCCCACGGCCTTCCCATGCGCATCCCCCCCCACGGTCGTCCCGTGCACGTCCCCCCGACGGCCGTCCCGTGTGCGTCCCCCCCAGCTGTCCTGTGCATGTCCTCCCCACGCTGTCCCGTGCGCGTCCCTCCCCACGGCCGTCCTGTGCGCGTCCCCCACAGACGTCCCATGCGCGTCCCCTCCACGGCCGTCCCGTGTGCGTCCCCCCCAGCTGTCCTGTGCATGTCCTCCCCACGCTGTCCCGTGCGTGTCCCTCCCCACAGCCGTCCTGTGCGTGCCCCCCCCACGGCTGTCCCGTGTGCATCCCCCCCAGCCGTCCCACGTGCGTCCCCCCCAGCCGTCCTGCGCATGTCCTCCCCAGCCGTCCCGCGCATGTCCTCCCCACGCTGTCCGGTGCACATCCCCCCCACAGCCGTCCTGTGACCCCAAAGCTGGGTTGTGGGTCTGGGGGGCGGAGGCTCCGTCTGTCCCGGGCACAGAGGGGCAGGTGCGGGTGTGTGAGGGACGGTCCCCCGCAGACCCCGAGGTCCTGGCCCGGCCGAGAGCCCACACATGGCCCTGCTTCTGGGTTCCTGTGTTGGGGTGCTAGCCGGCCCGCGGGGCGTGCGACGGTGACCTGGGGGAAGTTCAGAGACACAGCTCGTGGGGACCTTCCAGCTGCCCCTCCCGCCACCTGGCCGCGTGTAACCGTTAATGCCTGGTTCACTTTGAAAGAAAACAGTTACGCTAAGGGAATGGTTTGTTTTGTGTTTGAACCATTTCATGATTTTTAGCCTTTTATGGTTTCAGGCATTTTAAAATTCGATAGACTTTATTTTTTCAGAGCAGTTTTCGCCTTATAGAAAAATTGAGCAGAAATCCCAGCAGGTTCCCCTTTGCCCCCCTCCCCCCACACTCTGCGTCTCTCCGGGGACCTCTCCTATCAATGTGAGTCCATGAGCTAGCGTGGGTACATCAGCAGCATTAACTAAAGTTCGTCATTCAGGTTTGGGCTCACTCCCAGCACTGCGCGTGCGGGCTGTCCCGAGTCCCCGATGTCACGTGTGCCCCATAACCCCACAGACCGAGGCGCCTCACGGCCCTGGAAGTCCTCCGTGCTCGGCCTGTGCGCCCCTCCCTCCCCTGCAGCTCCCGGCGGCCCCGGGTCCCCACCGCCTCCACGGCTCTGCTGTTTCCAGGACGTCTAGGGTTGGAGTCCTGGAGGACGTCGGCTTTCCGGACTGGCTTCTCGCATTACTGATGCGCGGGCGAGGTTTCCGTGGCTTGTGGCCCATTTCTGTTGAGTGCCGAGTGACACCCCGTCGTCTGGATGGAGCACGGGGCACGAACCCGTCACCTTCTGAGGGACGTCTGGGTGCTTCCGGGGTGTGGCAATTAGGAACGAAGCTGCTGTAAACACCCGTCTGCAGGTTTCTGTGTGAACGGGAGTTTTCAGTTTACTTGGGTAAAACCAGAAAACACTTTGCTGGATCGTGCGGTGACGCGTGTCTAGCTTTTACCAGAAACCGGCCACCTGGCTTCCACCGCGGCTTGGCTGCAGCGTTCTGCGTTCCTTGTCCTTTCTCTTCATGGTCTCACGGTTCTAGGTGACTGCGCCCACCGGGGGCACCCCTGCCACATGTTTCCCGGCACACGTGTCCCTCGTCCCCGTGAGGGTGCATCCCTGCCCCATTGCCGCCTCAGCGCACATCTCAGTCGGATGCCAAGGGCTCCCCTCCACCCTGCCGGTCTGGGGTGCCTCCTCTCGCAGGTGCCCCGGACGAGGCTTGGCCCTAAGCTGACCAGCATCCTCCTCGTGAGGTCCCCAGGGGTCTGCAGACATGAGAGGAACCACACTGTGTTGCTGCCTTTCCCCCTTTTGGGATTGGGGGGGGGGCTGACTCCAACAGCATTTTTGCGATAATCTTTCCGCAACAGCAAAGAGAGAGGGAGTCTGTCTGCCAGGAATTCTTAGGCAGGGGTCTGACTTCACCACCTGATGGTGGGGTCTCCTTCCCCGAGGTCGGCGGCTCGCCCAGCGCTCCAGCTTGCGTCCCGGCCATGGCGTCAGCACTCGTCTGTGACCGAGCTGGGCTTCCTTGGCCGCGGCTGCTGGGCTCACCGGCCTGGTGTGCCTTCCAGGAGTTGGGCCCTGGAGGGAGGAGCGAGTGCGTGCCTCTCAGCCTGCGTGCACTGGCTCTTGTGCCTGCAAAGCCGTGACATCAGAGTTTTCAAACCGATGATGATTCTGCGAAGCATCTTCTCCCAGAGGAGTCCCCCCATGTGACCTGTGTGTTGACTCGGGTTGGCACCGTTCCTCACTCTGAGCTGGTCCCCTCGCCTGCGAGGGGGGCTGGGAAGCGGCCAAAACCTACCTCCTGCAAGGTTTTTGGTGCTGTCCTCACAACAGAACCCATCAAACTGGCCCTGGGCAGAGGGAGAGACACAGCAGGAGGGAAAGCCAGCCCCTGCACCCACCTCTCCCCTCTGGCCTGATCGGGAAGTCAGGGCCGACTTCTCTTCCTCCTCCTGTCGAAGAGGTCTGGAAATAAAGGTAGAGAAAAAAGTACAATTTCAGTGAAAACGTGTAATGGGGGGGTGGACATTTCCCTGAATCCGTGGACCTCCCTTAGTTGTCTGTTTTGTAGAAAATAGGAGATTTAACATATTGCTTGATAGAAAGAAGCTGTGGCACTTCTGCTCTTGTAAGAGGTATTTTAGGAACCAACGCCGGAATTTTTGGAATGGGGTATTCTTTGTAACAAATTCTGTTTTTAAGATAGTTGGGAATTTTTGACTAATGAAGTGCATATGCAACGGTTTCTGTATAAAAGGGGAAAGTCTGCACGGAGCTGGCCTCTTCCTTCCCGTCGCCTTCCCCCCGGACGCAAAGGGCGCCGCGTGCGCTCACGGCTTTGCCGCGGCTCGCTGGAAGGCAGACGGATGGTTCGTCCCCTGGGTGCTTAGAAAGGGGGCTCAGAAGCTGCGACCGGCCCACCCCAATGCCGCGCTCTCTGTCCCTCTTCTCGAGAGCCGTCTGTGTGTTTCCACCCTCGGACCCCTCACTCTGCCCCACGCCCGGAAGCTCGTCAGCGCTCGGGTTTAACAATGGTTTGCCTGTGGTGGAGGCGTTCCTTCCCCCATCAGCTCCCTCATTACTCAGAATCCGCCAGTGAACCAAGGGCCCGGCCACCCGAGGGCTGGACCCCAGAGCCTGTGGTCGGACTTGCATGAGGCCCAGGCTCAGTGGGAAACACCGCATTGGTCAGCTTACAAAGCAGGTCCTCGAAAATTCCCTGAACCCCTTCATCATGGGCCACGTGCTGGTACTCCCCACCTCCGACTCCATGTCCCAGATCAGCCGCATCCTGAGAAAGAAGGTGGGAGCCCCTGGGCCCCAGGAGCCTTGTGATGGCCGACCGACTGTCTGAGTGGCCTCAGACACAGGCAGCCGGCAAACACCTTTCTGGGCGTGTCTGCTAGGGTGTTTCGGGAAGACGGAGCCAGCAGACCGCCCTCTCCCATGTGGATCGCCTCTTCTGGTCCCCCATCCGCTGGGGACCTGAATGGAACAGGAAGGTGGAGGAAGGGCACACTCCCTTTCTCACGTCCGAGCCGTGGTTCTTGGGCTTTGGGGCTTGGTCCTCCATTGTCTCCGCTGGGTCCCCAGCTTACCGGCACGACTTGTGTGTGAGCCAGTGCTCGACAACCCTCTATGTACCCATAGCCCCCTGACGCACTGGGGGGCCCTGGCCACACACACGTGTTTCAGGGATCCGAGATGCCTCCCTCCCGGAGAGGGGCTCACGCTGGGCGAAGTGTGCAGGTGCCAGCGCCCATCATGGGGGCCCCTCTCAGGACACCGCCCCGCCCCCCGAGGAGCACTTCCCAGGTCTCCGGACCTGTGCTCACTGGCCACACGTGTGTTTCCCCAGAGCAGAGAACCAACAACAGGGGTGAGCTATGCTCCCCCAGGGGGAGCCGTTTGCTTCCGTCGTGACCGGTTTCTACATAAAAGTAACGAGCATGCAGTGGGCTAACACTTCAGGTCACCGTTAGATCTGCTAAAACTTGCTCGGGGCGGGGGGCGGGGTGCTGGACTAGCAGGGGAAGGGCCAGTGCGGGTGCTGGGTCTGGCCAGCATGCTGAAGGTCAGAGGTTAGAAGCCCTGGGGGGCCGGTCCCTAAAGCAGGGCCCCCGTCAGCTGCTCTGGATGTGTGAGAAGGAGGGTCCTTGTGGCCGGAGCTCGGGGCCAGCTGGCTGAGGGTTTTCAAGCCTCGCGCCCACGTTCCGGGCCTGTACTTGGGCCCAACCCTGCTCCCCGAAGGTCACTGAGGACACAGATGCACAAGGACTGTAAGGTGCGGACACAGGCTGAGACGGCCCGGAGTCTTCCCCGCTCCTGGGTAACCTCTACCGAGGACATTTCACAGGACATTTTGTTTCTAAATACTAAGCCGGCACTGAGCAGTCGTGTGTTTTCTTATCCAGAGCTAAGGACACTGGCGATGGAAGGGGCTGGGTCTCCCCCGAACAGGGAGGTTGTAATTAACCGCTTAACTAGAAACTTGCGGGTCTTTAGGTTCGGATGGAAGGGCAAGTATGTAAGTGTGTGTAAGTGTGTGCATGTGATCGGATCATTAATACCAACGTTCGTTTAAACATCTATCCAGTGGGGCCAGAGGACTTCATAACTGAAAACAGGTTAACGACCTCAGTGTTAACACACTACGGTGGATGGCACGTTGTTCAAGAAAAAGTGTCCAAACCAAAATTGTGCACAAAAAAGGATTAGGGGGTGCCTGGGTGGCTCAGTTGGTTATGCAACTGCCTTCGGCTCAGGTCATGATCCTGGAGTTCCGGGATCGAGTCCCGCATCGGGCTCCCAGCTCCATGGGGAGTCTGCTTCTCCCTCTGACCTGCTCTCTCTCTCTCTCTCTCTCTCTCTCTCTCTCAGATAAATAAATAAATAAAATATTTAAAAAAAAAAAAAAGGATTAGAAACTCAGAAACTGCCACTTCATGCTGATACGCTTTTCTATGGAATTAATAGTGTCCTGAACAAAACCTCTGTAGTGTGTTATCTGGAAGTACAAGCCGGCTTTTGTGTAAGTAAGCGTCTGACTTGCAGTCAGGTAAGTGGGAGCTAGTCAGCATTTCTGCACGCGGACCGCTGGACGGAACTGCGCCAGCGGACCGGCGCGTCTCCCGTTGGCGGAGAGCAGCACGGCTCGAGCCCCGGACACACCAGTGACTCCCCTAGGCTCCCCAGCCCCTTGGCCTTCCTGCCAGCCTCCTGCCCGTCGTCTCAGTAAAACCCAACTCCAGAACTTCCCCCGGACATGAGGAGCCGTCCGGGGGCCCCCCAGGCTGTGGAGTGGGTCGGGTCAGCGGCGTCCACCCCGCACAGGTGCCCCCACGTGGCGCTATCTCGGCAGCAGAATGAAGCAGGGGTTCCCAGACACGGGGCGGGGACGGCCGGGCACACGTTACCTTGGGGGGCGGTGCAGCGGATGGCAGAAACACGGGAGCTCGTGACCGGCGCCAACCTGACCAGATGGCCTCGGGGAGCCAGGCGGTGCTGTGCCGGGAGCGCTGCTGGCCAGCCTGCCTTCATTTCGGAGCAGAAACACTCCAGAAGACTCAGCATTGGTTACCAGTCCAGATGGTGACAAAGAGGTGACTTTGTCACTCAGGAAATTAGTGGAAATGATAAATGGTCATATTTTCTGGCAGCTTCCTAGAGGTTAGCAATTCAACACCATTTTTTAAAAAGCATTTACTAAAACATGAAGTTGGCTGGGATTATACTTTATATTGTTGTCAGGTGAGTAAACAAGGCTCCCTCTCACCCAGTTGTCACTAGGCTCCAAGAAGGCCCAGCACCCAACACTGAGGCACAATGCTGCTGAAGAACAATAGGGACCCTACCAAAAAATACCAAATATGAAAGTTTTATAAGCTATATAGCCCTTCAGACAAGAAGAGGAAACATCACAGAGGGGATGCCCCTTGAAGTTTGACAGATTTGCACTCCAAGGAAGGGAGAACACGTGTTAGCAGTCTTTTGGACTCAGTGTGGCAGGGAGTTGGGATGGCCTCACGAGGACATAAGGCAGAGAGGCTCTGCAGGCTCAGTACAGGAGCAGTGGAGATGATGAGCAAGCACTCGTGGACCTAGAGCACAGATGGGGACACAGCAAAGCACCAGTGGCCCAGGACTCAGGGGAGGGACCAGGGACCCCACGGAGGAGGGCCAGGGACCCAGTGGAGAAGGACCAGGGGCCGAGGACCCAACAGAGGAGGGCCAAGGACCCAGTGGAGAAGGACCTGGAGCCAAGGACCCAGTGGAGAAGGACCAGGGGCCGAGGACCCCACAGAGGAGGGCCAGGGACCCAGTGGAGAAGGACTAGGGGCCGAGGACCCCACGGAGGAGGGCCGAGGACCCCACGGAGGAGGGCTGAGGACCCATTGGAGAAGGACCCGGGGCCGAGGACCCAACGGAGGAGGGCCGAGGACCCATCGGAGAAGGACCTGGAGCCAAGGACCCAACGGAGGAGGGCCAAAGAACCAGTAGAGAAGGACCTGGAGCCGAGGACCCAACGGAGGAGGGCCAAGGACCCAGTGGAGAAGGACCTGGAGCCAAGGACCCAGTGGAGAAGGACCAGGGGCCGAGGACCCAATGGAGGAGGGCCGAGGACCCACTGGAGAAGGACCTGGAGCCAAGGACCCAACTGAGGAGGGCCAAGGACCCAGTAGAGAAGGACCAGGGGCCGAGGACCCAACGGAGGAGGGCCAACAACCCAGTGGAGAAGGACCAGGGGCTGAGGACCCAACGGAGGAGGGCCAAGGACCCAGTAGAGAAGGACCTGGAGCCGAGGACCCAAAGGAGGAGGGCCAAGGACCCAGTGGAGAAGGGCCACAGGATGACTGTGCCCCCATGAGACTATGACAGGAAGACCAAGCTCTTAATTTCATTTTTTTTTCTGTTGTTTCACTTCCATGGAGTCACTTCCCGCCTGTATTATTTGCTTCTTTCTGTCTCTCCTGGGCTTACTTTGTGTGCTGCTCTGGGCCTGGGAGGTGTGGGGCCCAGATTACAGTACCTGGGGCACCGCCTGTGCAATTTCATTTTCGCGCTGGTCAGTGGTGGGTTTTTCCCCTGGAGATCACCTAGAAGAGTTTGGAGCATTTCCTGAGGTGTCTCTGGTTCGAGTTCAGGAATCAGAAACACAGTCAGAAAACAGCACCATTTCCATTTTCCAGCGCGCGTTGCCGTGTGCCCAGGCGAGGGGCGGCAGGTCTGTCCTGCGTGTGTCCCGCAGGCCCTCGAGAAGAGCGTGCGCCCCTCTGTTGGCGGCTCTGGAGACGCCGGGCCTGTCGGCCGATGGCACCGCAGCGTCTTCCATGTGGCTGGTCCGCTGCCGACGCGGGATGGACAGCGACCACCGACAAGACTAGCGGTGTCCCCGACTCCCCTTTCAGCTCTGACGCATGTGCTTGGTCGTCAGCTCTGTGCGGTCGTCCGGCTCTGCGGTGCACACGTCCGGGCCGCCCCGGCGGGTCACTGTGCAGGGCCGGCCGCCCCTCCGCCCTACCCTCCTCCCTCTGACGTCAGCGCAGCCCCCGCCCCCGCCTGCTCTGTGCCCTTCCCCCGCGCCCGGATTAGGGGGTGGGGGGACTCCCGCGGACCCCACAGGGGCTCCTCCCTCAGCCTCTGCTGTGGAGAGGGGGCCGCGGCTGCGTTTCTCCGCCGCGTTTGGATGGGGAGCGCTCAGGGTCTGAAAGGCTCGCTTTCCCAGCCGCGCCTTCCTGGCCCCTGGAGAGCGGGCTCTTGTGCGGCAGCTGGGGACTCCTCTGTACCCCGACTTCCGCGCGGCGCTGGTCGCACGGCGGAGACGTCCCGCAGCCTCCGTCTGGTCAGCTCGCACCCAGAGCGCGCTCGTGCCTGGGCCGCCCCGGTGACACAGGCCCTGAGCGAGCCACATGGGGCTGGGGGGCCGTGCCCGTGGGAGTCGGGTCAGCGGGGGCTTGAGGACAAGCCGGCTTGGAGAGGGCGGGGGCCTCTGCGAGCCGGCGGTGAGAACGGAGAGGGACCCAGGCGGCACCTCCGTCCCCTCGCTCGGCCCCGCCTCCCCCCTCCGCTTGCCCGTGTTTGTGCTTCAGTCCTTCACACACACACTTGCGTGGCTGTTGTCTTTCCTGGTCCTCCCCCAGCTCGGGCCAGCGTCCACTCGAGGGCGTGGCTCCGGAGCGCCGGGGCCCTGAGCAGCACCCGGCTGGTGTGGGGTCCCCGGAAGGCTGCCTGCCCGTGGGGAGGCCCACAGACTGGGGCTCAGGTCTTAGTCTGGGGGTGCCCACCCTGTCCCAGGCCCTGAGCCACATCCTAGCGGTGGCTTCAGAGCCTGGGGCCCACTGTCCTCCCAGCTGGCGCTTGCCACCCCCACTGCTCCTCGAGCCACGTGCTCTTCTCCAGGCCAAACAGTTGTGTGTTGGGTCCTGTGTGTCTCACTAGTTTCACGTTTCTTCAGGGCGAGCAGTCCCCTAAGCATCGGCTGACCACATAAGGTTCAGACAGGCCAGGTGCCGGCCAGGGACACACCTCCCGGCGGCAGCAGCCGAGACCCTTCCTCGAGACCCCGGAGCAAAGGGCGGGGTGCGCAGGAAGGTCGTTTCTACCCGAACACCAACTGCGGGACAGCCATGTGCGCGTGTGACCGGGACCCCAACCACCGGAGGTCACGTCTGTGGAGGAGAACAGATTCATCTCTTACAAATACAATTTGGAAATCTTTTCTCAGAACTCCTGGCCCCGGGTGAGAAGGGTGGTGACCGGGACTTGGCTGTCGAGCCGGCCGTGGCTCGGGGGACCCTGTCCTCCCCCTGCTCAGGTTCTGTGCCTGCAGCCCCGTGAGGGGGACAGTGCCTGCCGGCCATGCTGTCCAGCTCGGAGTCCCATCCCCAGCTGCCCGCCGGTGTCTGGCCCCGGAACACCTCAAAGGGTGGGCGCAGGCCTGCAGGCAGGCAGCGGGGGGAGGGGGCCTGCTGGCCCCTCTGGGGCACCTGGCAAGGTGTGTGTGTTGGGCTCCTGCAAATAAGAGAACTGCCCATTCTGGAGGGACAAGGTGAAGAGGAATGGTTCCATAGGCTCCCGTGACTGGTGCTGCCCTGCTCGCGGTGTCCCCGACCCAGCTTTTCTGCTCAGCCTTCCTGGGCTGATTTCCTTCTAATCCGTCCATCTTTTGTTTCACAGCCAGGTGCATGGGGGGGGGGGGGGCTTGAGAGTCGTACTCCCCCGCGGGGCGGGGCACCCAGCAGGGAAAGCAGCAGCCTTCTGCAAGGGGAGGGGTGCGGGGTCGTTAGGGAAGCAGGAGGTTGGCCCCAGCCCCAGCGGGTCGGGCTGTCGGGTGCCCAGCACAACACGCGTGTGTGGACCCGTGGCCGGAAGGACACGCGGGGGCAGCTGCCCCGGAAACCACTTCCCTCTGGTCCCAGAAGCACTTGCCTGTGGAGCCCCAGGTCAAAAACAAAGGTGTGGTGTGTGTGTGTGCACGCGCATGCATGTGTGCACGTGTGTGTGTGCATGCGTGTGCATGTGTAAGAGAGAAAGAAAAACCCAGTGAACCAGGCTGTCTCTGACAGGAGGAAACGCCTTCTGCAGGGTTTCCAAATGTCACCTGCCTGTTTCCTTCCTGTTCTCTCAGCTTTTAAAAACGTTGCTCAGGGTTAGCTCTCTGGTTGATGAAAATTCCCTCGGCCTTGGTCGTGCCTGCCACCGCCTCCTCGGGCAAAGCCTCCGCGTGGGCTGTCGGGCCGTCTAGGGCAGGTGCGCGCGGCCAGGTGGCTCCTGGGGGGCCTGAGGGCGCACGCAGCCCCTGGGGCCTGGAGAAGGGGTGCGGCAGGGCACACAGGCGGGCAGGAGCCTTCCTCCACCTCCACGCACGCCTGCGGGACTGTCCGAGGGAACAGCCTTTTCCTGCGGGGCGGCCCCCCTCCCCCGCCTGGCCCTGCCACTTACTAACCACACGTAAGGCGGCGTGAGTCACCTCCCTACCGAGTGCTGAACACACCTCCGCTCACACAACTGCCGGGGCTTATTGCTGATAACCCTAGAAAGAGAACCGAGTCTCTGAGCTACAGGCGAGACAGCGAACACAGCACATTTTCAGGACTCGGCTGGGTAAGTTCGGGGAGCCCTCGAGGCCAGCCTCCTGCCCCCCTGGGAGCCCCCGGAGCCCGGAGCACTGCTGGGGTCGACTCTGTCCTCTGCGGCAGCGCTGGGAACCCGGCGGCCTGCGCGGGGCCGGTCGGAGCGTCCCTGTGCTCCCGAGACCCCACCACGCCCCGGCGCCCCAACGTGCTCCTGGAGCCAGCGCTGGGGGCGCGCGTCTCGCTCAGGCGGCCCCTGGGCTCCCCGTTGCAGCCCCGCGCCGTTCGGCTTCTAGCACTGGTATCATCTTTTCCTGGTCATATGCGACCAGTTATAAACACCCATACTGCCCACGGGAGAGGGAGGTCAGGTCACTGGCTGCCCCCTCCCCAAGCCCACCCAGGGGACCCTAGGGGCCCAGACTGGAATGTATGGGATGACATATAATGCTGTCACCCAGGAGAATTTTGTAGATTTTATTCAGGTTTTCTTATTGTGATAAAATGTCCATAAAATTTGCCGACTTCTCCATCTTTTAGTGCAGTACTGAGTGGACTCCTGATTGGGCCACCCTCACCACCACACACCTGCTCTTTTCCTCTGGAAAAACTAAAACTCGATCCCCCACGAAGCCCCAGCCCGCCTGCCCCGCACCCCCACCCAGCTGGCCGCCTGCGTGACTCGGACCCTCTAAGGGCTTCAGACGCAGGGAACCTGCCCTCTTGTCCTCTTGTAAGGGGCTCGTTTCCCCGAGCACAGTGCCCTCCGGGTTCACCTGTGTTTAGCAGGTGTCAAAACGGCTGTCCTCTCAGGGGCTGAGGGGTGGTCCCTCGGGACGAACCACAGGTCAGGTCGCTTCCACTCTTCGGCTATTGTGAATAATGACGCACTGAGCATTTCCCTAATTACTAGTGATGTTGAGTGTTTTGTGGCCATTAGTGTATCCTGTTTGGAGAAATATATTTCCCAATCCTTTGCCTTTTGTTGTTGTCGTTGCCATTACCATAGCTGTGTCTTTAAGTGAGAAACAGTCGACATACAACATTTTATTAGTTCAGTTATACAGCCGGTGCACCATATGTGCATACTAGGTATACAGGAGTTCTTTGATATTTGTGTAGGTTACAAACTCTGCTCATTTCTGAATTGGGATCCTGCAACTGAGTGTTAGGAGTTTTCTATACTCTGGATATAAGTCCTGATGACACGTGCGATTTGCAAACGTCATCTCCTATTCTGCAGGTTACCTTTTTACCCTGTTGATCACACTTTTGATGCACAAAATGTTGGTGAAGTCCAGTTTGTCTTTTTACTCTTGTTGCCTATGACTTTGGTGTCACATCCAGGAAACCACTGCCAAATCCAACGTCCTGGAGCTTTTCTCCTGAATCTTCTCTTAAGTGTTATAGTTTCAGATCTTACATTTAGGTTTAGGATTCTGATCCATTTTGAGTTAAGTTTTGTGTGTGGCATTAAGTAGTCACCCAACGTCTTTTTTTTTTTTTTTTTGCCTGTGAATATCCAGTTTTCCTAGCACCGTTTATTGAAAAGATGCTTCTTCCCCTGCTGGCCGTACCTGTGAGGGCTTACCTATGGGCTCTCCGATCCCTTCCATGGGCGGATTGGCCTCCCCCAGTGGTATGCTCAGTTGATTAATAGAGATTTGTGGTTAGTTTGAAAACCAGGAAGTGTAGGTCCTCCAGTTTTGTTCTTCACTTTCGGGATTAGTTTGGCTGTTTTGGGTTTTCTCAAGATTCAGTATGAATTTTAGGTTGGGTTTTACTGTTTCTACAAAAAAAAAGTCATTGGATTTTGAGGAGGACTCCTCCACTGGCTCTGCGGGGCACAGGCACGTAGGGTAGTCCTGACATTTAACAATATTAAGTGTTTCAGTCCAGGACGATGGGGTGTGTTTCCATTTATTTATGTCTTAATTTCTTTCAGCAGTGTTTTGTGGTTCTCATTATACAAGTCTTCACCTCCTTAGTTAAGTTAATTCCTAAGTCGTTTATTCTTTTTGGTGATATCTTAAATGGAATTATTTTTGTAATTTCCTTTTCAGATCGTTCATTGCTCCTGTACGGAAAACTGCTTTTTGTGTGTTGGGTTTGTATCCTGCTATTTTGCAGAATTCATTTATTGGATCTAGTAGCTTTTGTATGGGGTCTTTAGCATTTTCTACATGTCAGATCATAGCGTTTGCAAACAGAGATGATAATTTTACTTCTTCCTTTCTAATTTCGATGTGTTTTATTTCTTTATCTTGGCCAAATGCTCTGGCTAGGAATTCCAGTGCCGTGTGGACTAGAACCCATAAAAGCAGAAGTCTATTTCTTCCCGCTCTTAGAGGAAAAGCTTTTTTTCACCATTGAGCATTATGTTTGCTATGTCTTTTCATATGTAGGTGTAGATTTTTTTTTTTTATGTGGAGATAGTTTCCTTCTATTCCTGTATGGTTGAGTGTTTTTATAATGAAAGTGTGTTGTATTTTGTCAAATGGTTTTTCTGCATCAACTGACAGGGTCATGTGTTTTCCCTTCATTCCGCTGATGTGGTGTATCATACCAATTTTCACATTTTGAGCCATCCAGGCATTCTGGGGGGGAATCCCAGTTGGTCACACACTATAATCCTTTTAATATACTGCTAAATTCTGTTTGCAAGTAGTGGGCTAAGTATTTTTGTATCAGTGATCATAAGGAATATTGGTCTGTGGAGTCTTCTCCCTTGTGGTATCTTTGCCTAGCTATTGTATCAGGGTAATGCTGGCCTTAGAATTAATTAAGAAATGTTCTCTCCTCCTTGAATTTTTGGAAAAGTTTGAGAAGGATTGGTATTATTTCTTCTTTAAATGTTTGGCAGAATTCACCAGTGAAACCATCAGGTCCAGGGCTGTTTTTTGTCGAGAAATTATTGATCACTGATTCAATCTCCTTACTAGTTACAAATCTATTCAGATTTTTTATTTCTTTTTTTTCAGATTTTTTATTTCTTTGTGAGTCAGTGTTGGTAGGTTTTGTGTTTCTAGAAATTTGTCCATTTCATCTAGATCACCCAATTTATTAGTATCCAGTTATACATAGTGCTTTCTTAAAAGCCATCTTATTTCTGTAGAAATGGTAGTAATGTCCCCAGTTTTATTTCTGATTTTAGTAATTTGAGTCTTCTCTTTTTCTTAGTTCATTTAGTTAAAGGTTTTTCAATATTGTTGTTCTTTTTGAAGAACCAACTTTTTGTTTCATTGATTTTTCTCTGCTGTTTTTCTATTCCGTACTTTATATATCTCTGCCCTAATCTTCATTATTCCCTTCCTTCTGGTAGTTTTTAATTTAGCTTGTTCTTATTTTTCTAGTTCCTTAAGTTGTAAAGTTAGGTTGTTGATTTGAGATCTTTCTTGGTTTTAATGCAACCATGTATAGCTGTAAATTTTCTCCTTAGGACTGCTTTTGCTGCATTCCATAAGCTTTGGTTCATTGTGTTTTTGTTTTCATTCATCTCTAAGTATTTTCTAATTTCCCTGTGATTTCTTCTTTGATCCATTGGTTGCTATAAAGTTGTGTTTAGTTTTCACATTTTGGTGAATTTTCAGTTCTCCTTATGTTATTGATTTCTACTTCATCATGTTGTGGTCTGAGAAGATCTGAGTGTCTGAGAAGATACTTTGCATACAAGATATCTATCTTTTAACATCTGTTGAGGTTTAATTTGTGGCCTAACATTTGGTCTATTTTGGAAAATGTCCCATGTGCACTTGAGAAAATTACATATGCTCTTCTTGCTGGTTGCAGTGTTCTGTATTTCTCTATGAAATCTACTTGGCTTTCTTGTGTTAAGTCCTCTAATTGCCTACTTCTCTTGTCTGGTTTTTGTCTCCGTTATTAGCAGAGGACCATTGAAATATCCAGCTGTTACTGTAGAACTATTTCTGCCTTCGGTTCTGTCGGTTTGACTTTATATATTTTGATGGTCTGTCACTAGGTGTGTAAATGTTTGTAACTATTAAATCTTGCTCTGCTGAACCCTTTGTTGGTATATAATGTCCTTTGTCTTAGGTAACTTTTTTATTTGGAGTCTGTCTCATCTGGTGTTAGTAGAGCCATCCCGGCTGTCCTTTGGTTACTGTTATAATGGAACCTCTTTTTCCATCTGTTCACTTTCTACCTGTTTGTGTCCTTGGGTCAAAAGTGAGCCTCTTGTTGCCAGCATACTATTGGTTTCTGTGGTTTTTTTATTCATTCTGCCAATCTGTTCTTTGATTGGAGAGCTTAGTTCATTTACATATAAAGTAACTGCTGGTAAGAAGGGACTGAGTTCTGTCCCTGTGCTATTTGTTTTCTATATGCTCTGTAGCTTTTTTGTGCCTCATTGCCTGCATTCCTCTCTTCTTTTCAGTTAAATTTTTTGCAGTGCAATATTCAAATCCCTTCTTCATTTCCTTGTGTCTATTCCGGAGCTGTTTTGGTGGTTACTGTGGGGATTACATCTAACTTCCTATGGAAATAACATTCTAATATTAACTTATAACAGCAGAACTTCAGTAACAAAGCAAAACGGTTCTATCCCCATCTTTTTTAGTTGTTGGTACCACAGAATTATATCTTTATACATCGCGTGACCAAAAACATAAACTGATAATTCTTGTAAATGAGTTAGTCTTTTACATTATGTAGAAGACAAGACTTGAAGTTACAAACCAAAGTTACAGTAATACCAGCTTTTAGACAATGTTTCTCCTTTAAATATATTAGACTCTAAATCATGCAGAAACAAAGAGGGGCCCCAGACTGTGGTTATGGTAACAGTAGCGTTCATAAAAGCCCATGTTCTTGCCCTGACGTGGCTATTTCTCACATGGCTCTTGGTTACTGTCTAGGTGACTTTCATTTCACCTGCAGGAGCCCTAGAGCATTTCTTGCCTGGCGGGTCTAGTGGTGCCAACTCTTTCTCTGGGACTGTGTGAGTTTCTCCTTCCCTTGGCGGGAACAGTTGGCGGATGCGGGTCTGTTGGTTGACAGATTTTTTTCCTTTAGTACTTTGACTATATCAGCCCCTGCCTCCGGCCCTCCAGTTTCCAATGAGAAGCACTGACGATAGATTATGATAAGGTAACAAGGGTCCCTTGTGTGACTCCCTTCGTGCTACTTGAAAGAGTCTGTCTTTGTAAACTTTGATTATAATGTGTCTTGGTGTGGATCTTAGCTCATCTTCGAGTTTGCTGAGTTTATTGGATGTTTATATTCGTGCATTTCATCAAATTTAGGGAGTTTTCAGGCATTACTTCTTCAACTATTTCCTCTTCCCCTTTCTCTTCCTTGTGAGACTCCCACAATGCACATGTTGGTTTCCTAAATGGTGTCTCCAAGTTTCCTTAGGTTCTATTCACTGTTCTTCAGACTTTTTCCTTTCTGTTCCTCAGACATGATAACTTTGTCTTATCTTCAAGTTCACTGATGCCTTCTGCCTGTTCATATCTAACAACGAATCCCCCTAGTGATTTTAGAATAGTTGCATTACAATCTTTTCAGGCATATGACAGCAACCCAACAATTATCTACATTATTAAATAGTCACCACAATAAGTGTAATTATCATCTGTCACCATAAAAACTTGTCAGTCTTATTGACTGTATTCCCTATGCTGTACTTTTCATCAATGTGGCTTATAACTGGAGGTTTGTAATCCTAATCTGCTTCACCTCTTTCACTCTGTCTCCCACCCCTCTCCCCTCTGGCAACTACCAGTTTTTTCTCTGTATTCAGGACTCTATTTCTGGTGCTGTTGTTGTTATTGTTGTTTATTTTGTTTTTTAGTTTCCACATGCAAGTGAAATCATATGATATTTGTGTCTCTCTGACTTATTTCACTTAGCATAATGCACTCAGGGTCCATCCACATTGTTACAAATGGCCAGATTTCATTCTTTTTATGGTTCAGTAATATTCTATTGTGTACGTATACACCATATCTTCTGTATCCATTCATCCATCAATGGACACTGGCATTGCTTCTGTCTTGTCTGTAAACAATGCTGCAATAAACATGGGTGCCTGTATCTTCTCAAATTAATGTTTTTGTTTTGTTTTTTTAAAGATTTTATTTATTTATTTGACACAGAGAGAGAGAGAGAGAGAGATCACAAGTAGGCAGAGAGGCAGACAGAGAGAGAGAGGGAAGCAGGCTCCCCGCCGAGCAGAGAGCCCGATGCGGGACTCGATCCCAGGACCCCGAGATCATGACCTGAGCTGAAGGCAGAGGCTTAACCCACTGAGCCCCCCAGGTGTCCCCAAATTAATGTTTTTAATTTTTAATGGATGGTGTAAGATAGAAGTCTAGTTTCATTCTTTTGCATATGGCTGTCCAATATTTTGGCCTATTTATTGAAGACAGTATCCTTTACCTAGTGTATATTCTTGTCTCTTTTGTCATAAATTAATTGACCATCAATATGGATTTATTTCTGGGTTCTCTGAGCAGTCCATTCTTATGCCAACACCATACAGTTTGGTTTACTACAGCTTTGTAATCTAGTTTGAAATCAGGGAGCGTGATGCCTCCAGCTTTGTTCTTCTTCCTCAAGATTGCTTTGGCTCTTTGGGGTCTTTTGTGATTCCATACAAATTTTAGGGTTGTTTGTTCTATTTCTGTGAAAAATGCCATTGGAATTTTCATAGGAATTGCACTGAAGCTGTAGATTGCTTTAGGTGGTGTGGACATTTTAACAATATTAATTCTTCCCATCAATGAGCATAGAATATCTATCCATTTATTTGTGTCATCTTCAGTTTCTGTCATCAGTATCTCAGAGTTTTCAGTGTATAGCTAATCTCACCTGGGTTAAGTTTATTTCCAGGTGTTTTTATTCTTTTTTGCTGCAAGTGTAAGTGAGACTGTTTTCTTAATTTCCCTGCTAGTTTGTTATTAGTGTATAGAAACAAATAGATTCTTGCATATTGGTTTTGTTTCCTGCAATTTTATTGAATTCATTTATTCTAATAGTTTTTTGGTGGAGTCTTTAGGGTTTTCTATATATATAATCTTGTGATCTGCAAACTGTGACCATTTTACTTCTTCCTTCACTATTTGGATGTCCCTTATTTCATTTTCTTGTCTGATTGCTCCATCTGGGACTTCCAGTACCATGTTAAATGAAACTGGTAAGTGGACATCCTTGACTTGTTTCTTATCTTAGAGGGAAAATGAGTATAACGTAAGCTGTGGGTTGTCATATCTAGCCTTTATTTTGTTGAGGTATATTCCCTCTGCACCCACTTTGTTGAGAGTTTTTATCATAAGCAGAAGTTGGATTTCGTCAAATCTTTTTTCTGCATCCATTAAGGTGATCATATGAATTTTATCCTTCATTTTGTTAATGTGGTCATCACATTGATTGATTTGCAGATACTGAACCTTCCATGCATCCCTGAAACAAAACTTGATCCTTTTACTGTATTGTTGAATTTGGTTTGCTAATATTTTGATGAAGATTTTCACATCTATGTTCGTCGGAGACATTGGTCTCTAATTTCCTTTGTTTGCAGTGTCTTTGGTTTTGGTATCAGGGTAATGCTGGCCTGAAGAATGAATTTTGAAGTTTTCCTTCCTCTTCCATTTTTTTGGAGGAGTTTGCAAAAGACAGGTATTAACTCCTCTTTAAATGTTTAGTAGAATTTATCGGTGCCATTTGGCCATGAACTTAACTGTTTGTCAGGAGTTTGATACAAATTCAGTTTCATCACTGGTAATCAGTCTGTTCAGATTTTCTATTTCTTCCTGATTCAGTCTCAGAAGATTGTATGTTTCTAGGAATCTATTTCTTCTACGTTGTCCAATTTGTTGGTATATAATTTTTCATAGCAATATCTTATAATCTTTTGGATTTCTGTGATGTCAATTTTAAATTCTCTCATTTCTGGTTTTATTTATTTGAGTCTTTTTTTCTTGCTGACTTTGGCTAAAGGTTTGTCAATTTTGTTTATCTTATCAAAGAACCAGCTATTAGTTTCATTGATCTTTTCTATTGTCTTTTTGGTCTCTAGTTCATTTATTTTCACTCTGATCTTTATTACTTTTTTCCCTGTGCTAACTTTGGGCTTTTTTTTTTTTTAATAGCTTTTTTTAGGTGTAAGGTTAGATTGTTTGAGATTTTTCTTGTTTCTTGAGGTAGGCCTAAAACCCTAAACTTCCCTCTTAGAACTGCTTTTGCTGCACCCTAAAGAATCTGGACTACAGTGTATCCGTTTTCATTTGTCTCCAAGAACTTCATTTCCCCCTTGATTTCTTTGATGACCCTTTGTTTGTAGCATGTTGCTCAGCCTGTACATGGTTGTGGTTTGTTCTGGATTTTCTTGCATCTTATTTGTAGTAATGCCATTGTGGTCAGAAAAGATGCTTGATATGATTTCAGTCTTCTTAAATTTATTGAGACTTGTTTTGTGACCTAACATGATTGATCCTGGAGAATGTGCCATGTTAGTTGAAAGAATGTGTATTTTGCTTTGGGTTGGAATGTTCTGCATAGAACTATTAGGTCCATCTGGTCTACTGTGTCATTCACAGCCACCATTTCCTTATTAATTTTCTGTCTGGAAGATCTATCCACTGATGCAAGTGCTGAAGTCCCCTACTGTTACTGCATCGTGGTCAGTTTCTCCCTTCTGGTATGTTAATATTTGCTTTGTGCATTTAGTTGCTTCAGGTTGCATGCATATTTATGGTTGTTATATCCTCTTGTGGAATCAATCCTTTTATCGTTATGTAATGCCCTTCTTTGTCTTATTACACTCTTTGTTTTAAAAGTCCAGTCTGTCCAATATAAGCATGGCTATGCCAGATTGCTTTTTTTTGCTTCCATTGGCATGGAATATCTTTTTCCATCCCTTCATTTTTGATCTGTGTGGTCTTTAGATCTGAAGTGAGGCAGCATGTAGATGGATCTTGTTTATTTATCCATTCACCCCATGTCTTTTGATTGGAACATTTAATTATCAATAGGTTATGTGCTTACTGCCATTTTGTTCATTATTTTCTGGGTTCTGTAGTTCTCCATTCCCCTCTCCTTCTCTTGTTCTCTTCCCTTATGATTTGATGACTTCCTTTAGTGTTATGCTTGGATTCCTTTCTCTTTATTTTTTGCATATCAACTTAAAGGTTTTTGGTTTGTGGTTTTCATGAGATTCATACATAACATCTTATATATACAGCAGTCTGTATTAAGTTGATGGTTGCTTAAGTTCAAATACACTCTGAAAGCATACTTTTTTACTTCTCCCCTCTACAATTTATGGATATGACCTATTTTACTCCTTTGCGTCCCTTAATTTTTATAGATATAATTGATTTTACTACCTTTGTATTTTAATATTCATAGTTTTGTAAGTGATCTCCTACCCTTACTCTATGTTTGCTGTTTGTGAAATTTTTCCCTTTCGTAATTTTTGTACTTCTAGGTATGGCCTTCTCTTTTCTGCTTAAAGAAACATTTAACATTTTAACTTTAACATTTACCTTTAACATTTCTTATAAGACCAGCTTAGTGGTTATGAACTCTTAATTTTCCATTGTCTGGGAAACTCTATTTCTCCTTCAGTTCTGAATGATAGCCTTGCTGACAGAGAGTATTCTCGTTGTAGGGTTTTTTCCTTTCAGCTCTTTGACTATGTCCTGTTCCTCCCCTCTGGCCTGCTAAGTTTCTGCAGAAATATCCTTTGTGTGTAGCCAGTAGTTTTTCTCTTGCTGCTTTTCAGAGGCTCTCTTTAATGTTGCCATTGTAATTATTACACGTCTTGGCGTGCACCTCCTTGGATTCATCTTGTTTGGGGCTCCCTGTGTTTCCTGGATCTCTTTCCTTCCCCAGATTAGGGAAGTTTTCAGTTGCTATTTCTCCATATAGGTTTTCTGTCCCTTTCTCTCGCTCCTATCCCTCTAAGACCCCATGCTGTGAATGTTAATGTTGGTCCAGAAGTCCCTTAACTGGTATCATCTTTCAGTTCTTTTTCTTGTTATTCAGCATGGGTGCTGTCCATGTCTGTCTTCCAGACCACTGATCCATTCTGCATCCTCTAATCTGCTGTTCATTTTCTCTGATGTAATTTTCATTATAGTTTCCATATTCATTATATGATGTACTTTTCTATCTCATTATTGAAGTTTTCAGAGTTCATCCACTCTTCTTTCAAGTCTGGTGAGTATCTTTATGACCGTTACTTTGAATTCTTTATCAGGTAGGTTGTTTATCTCCATTTCTTTAGGTCTTTTTCTGAGGCTTTGTCTGATTTTGTGTTTATTTCTATGTATTAGGTCCACCAGCTACATCTTCTGGTCTTGAAAGTAGTAGCCTCACAAAAAAGGCATCCTTTAGGGCCACAGTCACCTGTGGTCACCAGAACTATGTACTTCAGGGTTGTCCCCTGTGTGGCCTGTGTGCCCCCTCCTGTATGGGGCCCTGACTGCTGGGAGTATGCTGGTCGGTGGAGCTGAGCCCCCTCCTTGGGGCAAGAGTCCCTCTGGAGGGCTGTCAGTCCCGGCTGGGGGTTGCTCCCAGGGTGTGGCAGGTGGGGGTGCTTTGGGGGGGATGCCTGCTGGGGCAGGGGAGGCAGTACGAGCAGGTTAGATGGAAAGTGCTGGAAGTGGTACCTGGCCAGCTAGGTGGAAGGAGGGCTAAATAGTAGTGCCCATCGGCACTTCCGTTCCCAGAGAGAGCTCTGCAGACCTCTGCCTCTCCCGCACATGCGCTAAAACTCATCAGTGAAGCTCCTTTGCATGTGCTCCAGGCACTGTTCAAACCGCTGTCTCTGCGCTGGCCCTGGCACCCAGTGACCCAGTGCACTCGCCCTTTCAGGGCAGCAGCTCAGTGTGCTCTAGCCCTTGCTCTCCTGGAACAAGACTCCCCTGGTTTTCAAAGCTCCCAGGGTTAAGCCTTGCTGGTTTTCAGAGCTAGACATTATGGAGGCTTCCTTCCTGGTGCAGGTCCCTAGTGCCGGGGGCGCCCTGCGGCTTGATGCCCTCAGTCCTCAGGGAGGACCTCTGCGCCTGTGCTCTCCCTCCCCCTGGTGGGTCATGTGCCAGGAATCAGTTTCCTGCTCTGCCCTTCTTGGGGTGGCTTTTCCCTCTGTCGGTGGCTGTGGAAGAGCTCTCCTGCCGGCCTTGGCTGGGGTTCAGGGTGAGTTGCCGTCTGTGTGGTGGATGCCTTGGTGTGCCCCTGGGAGGAGGTGAGCTCAGGGTCCTCCTGCTCCACCATCTTAGCCCACGGTCCCAGGGCATTTGTGTCGGAGTCTGTCTGGTTGATCTCACGTCTTTCCAGGGGCCGATTCTGTTGAATCCTTTTTCCTTTCAGTGGGCC
>CM052808.1:80597943-80657474 GCA_028533885.1 Nasua narica | reverse complement strand
GGTCCGGTGAGCCCCCGCAGGGTCAGGCAGGGGCGGCCTCAGCGCGCAGGCACCGCGGGGCCCTTGGGGGCTTTTCCACCCTGTGGCCCCTGTCCTAACCGTCCCCTCCAACGTTTCAGAGGAGGCCGAGCACGGCAGCTTCGGGGCCGGCTCGCTGTCCCGCCGGAGGAAGGCGCTGGCGCTGCGCGAGGACGGCCCCCGCCGGCGCGCGCACCTGCACATCGGCCTGCCGCACGACTTCCGCCCCGTGTCGTCCATCATCGACGTGGACATCCTGCCCGAGACACACCGCCGAGTGAGGCTGTACCGGCACGGCTGCCAGAAGCCACTGGGCTTCTACATCCGCGACGGCACAAGCGTGCGCGTCGCCCCGCAGGGGCTGGAGAAGGTGCCGGGCATCTTCATCTCGCGCATGGTGCCCGGCGGCCTGGCCGAGAGCACGGGCCTGCTGGCCGTGGACGACGAGGTCCTGGAGGTGAACGGCATCGAGGTGGCCGGGAAGACGCTGGACCAGGTCACGGACATGATGATCGCCAACAGCCACAACCTCATCGTCACGGTCAAGCCGGCCAACCAGAGGAACAACGTGGTGCGCGGCAGCCGAGCGTCGGGCAGCTCGGGCCGCTCGTCGGACAGCGTGGCCAGCCGCCACAGCCTGCCCGCCGCCCCCGCGCTGCTGCACCTGCAGCCCGACGACGCCGACAGCGACGACGAGCCCGACGTGGTGCTCGAGGGCGTGCTGGAGCCGCCGCGGCCGGTGCCCAGGCCCCCGGTCAACGGCGCGGGCCCGGCGTCCGGGCGGGAGGGCCCCGCACACCGGCTGCTCAGCTCCCTGCGCGCCGACCCGCGCCACAGCCTGGCGCTGCCGCTGCCGCCCGGCGCCGTGGAGGAGCACGGCCCGGCGGTGACGCTCTAGGCCCCCGCACGGCCCCGGGGCGCGCTCGGCCCTGTGCCCCGGGTGTACGATCCCGACCGGAACCGCACGCTGCATGCAGCCCTTCTCCTGCACCCGGGCTTCGTTCGAACTTGGGCATAGAAAATACAAAGGCTGTTTTTCTAGGATTTCTCCGCAAACCACGAAAGGCACACACGCGCGGCGTTTTGCCCGGCCAGGTACAGGGCCCAGCACTTTCCGGCCAAGTGCAGAAAGGATTTCAGTTGAAGTTTTAAAACTACTTTTATAAATGAAGCTTTAAAATTACCTTTTCAAAAGAGTAATAAATTCGTGTATGTAATGTGAGTCATGCAAATTAAACCAGGAAGGTCTGCCCTGTGCCGCGCTGCCCGGCGGGTCCCACTGGTGGGCAGAGGCCCTGCGGAAGGGGGTGGCAAGCAGGCGGAAACTAAATGTACCCAAACCCAGACCAGGCGTGACTGCAGACAGTGAATTTCACCTGGGGACACTGTTTATAGTTCCGTTTCAGAGAGAACATATCTGAAGTGGGTGCCGAAGTCCCCAGCATCCCCGGGGCAAAGAGAGCCGGCCTGAAGCAGGGCAAAGCGTGCAGGGGTCGCAGGCGGCCCGTCTTCAGCCTCGGGGGCCAAGCCAGCTCCGCTGGGTGGGAAGGTGACGCTCAGAAATACTTTTGTAACCAAAAGCCAAGATTAGGTCTACCTTTCCCTGTGGACTGACTGAATCTGAGGGCAATTTCCAAAATACTGCCAGCAGAAAGGATGCACCACCAGCCAAGCCTTTGAAGGCTCATAGTCCTTTGGATGTACAGTTTCTGTTATCTTTGTTTTTAAATAACAAGTCACTTGGAACTTAATGATTTTTAACAGATTAAATTCATTGTCACTTCGCTTTGATCTTCCAGCAATATTTATATATTTAGTAATTTTAAAGAGTTCTTCATGTTTGATCCAATTTTATATGAAGTCTGTTTTGTTTGAATCCAATGTCAAGAAGAACATAGGACACTTTTACTTGGAGAACTTAACTTTGACCAAATAAAACTTTCATATGAATACAGGTGAAAGTATTTTTCTAGGGTGCCTTCGGTGGCCCAGCGCCCCCTGCTGGTCAGTGGCCAGACTGTCCTGACCTAGGCCACCGGCAGGTGGCTAACTGGCAACCAGTAAGTATCTCACCATCTGCATTTTCCCTGAATCCACTAAGCGTAAAAGCCAATGATTTTTCTTTTGGAAACTATTTATTGGGCAGAAATACTTTTTACTGAGTAGTTGTGGCCTCCCACACCTATGTTTGATTTTGTTATTTGTGCGCTTTTGTTCCTAAGCACAGGGAAGACCAAAGGTGCTCTCCCTTTGCAGGCTGGGGTGAGAACCGAAACACGCCAGGATTTATGGGCAGCAGTGAACTGTAGGAGCATCTTTTCTGGCACCCCGGCAGTCAGAAGTGTTGTTTTTTGGGGTTTGTTTGGGTTTTTTTTTACTACAATAAGTATTATAGAACCAAAACTCTAATGGTGGTTACTATCACAAATGAAATGTTCTTTTACTAAGTTATTGCTGGTTATCGAATATCTTGTTGAGTAACCGGATCTGTTACCAGGAAGGAGAGTTATGTTTCTTACCATGTGTAAGTTAAGCAAATGTGAATAATTTTTTAAAGAAAAAAAAAGTAGCCTCCTCTGAGACTCGTATGCTGTTGTTCATAATTTTAGGAGTTCTGAATTTCTTGGAACAGCTGCTTGAGTGTATTTTTGTACCCATATCTTCACTTCTGCCTTTGTCTTCTTAAAAAAACTATGTCGTATTACACATTAAAGTTTCTTGGTTTTATATATCAAAGAATAAAAACTTTTTCTTTGCATTTAATATTTTTCACTTGTGTTCTAAATACCGGAGAGAATTGTGTTAGTGATGAGGAGAAACTTGCCCCTCAGAACGGAATTCCTCTTAATATTTACCAAGTGCCTGTCACGTGCCTTATTTTTCACTTCATCATCACAAGCGCTCCATGAGGCAAGTCGCATCATCTCCATTTTATAGATGAGAAAATGGGCTCAAACTCAGGTCCTGAGCCCAGTTTGTGGCATCTGTGTCGGAATCAGACAGAGCAACTCGCTCCCCCCTCCATGCTGAGGTTCCAATGCAGGAGCCGGGGTAGGGCCTGAAATGTCTCTTTTCTAACAAGTTCCCAGGTGATGTGGAACCTGCCAGTTCAGAAATCACACCTTGAGAAACACTGGCTAATCCCCCAGAAAAGTGTTGCCTCTAGAGTTGTAGGATTTTCCTGGGAGCAAATGACCTTGATGATCAAGGGCCCGTCCACCAAGCACCCAGGATTTCCCTCCGGTGTGTTCTGGGCTGGCATTGAGACCATAATGGGACACCAGGTAACCTGCGTGTGTCCTTCCCGCTGTGCAGAAACACTTCCTGTGAGTCACTTCCTCGTCCCCACCACGTCTACCCTCCCTTCTGCCTCTGATGTCCGATTCCCAAGTATCCTGGGTATTCCTCATTCCAGAAGATGCCCTAAACCAATATACAAACTCTTTTTCCCCTCTTATCTCTCCTCACCTTGTTTTCTTCTCCTTTATCTTCATAAAAAGAGAACTTTCAGGGCCTGAGAACTTTTCATTACCGAACCACATTTCCAAAGAATGGAATAAAGTCTCATTATGTTGATTAAAAGTAAACAAAATGATTCAACATTGGTCTCTCCAGCCCAGGAAACGAGTGCCATCTTCTTAGTTCCCTTGCCCCGGGATCTTTGAAAGCAAACACATTATTTCTTGACCCGGACCCTCTTGGCCTCGAGCTGACCGTCCAGGGCAGACAGGGACTCCATGCACCTGCACTGCAGAGGGGAGAAAACATCTCACCCGAGCACGGGGACCTTTGCTTGCAAGCTGCAGCGGCTTTTTCCTCTCTACAGATGCTAAATTTTTATTCATAATGGCGTGCACTGCTAAGATCCCCCTTCATAATGTGACCCTACACAGACCCGCATAACGCCCCCACCCAGGGAGGAAACGTGCTCTCGTGGCCGTGCCAATCCAGTCGCTCACTCCTATGTGGTGGAGACAAACACAAGGTTTTCTGACTCGATTCCTGCACGGCGCAGAGCCGACAGGGTGCCCTAGAAAAAGTCTCCCTGGCACCCGATTTCTCCAGGGCCTCCAGGTGTTCAGGCAGGAACCTGGGAGCACCGGGAAAAACTGGAGCCGTGTACAGAGCTCACATCACCTATCTCCATGTACCAAACCCAAATCTCCACCTGCAGAGCCTGTTCACGGCCCCTCGTCTTCCGGTGTACCAGTCCCACCTACCCCCAAAGTGCTCCAAAAGCCTGCATCACAGACACACAACCCCTGAGGAGAGACGGCTGTGTGGACATCCACGCAGCTCGGCACCGGGACAGAGCGTAGGGCAGTGTGGACGCACGGAGCCCAAACACTGTGAGTCAGAGCCAGTCGTCTGGGAATGGGGCAGCAGACTTTCCCCTTCTGACTCTGTGAGGTTTTCAGAAAAATGCAAGCAACCCATTCTGAAGTCAGAAAAAATACAGAATCTCTCCATCAAAAAAAAGAAAAGGAAATGGAGCAAATGAGAATTACCGATAAATCCTAGGACTGCTGTGTGCTTAGAGGGCCGCAAGTGCTCTAACGCCTCTGAAGCCTCTGAAAGGCTCCTGGGAGACGGTGGGATTATGTGGTTTTTTAAAAACCTTTTCTTCTGATTATAAAATTACATATGCTCATTCTGGAAAGTCTGAAAAATAGCGTGTACATAAAGACGAGAACCAGCTACAGTAAACCCAGCCCACAATCACGCTGATATTTAAGGTACTTCCTTGGAAGTTCGATGACTCAAGAGATACTAGACGGATGAGAGACACCTGGCACGGTGCGTCTGACCTTCTCCCATAGTGCACCGCAGGGATAAGAAAAATTACAGCAAAAAAGCTCAAGAGTAAGTTGCCAGACCCATGCCCTGGAAATGTTACTTACAATTTCCTACAAAGCGGACGTTGTCCTCCAAAGCCCCAGTACGGCCATCAAAAGCCAGCTCCTGCCCCAACAACTCCACGGACATGCCAGACCCACGGCTGCATGTGGAACGAGTTCCTCTGAAAACTCGCTGAGCAGCTGCCTCGGGTCTGCAAACAAGGGCCACATCACAGCGGCCAGGAGAAGCGGAGTCTTGGTTTCACCCTAACGCCCACCCCCAGGGCAGTGACCCCCAACTGGGAGGGAACTCACAAACCCGGACCTTCTCCCTGAGGGGCACAAGGTTCTAACCCACATCAGGTCACCCCAGTGAAGAGCTGCACTTGAGGAACAAACCCTCAAAACATGGGGCTTTGAAAAGCAACGGCCAGGTGACTAGGAGACCTGGAGCACTCCGGCCGCCTGAGAAATGCCTAAGGGGCTCACGTCCATCCCAGGGCCGGTGCAGAAGCAGCCTTCTGAAAAGTGCCCAGACTTCACGTCAGAGACCCATGTGCTACTCTTCCAGCACCGGCCTGAGGGGCCAGGCCTCCCGGCAGAGCCTCCAGGGACAGAGGCACCAGCAAGCACCGTCTCCATGCCCCTCTCTGCTGTACTCCATGACACTAGGACCTCCCAGAGAGGAGTTTTCACACACATCTGGTGCCTCATTTTTGCAGCTGCAGCCATATGTCTGGCTCTGGAGGTCGGGGCCTGTTCTTGGGTCCCATGGGGCCGTGACGGTCAGAGACTGTCACTGCACAGAGCAGACTGAGACGCACCCCATCGCTCTGGGGAAGGGTGAGGCTTCTGTTTGGCACACCCGGTCCCTCCTCCACCCCGGCACACTCCCTCTGCCTCACTGCAGCTCCCGGGACCTCCCAGGAAGGAGCTTCGAACTTTCTGCACCCCAACTTTCACAGCTGCTGCCAGGGCCCAGCTCAGTATCACCTGGGTCCAGCGGTCAGTTGGGCTTTATGCTCATGGGTCCCCTAGGCCTGTAGCCACTGGTTACTGCCCCCCACCCAGGGCAGAGCACGAGGCAACAAAACCTGTTCAGTCTCTTGGAGAAAGAGGCCTGGAAGCACCCTCTGGGCTGCAGGCCAAGGAGCAGGCTTCTAACTAAACACACACCTAAGGGTTGGCTGTAAACCCTCCTAGAGAACTTGGGAGGTGGGTTCTGTCTTCGCGCTCTCCCTCTGCCGTGCTCCAGGGCGCCAGCGTCTCTCAGAGGGGAGCTCTTACACAGGTCGGGTGCCCTAGTTCCTCCATCTAGTGTCCCAGGTTTTGTGGCAGCCAGCCGGGGACACCCCCTTGAATGACTGGCTCTGGTGGCCAGGCGGCTTGCATCCCTAGGTCCCGTGGGGCTGTGACACAGACAGTTCTCAGTAGGCGGCCACGCCCAGGGCCCTGCAGGCAGCACATTTGCACACACCCTGAGTCTGTCTGTAAAAGAGGCCTATCTGCTTGTCCCTAGGGGCCAGTCTTCAGGCTTGCCACACATCTAGAAGCTACAGAGGTGCTCTCAGGGAACATAGGCCAGGAGACCTCCAGATCACCTGTTCTGGTGGCCAACAGGGCTTATGTTTGTGGCCCCACAGGACTGTACATATCTGTGCACTTTAAAGCTGTTCCCTGAGTGGCTTCCAGTCAGCCTGAATCTAGGTGCTGACTGAGATTTCACCCACTGGGACACTGACAGGTCTTGGCACACCCTCAACAATGGAGCTATTAAAATAGGCTGCTTGGATAATCACAAGGGTTCTAGAGACAAAGAGCTAGGGCAAGTTTGAACAATAATGTTCATCTCCCACAGAAGGCCACTCCTTTAGAACTGAGGCAGATGACTGTTTCACCTAATACATAGAAACACATGGAGAGAATCAAGGAAAATGAGGAAACAGAGGAATATATTCCAAAAAAAAAAGAACAAGATAAAACCTCAGAAAATAACCTTAATGAAATTGAGACAGGTGTTTAACCCGATGAAGAAGTCAAAGTAATGTTCACAAAGATGCTCACCAAACTTGAGGGAAAACACACAGTGAGAACTTCAACAAAGAGAGAAAAAATATTTAAAAAGTACCAAATAGAAGTGACAGGCTGAATAAAGTAACTGAATGTAAAAATACATTGTCTGGGTTCAATAGCAGACTAGATGAAGCAGAAGAAAGAATCAATGAATTCAAGCACAGGGCAGTGGAACTCACCCAATCAGAGCAACAAAAAGAAAAAAGAATTAAAAAAGTAGAGAGAGCTTAAGCGACTTAAAGAATAACGTCAGTGGAATAACAGTCACATGATAAGGCTCCCAGAAAAAGAGAGAGTTTGGGGCAGAAAATTATTTGAAGGAATAGTGGCTGAAAACTTACCTAAACTGGGGAGGGAAGCACATCCAGATCCGGAGGCTAGAGAGCTCCAAATAAGACAAACACAAAGAGACCAACACTGAGACACATTATAATTAAAATGTCAAAAGTTAAAGACAGAGAATCTTTAAAGCAGCAAGAGAAAAACAACTTGTTATATACAAGGGAACCTCCACAAGACTATCAGCAGATTTTGCAGCAAAAACTTTGCTGGTCAAAACGGGGTGACACAACATATTCAAAATACTGAAAGAAAAAACTCCCAACCAAGATTACCCAGCAAATTTATCATTCAGAATTGAAGACAAGACAAAGAGTTTTCCAGACAGCAAAAACTAAAGGTCTCCATCACCACTAAACCATCCTTAAATGAAATGTTAAAGGGACTTCTTTAAGCTTAAAAGAAAGGGTGCTCGTTAGTAACAATAAAATATATGAAAGCATAAAACTCACTGGTAAAGGTAAATATATAGTAATCGTAGTTAATCACTTAGAGCTGGTATGAAGGTTAGAAGACAAAAGTAGTGGGATGCCTGTGTGGCTCAGTTAGTTAAGCATCTGCCTTTGGCTCAAGTCGTGATTCTGGGGTCCTGGGATCAAGCCCTGCATCAGGGAACCAGCTTTTCCCTCTTCCACCTTCTGCCTGTGCTCTCTCTCGCTATCTCTCTCTCAAATAAATAAATAAAATCTTTTTAAAGAAGACAAAATTAGTAAAAAAAATAACTAGAACTACAATAATTAAAGAATACACAATGTAAAGATGTAAAATGTGAAAAAAGATTCATGATCATCTTAATAGAATGAAGTTAAGAAAATTAAGTTTTAAGAGTTTAAAAAACAAAATGTGGTAGAGACTAAAAATGTACAGCTTTAGAACATGTGTAAACAAATTATTTTCAACTTAAATTGTTATAAATACAGGTTGTTATATGTAAGCTTCATGGTACCCACAAAGCAAAAACCTGTAATAGATAAAGAGTAGGAGAAAGGAATCTAAACATACCACTACAGAAAAAATCATTGAACCATAAAGAGAAAGAAGAAAAAACAGAGGAACAACAAAACAGCGAGAAAACAATTAACAAAATGGCAATAAGTACATACCTATAGATAAGTACTTTAAATGTAAAGGGACTAAATTCTCTAATCAAAAAACATAGAGTGGCTGAATTCAAAAAAAAAATTTTCACTTGACAGAAATGTGGGTCCAAGCGCAACACAAGTCATGTATAAGAATGCTTAAAGCAGTTGCTGTGGCCGATGTCAAATCGGCCACAGCAACTTCTTTCAGGACATGTCTCCAAAGGCAAAAGAAACAAAAGCAAAGATGAACTTTTGGGACTTGATCAAGATAAAAAGCTTCTGCACAGTGAAGGAAACAATCAACAAAACAAACAGGCAACCCACGGAATGGTAGAAGATATTCACAAATGACACTACAAACAAAGGTCTGATATCTAAGATCTATAAAGAACTCCACAAACTCAACACTCACAAAACAGATAATCACGTCAAAAAATGGGCAGAAGACATGAACAGATACTTCTCCAAAGAAGACATTCAAATGGCTAACAGACACATGAAAAAATGTTCATCATCATTAGCCATCAGGGAGATTCAAATCAAAACCACATTGAGATACCACCTTACGCCAGTTAGAATGGCCAAAATCAACAAGACAGGAAACAACAAATGTTGGAGAAAATGTGGAGAAAGGGGAACCCTCTGTTGGTGGGAATGCAAGTTGGTGCAGCCACTTTGGAAAAGGTTTGGAGATTCCTCAAGAAATTAAAAATAGAGCTAGCCTATAACTCTGTAATTGCACTACCAGGTATTTACCCCAAAGATACTGATGTAGTGCAAAGAAGGGCCACATGTACCCCAATGTTCATAGCAGCAATGGCCACAATACCCAAACTGTGGAAAGAGCCAAGATGTCTTTCAACAGACGAATGGATAAAGAAGATAGGGTCCATCTATACAATGGAATATTATGCCTCCATCAGAAAGGATGAATACCTAACTTTTGTATCAACATGGACAGGACTGGAGGAGATTATGCGGAGTGAAATAAGTCAAGCAGAGGGAGTCAATTATCATATGGTTTCACTTACGTGTGGAACATAAGGAAAAATATGGAGGACATTGGGAGAAGGAAAGGAAGTGTGAATGGGGAGAAATCGGAGGGGGAGATGAAACATGAGAGACTGTGGACTCTGATAAACAAACGGTTTTGAAGGGGAGGGGGTGGGGGGTTGGGTGAGCCTGGTGATGGGTACTGAGGAGGCACGTATTGCATGGAGCACTGGGTGTGGTGCATGAATAGTGAATCTTGGAACACTGAAAAAATAAAAGTTTAAGTGGTAAAAAAAAACAGAAGAAGGAACAAGAAAAGGATGAAAAAAGCAAAGGGCAGGAAGAAAACACTGTTGGTAAGATTGTAAAATGGTACAACTGCTATGGAAAACAGTATAGCAGTCCCTCAAAAAGTGAAAACTAGAATTACCGTATGATCTAGCAATCCCACTTATGGGTATATACACAAAGAATGCAAAGCAGGATCTCAAAGCTATATTTGCACATCCATGCTCCTTTCACCATTATTCCTAATAGCCAAGAGTCAGCAAGCCAAATGTTCATCAGTGGATGAATGAGTGAAGAAAATGTGGTGCGGGGCACCTGGGTGGCTGTCGTGAAGCCTCTGCCTTCAGCTCAGGTCGTGACCCCAGGGTCCCGGGATCCAACCCTGTGTCAGGCTCCCTGCTCAGCGAGGAGTCTATTTTCCCCTCTCCCTCTGCCCCTCCCCCCTCCCACTTGTGCTCTCTCTCTCAAATAAGTAAATAAATAAATCTTTCTTAAAAAAATAAAAAATGGACTTTAAAGCACCCTGAGACAAAGAAAAGCATTACATAATGATAAAGGGTCAATCTGATAAAAGATATGTTTGTAAATATTTATGCACCCAACATAAAGGCTTCAGGCACACCCATATTCATCCCACCACGAATGCTGAAAGCCTTCAGGGAGTAAAGCAGTGCCGCCTAGTAGAGTTCGGGGCCATGTACACCAAGCCCTGCCACTCTGTGCCCTGGAGGCACATTTCTACCAGGTCAAGTCCACCTGAGAATCAGCTCAGCCAGCCCCTCCCCAGAAGACCAGCACAAACAACTAGCTCGCACCAAATTTACTAATCATAGAGTGCTGCAAAGCTTCAGCTCTAGAGGAAATAGGATCTAGCCTCCCTTTTATTCTTTATTTTTATTATTTTTTCCTTTATTTTCTTATTCAATTCCTTTTCTTATTTTTATTAATCTTATTTTTATATATACTTTATGATTTTTTTATTTTCATTTTATTCTTTTATTTGGGGATCTAGATTCTTTTTTAAGATTTTATTTATTTTAGAGAGAGCATGCAAGAAAGGGGAGGGACAGAGGGAGTGAGAGAATTTCAAGCAGACTCCATGCTGAGCACAGAGCCTGATACAGGGCTTGATCCCACGACTCTGAGATCATGACCTGAGCCAAAACCAAGAGTTGGATGCTTAACCAATTGAGCCACCCAGGGGCCCCTGGGATCTAGATTCTTCTAACAAGCAGACCAAAATACACCCAAATCCAGTTTTTTTGTTTTGTAGTTTGTGGTTTTTTTCCTTTCTTCCTTTCTTTTCTGGACAAAATGACATGACAGAGAAATTCACTCCAAAAGAAAGAACAGGAAGTAGAACTCAGGGTCAGGGATTAAATCAATACAGATATAAGTAAGATGCCTGAACTAGAATTTAATACAACGATTATAAGGATCCTGGCTGGGCTTGAAAAAAGCATAGAACACACTAGACAATCCCTTACTGCAGAGATAATAGAACTAAAATCTAGTCAGGCTGAAATTTAAAATGCTGTAACCAAGATAAAATCCCAAGTGCAAGCCATAAAAACAAGAATGGAGGAATCAGAGGATTAAGTCAGTGACATAGAAGATAAAATTATGAAAAATAATGAAGCTCAAAAAAAGGGAAAGAATGGTAATAGATCATGAAGATAAAATTAGAGAACTCAGCAGCTTATTAAAATATGATAAATTCATATCATAGGAGTCTCAGAAGATGGAGAGACAAGGGGGGCACAAGGTTTAGTCAAATGAATTATAGCTGAAAACTTCCCCTAATCTGGGGAAGAACAAAGACATCAAAATCCAAGATGCACAGAAAACTCCCATTAAAATCAACAAAAGCTGACCATTACACCAAGGCATAATCAAGTCACATGTGAATTTGATCATAATCAAATTCACAAAGTACACAGACAAGAAAAGAATCCTGAAGGCAGCAAGGGAAAAAAATCCTTAACTTACAAGGGAAGGCAAATCAGGTTTGCAGCAGATCTGTCCACAGAAACTTGACAAGCCATAAAAGAGTGGTATGATATATTCAACATGCTGAATGGGGAAAATATGCAACAAAGAATTCTTTATCCAGCAAGGCTCTCATTCAGAATAGAAGGAGAGATAGTTTCCCAAACAAACAAAAACTAAAGATTTCCCACCAAACCAGCCCTGCAAGAACTTTTAAGGGGAAGTCTTTGAGTGGAAGGAAAAAAAAGACCAAAAGCAACAAAGACTACAAAGGACCAGAGAACATCACCAGAAACACCAATTCTACAGGTAACACAATGGCATTAAATTCATATCTTTCAACAATCACTCTGAATATAAATGGACTAAATACTCCAATTGAAAGATATAGGGTATCAGAATGGATACAAAAAACAAGATCCACCTATATGCTGCTTACAAGAGACTCATTTTAGACCTAAAAACACCTGAAGATTGAAAGTGAGGGGACGGAAAACCATCTATCACGCTAATGGACATCAAAAGAAAGACACACCTATATCCAACAAACTATATTTTATTATTTACTGTTAATATTTTTTATTTATGTATTGAAAGAGAGAGAGACAGCAGATGAAGGGGAAGGAGCAGAGGGAGACAGAGAGAAAGAACTCCAAACAGGCTCCACATCAAGCACAGAGCCTGATATAGGGCTTAGTCCCGTGACACTGAGATCACGACCTGAGCCAAAATCAAGAATCAGATGCTTAACCAACTGAGCCACCCAGGTGCCCCAAAACAAACTAAATTGTAAAACAAAGACTGTAACAAGAGATGAAGAAGGCCATTATAACATAATTATGGGGTCTATTCAAAGAAGACCTAACGATTATAAATATTTATGCCCCCAACTGGGACCACCCAAATATATATATCAACTAATAGTAAAGAAACTCATTGATAATAATAAAATAATAGTAGGGGACTTTAACAGCCCACCTACAGCAGTGAACAGATCACCTAAGCAGAAAATCAACAGGGAAACAATGGCTTTGAATGACACACTGGACCAGATTGACTTAACAAATATGTTAACAACATTCCACACAAAAGCAGGAGAATACGCATTCTTTTCAAGTGTACATGGGACAGTTTCCAGAATAGATCACATACTGGGTCACAAATCAGCTCTCCACAAAGTACAAATATAGTGAGATCATAACCTGCATATTTTCAGACCACAACACTATGAAACTTGAAGTCAATCATACGAAAAAATCTTGAAAGACCAAAAATACATGGAGGTTAAAGAACATCCTACTAAAGAATAAAGGGGTCAACCAGGAAATTTTAAAAGAAATTAAAAAATACATGGAAACAAACAAAAATGAAAACACATTTGTCCAAACCTTTGGGATACAGCAAAGGCAACCCTAAGAGGGAAGTATATAGCAATATAGGCCTACCTCAAGAAGCAAGAAAAATCTCAAACACACAACCTAACCTAACACCTAAAGGAGCAAGAAAATGAACAGCAAATAAAGCTTAAATCCTTCAGAAGAAGGGAAATAATAAAGATTAGAGCAGAAATAAATGATATAGAAACAACAACAACATAAACCAGTCAAATGGATTAATGAAACTAAGAGCTGGATCTTTCAAAGAATTAATAAAATTGATAAATTTTATTTAGCCAGAATTATCAAAAATAAAACAGAAAGGACCCAAATAGAGGAAATCATGAATGAAAGAGGAGAGATTATAACCAACACCACAGAAATACAAACAATTATAAGGGAATATTATGAAAAATTATATGCTAACAAACTGGGCAATCTGGAAGAAATGGACAAATTCCTAGAAACCTATAAAATGCCAAATTTGAAACAGGAAGAAATAGAAAAATTTGATCATACCCATAGCCAGCAAAGAAATTGAATCAGTAGTCAAAACTCCCAACAAACAAAAATCCAGGGCCAGTTGTATTCCCAGGGGAATACTATCAGCCATTTAAAGAAGAGTTAATATCTATTCTCAAACTGTTCCAAAAAATAGAAATAGAAGGAATACTTCTACACTCATTCTATGAAGCCAGCATTACCTTGATTCCAAAACCAGACAAAGACCCCACTAAAAAGGAGAATTACAGGCCAATAACCCTGATGATTATGGATGCAAAAATTCTCAATAAAATACTAGCAAACCAAATTCAACAGTACATTAAAAGAATCATTCACCATAATCAAGTGGGACTTATTCCTGGGCTGCAAGGAGGTTCAATATTCACAAATCAATTAACATGATACACCCCACATGGATAAAAGAAAGGATAAGAACCATATAATCCTGTCAATAGGTCCAGAAAAAGCATTTGACAAAATATAGCGTCCTCTCTTGATAAAAATCCTCAACAAAGTACTGACAGAAGGAACATACCTCATCATAATAAAGGCCATATATGAAAAACCCAGAGCTAATATCATCCACAATGGAGAAAACCTGAGAGCCTCTCCCCTGCGGTCAGGAACAGACAAGAAGGTCCACTCTCACCATTACCATTTAATATAGTACTGGGAGTCTTAGCCTCAGCAATCAGATAACAGAAAGGAATAAAAGGCATCTGAAGAAGCAAGGAAGAAGTCAAACTTACACTGTTTCCAGACAACATGATACTCTGTAAAGAAACCTGAAAGACACCACCAAAAAAAATCACTGGAACTAAAGCATGAATTCAACAAAGTTGCAGGATATAAAATCATTGTGCAGAAATCTGTTGCATTTCTACACATCAATAAAGAAGCAGCAGAAAGGGAAATCGAGGAATTGATCCTATTTGCAATCTCACCAAAAACAATAAGATACCTAGGAATAAACCTAACCAAGAGGTACCTTTAGCTGTACTCTGAAAACTATAAAACACTTATGGAAGAAATTGAAGAGGACATAAAGAAATGGAAAAGCATTCCATGCCCATGGATCGGAAGAGCAAATATTGCTAAAATGTCTATGCTACCCAAAGCAATCTACACATTTAATGCAATCCTTATTAAAATACCACCAGCATTTTTTCACAGAGCTAAAACAAGCAATCCTAAAATTTGTATGGAACCAGAAGAGACCCTGAATCGCCAAAGCAATTCTGAAAAAGAAAAGCAAAGCTGGGGCGCCTGGGTGGCTCAGTTGGTTGGGCGACTGCCTTCGGCTCAGGTCATGGTCCCGGAGTCCCGGGATCGAGTCCCATATCGGACTCCCGGCTCTGCGGGAAGTCTGCTTCTCCCTCTGACCTTCTCTCCTCTCATTCTCAGTCTCTCTCTAATAAATAAATTTTTAAAAAAATCTAAAAAAAAAAAAGAAAGAAAAGCTGGAGGCATCACAATTCTGGACTTCAAGCTGTATTACCAAGCTGAGGTCACCAAGACAGCATGGTACTGGCACAAAAACAGACACGTAGATCAATGGAACAGAATAGAGAGCCCAGAAATGGACCCTCAAATATATGATCAATTCATCTTCAACAAAACAGGAAAGAATATTCAGTGGAAAACAGACAGTCTTTTCAACAAGTGGCGTTGGGAAAACTGGACAGCTACATGCAGAAGAATGAAACTGGACCGCTTCCTTACACCGCACACAAAAATAGACTCAAAATGGATGAAAGACCTAAGTGTGAGACAGGAACCCATCAAAATCCTAGAGGAGAACACAGGCAACAACCTCCTTGATATTGGCTGTAGCAACTTCTTCCTAGACAGGTGTCCCAAGGCAAGGGAAACAAAAGCAAAAATGAACTGTTGGGACATCATCAAGATAAAAAGCTTCTGCACAACAAAGGAAACAGTCAACAAAACTAAAAGGCAGCCTGTGGAATGGGAGAAGATATTTGCAAATGACATAGCTGATAAAGGGTTAGTATCCACAATATACCAAAAATTTATCAAACTCAACACCCAAAAAACAAATAACCCAGTTAAAAAAAAAAAAAAAAAAAAACAGGCAGAAGACACGAACAGATATTTTTCCAAAGAAGACATATAGATGGCCAACAGACACATGAAAAGGTGCTCAATGTCAGTCATCATCAGAGAAATACAATTAAAACCGCAATGAGATGCCACCTCACACCTGTCAGGCCGGCTAAAATTAACAACGCAAGAAACAAAAGGTGTTGGCGAGGCCGCGGAGAAAGGGGGACCCTCCTCCACTGCTGGTGGGACTGCAAGCTGGGGCAGCCACTCTGGAAAACAGTGTGGAGGTTCCTCGAGAAATTAAAAACAGAGCTACCCTATGACCCAGCAATTGCACCACAGGGTATTTACCCAAAGGGTACAGAAATGCAAATGTGAAGGGGCACCTGCACCCCAATGCTTAGAGCAGCAACGTCCCTAACAGCCAAGATGCGGAAAGAGCCCAGATGTGTGTCAACTAATAAATGGATAAAAAAGAGGTGGTGTATACAGACAACGGAATATTACTCAGCCATCAGAAAATGACATCTTGCCATTTGCAACGAGGCGGACGGAACTGGAAGGTATTGTGCTATAGGGCACAGGTCAGAGAAAGACAAGTACCATATGATTTCACTCATATGTGGAAATTAAGAAACAAAACAGATGAACCTAGGGGACAGGAAAAAAGAGGGGCGAACCCTAAATAGACTTTTTTTCAGTGATTTGCTGTATTTATTTTTATTTATTTTTTATTTTTTCAGTGTTCCAAGATTCATTGTCCATGCACCACACCCAGCGCTCCATGCAGTACGTGCCCTCCTCAATACCCACCACCAGGCTCGCCCACCCCCCCACCCCCACCCTCCGAAACCCTCAGTTTGTTGCTCAGAGTCCACAGTCTCTCGTGGTCGTCTCCCCCTCTGATTTCCCTCCAGATAGACGCTTGACGAAAGAAACAAACCGAGGCTTGCTGGAGAGGAGGCGGGTTAGGGGAATGGGCATTAGGGGGGCACTTGGGGTTAGCACTGCGTGTTACATGTCCGTGATGAATCACTAAATTCTACTCTTGAAACTAATACCACACTGTACGCTAACTGGAATTTAAATGAAAACTTGACATGAAATTAAAAAGCTGCAAGCACTCTGGAAACACGCTCTGGATTCGGAGAGCCGAGGGCCTGCTGGGCTCTTCCGCGCGCCCGGCCTGTTTCCGGGGCCTGAGAGCCCTTCAGCACGAGAATGTGTGCAGCCGCCAGTCGCCCTGTGTCTGTGCTTGAAGAGCCCGGGGCGGTTGTTTTACCCCAATTACATGAATTTCTCGACAATGTATCAGGCTGGCCCTTAATTGCAAGAAACAAAATGATTAGCTGATTAAAGCACCGTTTGGAGTGCTTCCAGCGAGAAAGGGAGGGCAGCGACGTTGGGGGGCGAGCCGCAACCCGAATAACTGGATAGGGACTTGCGGGCCCAGGGCAGCAGCACAGAATGAACCGCGCGCCCTCCGAGCAGACACGGGGCCTCTGCCCCGCTCCCGTTCCAAGGGTCGGGTCACAAGAAGCAGAGCGCTGCAGGCCTCCTCAGCACCTACCTTGGAAGGGCGGCCCCAGTGGCGGGAAAGGTGCCCACGGGGCCCTCGTCCTCCCCCACGGAAGGGAGGAGCTACCCTGAGATGGGGTAAGGGCCAGGCGTGACCGCGGACACGGCCGCGTCCTGACCTGCGCACCCCGTGTCGCCGCAGAGCGTCCTCCGCCGGACTGGAGCAGTGCGCAGCGCAGAACCCGGCCTCCGCGCCGCGCCCGGACCGCACGCGGGCCTCTGCGGCCGCCCTGGCGGCAGCTCTTGGCCCCCGGGACCCGTTTGCACTTCCGGACGGCGGCCCCTGGAGGGTCCCTTCCTCGCCGCCCTTGCCCTTCGGTGGCTGCCGCCCTCTTCTCCGCGGCCTCCTTCACTCCGCGGGCTGCAAACCCGGTTCGGCTGCGAAGGCCCCGCGCAGGTTGACTCGCCCGGTTCCCTCCGCCCGGGCCCGCGCCCCTCCCCACCCCCGACCCCCCGCCGCAGCCCTCCCACGTCCCTCCCGCCGCAGCCCTCCGGTGCCCCTGGCTGCCCGCCCGTTCCTCTCATCGAGTCAGTGCTCATCTCGGAGTTAGAACCAGGTTGTTTCAAAGACCAGTCTGGGGGCACCGGGGTGGCTCCGTCGGTTACAGGTCAGACTCGTGATTTCAGCTCGGGTCACCATTCTAGGCAGGGAGGTGCAGCCCCAGGAGGGCTCTGCTGGCCTGGGGCCTGCTTGGGGTTCTCTCTCCGTGTCCGCCTCTCTGAATAAGTAAACGAAGACCAGCCTTCACTCTGACCCGCTTCTGCTCGGAAGTAAGTCAACAGCTCCTGGTGCGCTGGGTTAGCTCCACCAACCAGGCCCCGACAACCTAAGAAGTCGCGTGACCCTCTAGGCCCGTTTGCTCACTTGTGAAAACCGAAGCGGAATGTGCGGCTTTTGCCCAGGACTGACAAGAGACAGGCGGGCACAAACTGCAGATACTGTCCAGATGCAAAATACAGACTCTCAGGAACCGTACTCCAGCGAAACACCAAAAAAAAAATCACATGTTTCTCATGGGAATTCTCAAACAATGTCTTTAAAGAAAGTTTCCCTGCTCACCGACGTATCCAGTCCACGGAGCCAGAGTGCCCTCCCCCCACCCAGTCGACAGGGGACAGGTGTCCAGCTCGAGCTCAGGCTATGATGCAGGTGCACCGGGGAGCAGTGCCCCCCACCCACAGGATCTCACCCGCTCACTCGACCGCCATTCCCCAGGTTGTCCGGAGCGAAGGAATGGCCACAGGGACAGAAACGGGGACAGCCGCGTGTGCCCGTCTACACCCGCACTGCTCATCCTACCTACCGCCCGCACACACAGCATGACACACTGAGCAGGATGAAGAGGCTTTAAAAGGAACGCACTGCGGCCGTGCCCCACCAATCTGTCAGGTTGCACAAACTGGCAGGAATGGAGGGACAAGAAGGAAGTTAGCCACAGGAGCCCATGGTCACCTCTGTTAAGCAACTTCTATCCACTTAAAGACATAAGCATTCTGTGTTCACAGTTTTGCTGTTCAAATTATCAAGCTAGTAACCGACACTACTATTCTTTTTACCGTCGTCACAAGCTTTTTAACAATTCTATTCATCAATTAAATGGACCAATTTAGTTAACCCTAAAGTAATGTTTATTACAGACCAAAGCTTTAGACAGACGTCTTGAAGCTCTTCTCAGTAGAGTTGATGCGTTCGTGAGTGTGTAGAGACGGTGTGTCTGGGCTCTGTCTCAAGCATCGCTATGATTTCAACACTAAGACGTAGTCATATATTCTAATTACAAGCTATATGGAATTTAAGCTATCTAAATATTCACATTCCAACTGAATTTGCAAGATTTAAAAAAAAAAAAGCTATTTGATCTATTTACTTTCTTTTCATTTCAGGCTATTAGCACCTGGCTAGGAAACAAGTGTTAGAATTTAAATCTCTAGGACCCTCCAAGTGATGGGTTGAGTCACTAGAAGTCTTTCAGTCCAACATTAATGACTGATTTTCACAAATTTTAGAAACTCATGTCCTACAGTAATCAAGACCACATTCATCCAAAATTATGTAGTCAGAGTTTCACGTATTCTGGCCTCGTCCTTTCAGATTTTGGACCGACAGTGATTGCATGTCTTGTAAATGAAAGTGTGCCTCACTCTGACCCGACGGAGAATAAGGCAGACAATGGAACAGCGGAGGTGTGTCACATATTCTGAAAGATTCAGCGGGAAACCCACAAGGAGCGTGTTCAGCAGCAGAAGCCCTCCATCTTTATTGGGTCTCAAGCTTCCCTTTGCGTATTTCTTGGCATCTTTCTCCTCCCAGACATGTCCTCTAAGTCAACATAAGCCTTGAGAGGCAGACACATGTATACAGCATAGACTCAGAGAAATTTGGCCCAAAGAGCCTTTATTGCTTTAGGGAGAGATGCGATAGTATGCCTATAGTGAAATATTTATAAAATACTGTAATGTTGTTGATAATCTCAGAGGGTGCCCACAGAGTTAATGAGAAAACACCATTGGAAGGATATAACATTACCAAATAAAGGGTAGCAGCTTACTTTTTAAAATAAATATTAAATTTTACTTATTTTTTAAAAGACTTCCTTTCTCCCTTTCGTAGGAGACAGAGAGTAGAGGTGGGAGGGAGGGGCAAAGGGAGAGGGACAGACTCCAAGCTGAGCACGGGGCCCAGCTCTGGGCTTGATCTCACAACCCTGAGATCGTGACCTAAGCCAAAACCAAGAGTCAAACACTTAACCAACTGACCTGCCCAGGCCCCCCCTAGATTTTAAATCTTTTTTTTCTTTTTTTTATTTGACAGAGAGAGAGAGAGATCACAAGTAGGCAGAGAGGCAGGCTCCCCGCTGAGCAGAGTGCCCGACACGGGGCTCGATCCCAGGACCCTGATCATGACCTGAGCCGAGGGCAGAGGCTCTAACCCACTGAGCCACCCAGGGGCCCTAGATATTAAATCTTGAAGGAAAGAAAGTTAATCATTCTGACCCCTCTTCCTGCACACTGCTTACCGTCACAGGCAGGGGGACCTGGTTAGTGAGGGGGTGCAGGGAGGTGTAAGGAAAGAAATCCCTCAAGATTTTTATGCTACACTTAGCTTGATTTATGCAATGCAACCCAATAACCTGCACTGAGATAGACTTGATGTTAGAAGCATAAAGACTGTTACGAGGGTCACTGGGCTGGTGTGAGGGGAGCACATGTGACTCTTTGGGGTCATGAGTTTAAGCTCCATGTTGGGCACGGAGCCTACTTTAAAAAAACAAAATCAAAAACTTATGGTTATGGAGAATATGCCGTGTTCCCAACTCTGCATCTCCCTGGTCAGTCTTCTACATGTTATATATAGCACATAAAGTTGTTTAAAGACATTGTTGACTTGAGAGAGCACACACAAGCAGGGGGAGGGGCGGAGGGGGAGAGCCTCACTGACCACAGAGCCAGGCGCAGGGCTCCATCGCACCACCCTGAGATCGTGACCTGAGCTGAAATCGAGAGTTGGACGCGCAACTGACTGGGCCCCCCAGGCGTCCCGTGACTGGTCTTTACCTGCAGCCATTGGCCACCCTGTGGGAAAGCCAGTTACACACACACCAACGGATTTACCCTCACGCAGGTCACTGCAAGCGAGCAGCTTGCTGACGAACTGGGCAGGATGCGACAAAGACCAATTCTCTATTTCTAGTGCATGGAAAATAGAGTGTATGATTATATTGAGACCATTCCTTATGAAACACAGAAGGAGTCTCGGCCCCATCCCCTGCCATTTTGTAAATGGAAAATCCAGCATATAGGACAACTCGGCATCAATTTTCACACAGTACAGTTACGATAAGTTCATTTTCAGAACTTCTTAAACACTGAGAAATCAGACAGGGGATAGCGTTTGAATTATACCAAGTCCCTCAGACATTATGGTAAGTATTTTGATCCTGGAAAGATTATGTTCATTTGAACAACAGCGTGTGCAGTTCTAAACGTGTATTTAAGGATTTATTTCTAAGTGGGACTCAAATAGATTAGAACTTACACACATGGTAATGTCCCACGATCACTAAACTTTTATTACTGAATAGGTCTCATACTGAATTTGCCGAGTTTTTCATTTTAGTTTTTAAAATACTGAATGGATACGTTTACTATTCCGGTAACAATAAGTCTATTCTTAGCATCTCAAAACTTTATCTCTCGTCATCAGATCGGTCGCCGCGGACTGCCACGCGGACCCCAGAAACTGACCAAGCCAACAGCTAGACTATGGCAGGAGCCCGTGGCGACGCGTGCCCACGCGTGACTTCTGCTTACTGCTTACCTCTAAGTCAGAACCTTCCTGGATGAAAATGGTCATGACCATCACGTGCAAATAAAAACAAAGCCCACAGTGAGACAGACTGTGACCCGGAAACGGGCACCTCGAGCCACCATAGGAGCAAAGTCCAGTTCATACAAGGGTCTTGGGTTTTTTTAAGATTTTGTTTGTTTATTCGACAGAGAGAGAGAGAGAGAGAAAGGGTGAGCGCACAAGGAGCGGCAGAGAAGCAGCCTCCCCGCTGAGCGGGGAGCCCAATGGGGAACTTGATCCCAGAACCCTGGGATCAGTCCTGGGGTCATGAGCCGAAGGCAGACGCTTAGCCGACTGCACCCCCCCAGGCGCCCACCGTTCTTGGTTTTCTAAGTCACCACAAGAGCACCTTGGAGGGGCGCCTGGGGGACTCAGTCATTAAGCCTCTGCCTTCCACCCAGGGTCCTGGGATCGAGCCCTGCATCGAGCCCCCTGCTCGGCATGAAGCCTGCTTCTCCCTCTCCCACTCCCCCTGCTTGTGTTCCCTCTCTCGCTCTCTGTCAAATAAATAAAATCTGTAAAAAATAAAATAAAACACCTGCTTTAAAAAAAAGCACCGTGGAAATGAATGTCAGCTGAAAGGCCTTTGTGGGTGCAATGTGGGGCCACGTGACCGGAGTGGGGCAGCCCGGCCCAGGCAGCGGCTGATCGGGGGCCCCCCGGCGGGTCTGAGACTCCCGCATCTGTCACTGTGCCTCCACCAGCGTAAGTGACCTCACAGTACACATCTTCACTCCTCAGTTATCTCAAAGCACATACAAACCCTGGACAAAGCTTTTTTATTGAGAGAGCACGTGCAGTGTGTGCGAGAAGACGAGTTGGGGGGAGGGGCAGGAGCAGAGGGAGTCCGACCAAGGCTCGATCCCAAAACCCTGGGATCATGACCTGAGCCCAAGGCAGGTGCCCAACCGACAGAGCCCCCAGGCACCCCACACAAAGTTAGTTTTTAAAAATAACCAGAAATTAGCTTCCTGCAAAGTGCCTAATTCCCTTTAAACGCTCTCTTCTGAATTTCCCGTTTTCAAGAAGTCGTCTTCCACAAACAGCCACCTGTAGACGTCTCCTGTCCTTTTTAGGACCAAAGACGCTTTCCTCCTAACAAGAAGACCGTAAACTAAATCTGCCTGGAAGCCCCCCCGCATTCGCAGGCGCCCGGGTGACCGCGCTCACACCCGTGCGTGGTGCTGGGAGTGTGCACTTTCCTGCTTATTTTCCGAGGCTTTTCTCTGAGCCTCGATTTCACAGACGGCGTAGGATTTTCCATGTCTTCAATCTCCATTTGAAAGCTGCTCCAAAGGGGTTGGTTAAAATGAGGCAATTTCTCTGTAAACTCTGGCAAAACAGTTTGCTATGGATTTTATAGCTCAATTAACAATATTCTCTTTCGAGACAGATCTACCTATCTATGCAGAAAAGTTGTCTGAAGAAAAACTGAATCATTAAAACCTTATTATTCATTGCTATTAATTATTCAATTTTCTCTAGCTTACTTATAGGTAAATGGTAAATTATTTAACATTATATTAAACTTCCCAGATCATGGATTGTAAGCTGAAGAAACCAATTTCTGAAAAAACATATTCATTCATGACAACACATTCTTAATTTATAGTTGAATGGAAGACCACACAACCTTAGTTTATTTGTAGAAAATATGCCTATATGGTTGCTGAAGTTTGGTTTAGAATTTAAATTTTGATAAAATTTTAATTTTTTATTGGAAAAGCTTCCCTTCTGAAAAGGACTTCATGTATTTTGTTTGAAAATAAACAAAGCTCATGATTTTGAGTGGGACAAAGAAAAGTGGTCAGGGGAGCACCTTCTTCAAAGCCTACGAAAAGCTCCCCTGAGCTACTACTTAGCACCTTCTAGATGTTTACCCTCAAAATGTGTCTGTAGATCATTTGAATGACTGGTGGCGGTGTTTGTTCTTGGTAGGACAATATGGCGGACAGATACAACGTATTTTCAGTCTGATTTGAGTCAATTTTCTAAGGTCTTTCTACGTTACCAGGAAGCCCTATAGATCTCGACTCACACAGAGCAAGTCCGTGTCCGGAGACAGCAGGCAGAGCGGGAGAGGCGGTGAGGGGCGGGTCACCTCGGCGAGTGAAGTGGCCCTCCCGGATGGGAGTCCGGGGTAAACGGGGACAGGTGGGCACTCCACCTCTGACCCCGTGTCTCCATCTGTGAAGTGCAGGTCAAGCAAGAGGCCGCATCCCATCGAGAGCGTGAAGCTCTCCTCCCGGCCCCTCTGCTGCCCTTGCACCTTCCCGGCTCCCCGCCCTGGGCGGCGCGAGGCCCCCCGACACGCCCCTGTCCACGTAAGAGGCAGGGGTGCCGCGAGGACCGGCGCCCGAGCACAACACAGGTGCCCACCATTGGTACTATTCTCCAAACGCTCAGCCCATTTCCTAGCGATCGCGAACAGCTGACAATGTCTAGAAACACTGCTTAAAAACTAAAGTAAAGGGCCCCTGGGTGGCGCAGTTGGTTGGGCGACTGCCTTCGGCTCAGGTCATGATCCCGGAGTCCCGGGATTGAGTCCCACATCGGGCTCCCAGCTCCACGGGGAGTCCGCTTCTCACTCTGACCTTCTCCCTTCTCATGCTCTCTCTCACTCTCTCTCTTTCCTCATAAATAAATAAATAAAATCTTAAAAAAAAAAAAAAAACTAAAGTAAAAACCAGGTTGGAGTTTGGGGCCTCCTTTTTATTCTTAGAGTTATGTGTCGCTTTGTTTAGCAAGCTATTAAGACATCCAGACCCACCCAGTAATCACCGGATTAAAGGGGCTGCGGGATGAGGGCGTGAGGGCAGGTGGCCGGCTGCCCCACAGCCGCACGCGCCCGGGGACTTGCCGGCGCCTCACGGAGGCTCGCCTACTGGCAAGCAAGGCGAGGCCGGTGAAGGATCGACTGCAGCCCAGCATTTCCAGGGCTCTTACCTCAGAACTTTATAAAGAACAAGAACTATGTGGACTTTTGCAAGGGAGATTAAACCAACCCAAATCTGAGGGAAGGACAAGGTGCACCCAACGCCAACGAGGCCCAGTGGCACAGCCCTCTCCTGAGGTGGACCATTCTGGAAGAGCTCTGGAAAACCATCGCTGCCCAGAGACGCGAGTCCAGCGTGGTGACGCTGCAGCCACGCAGGGTCTCTGTTTCTGCGGTTATCTGGTGGTGTGTGGACAAGGGTCCTCTGGCTCCCCGCAGGCTTCTTCACGGCCTTTCTGCTCGGTCCCACTCGGTCCCCGCGGTGGAGGTGAAGGGAGAGCCGGCGTCCTGGCCGCCAGCCAGCTCATCCTCTTCGACTTCGGCACCAGCAGTGCCGGTGCCGTGTCCACACCGTCCTGGGGCGCGGCCCTCGGCTTCTGCCTGCCTGGCCTGGCGGCCCCGGCCCTCCCCGCAACCTGGTGGCCGTCACCCTGCCTCGGGCGCCCGCAGCCTGGGGAGGGCTGCCAGCTGTCACGCGCTGGCCCTCCTCCAGGCTTCCGCTGTGTTCCAGCTCATGCCTCTGCCCGTTCTAGGTCATTCACCTGCGGCTTTTTTTTTTTTTTAAGATTTTATTTATTTGTTTGACAGAGAGACATAAAGCAACAGAGGGAACAGGAGCAGGGGGAGTAGGAAAGGGTCCCACCGAGCAGAGAGCCCGATGTGGGGCTCGATCCCAGGACCCCGGGATCATGACCTGAGCCGAAGGCAGCCGCTTCACGACTGAGCCACCCAGGTGCCCCTCACCTGTGGCTTTTTAATGAAAACCTTCGTGAGCCTTCAGGTGAGGCTGAGACCCAAGACGACGCATCCAGATCCCTCAGCTGCATGAGAAAGTGCCACCCCGTGATTAAGGCAAGCGGACAGACGGGCCCCCCAAGCGGGGTCCGGCTGGAGGGCAGAGTCCCAGGCACAAGCGGCAGGCTGACTGGGGAGGTGAGCAGCGATCAAAGGGAAGCGCTGACCAGCGACCAGCACAACACAGAGACTCGGCATCAAAGGCTGAGCGACAGCAGCGCAATTAGAAATCAAATTCCTGTCACCGCAGTCAGGGCGGACGTTTCTGGTTGTACGACGGGCAGCAGTGCCACTGACTTGGAACAGGCGGAGGCCAGGGGTGCAGCTCCAACACCGCACTGGGCCCCCAGCCCCCGAGGCCAACAGAAACCCCGACTCACGGGACTAAGGAAAGGTGGGCTAACCGCCCCTCCAGCGCCCCCAGCAAACCGCCCACTGCGCCTCCAAACCCAGCACCCAGCACCCCGACAGCCCCTGGCGAGCCTCGAGAACAGGCAAGCTCGCGGCTCCCCCGGACCGCCTGGAGACCAACCCACAGACGCGTCTAGCGGCTCTCACCACGGCTCTCGCCACGGCTCTCGTGGGGACGGGGTGACTCACTAGCCCTTTTGGCTTACGCTAACTTCCGCAGTGACGAGCACTGTTCTTTAGCAAATACATGTGGTTTCTATTTCCACATTTAGATTATTCTTGAGTCACAGGGACGTACCTGTTAAAAGAAATAAACGGTTCTGTTTGCAGTGGTATAACAAATTTTAATTCAAAATAGACACTCTGAAACAATAGGTTAAAAAAAAAAATAAACTTCAACAAGCTCTTTCTGGATTTACAGCAGAGCACACCGACAATCACAGACCAGTTTCACAACTGCCTCAAAAATGCACAGCATAGCAAGTACATGCAAGTATTGTAGGTTTTAAAATCCATATGGTAACATCATCTTATTTCCCAGGGACGGTCACATCCTCCGAGTATGCTGGGCAGGTGCCTCTGCCGGATGTCACCAGGAAGGGGACCCACAGTCTCCACTGCAGGTTCTGGCGCTCTATTTATCCTGTGTGGCGGAGGGAAAAACCCCGGAGGTTTCACTGCACAGAGGACAGTAACGCGGTGGGTCCTACCGCGTCCCATTAAGCCAGACAACTGGGCTGCAGGAAAGCCCATTTCTCCAGAGCAAATGTTTACCTCCAGGAAACGGTCAAAAGATCTAATATACCAACACGGACGCACCTCTCCCTGTACTCATTTCACTTTGTCCCCGAAAACCTGTGTCTACATTTCAGTCAGTCGCCACACTCAGGGGTGAAAATGTGATTCCTGAGTAACGTGGTCCTCCCTTTCACTGTTTGCCAACAGTCCGGTCAGGAGTGTGTGTGTTCAGCATTTATGCTAAAGGCACTAAAAACGTATTGTCTTACTTTTGAATGGAGAAATGACTTACCACCGTATCAAAAAGGGGAAAAGTCTACACTGAAAAGCACTTCTGCACCTACCGAATTGCTTTATTTGTAAAATAACTCTTAAGAGCTAAGTAGCGGGCTTCAGATTCAGTACAATTTTAACAAAGGAAAACATTTGGTTTTCTAGGGTTTATAACAAAACAACAGCTGCTAGGACAACCTTGAAGAAAGGTAAATCAAAATCATCGCCGAGGAAGCCAGCACCTTGCCAAGAAGAAACCAGCGTGAGTTAACATGTCCTCAGGGAACCACACGCGGCAGCGGGTGTGAACTCGCTTCTCAGCCGCGCACCGTTTCTGCTACAGGTGAAGCTAACTGAGGGAGCTCACTGCGGTTAATCAAGGACTCCGCAGCAAGCGGCCAGTTCCTTAAACGAAAACACAAACCCAGATTTCCGTTTTCATCCTACCATACTGACACTACTGGGAAACAAGACGTGCACGAAAGATCCAAGGATTTAATTTACATGACAGGGAAGAACTAAAAATACTTCTTACAAAATCAAACTGCAGGAAACAATACATCTGAAAGAACTATTCGCTTCTTTTATATAGAAGTCTTTCTGAGCACCTGAAATAAATCTAAAGAGCAGCATAAAGACCACTGAAGTTGATTAGTTCGACATACAGTGAAGAAAATAACATTTTAAATCTCAGTTGAAAAAACCACTAATTATCTAGTACTTTAGGTTTCCTAATTTGCTTTTTTACAAGTTTTGTGGCTCATACTCAAAGTTCAACCTGTGTTTAACATTTTTAAGTTCAGACATATCAAAGCCTAAAAGTACAGAAGGCTTGTGATTTTTTATTGCTTTCATGCAAATATATCTTCTTTTTCCAAAAAACGAAGCCACATCGATTTTCCACACCCACAAGAGTGAAGAAAGAAGTTCTATTTCCTTTTTACTAGGATACGGTCTCTTGTGGAAATAATCTCTAAGAAACTGCTTTTTTTCTTCATAAGAACGGTCTTCGTATTTTTTAGGGTTTAATGCTAAAATCTGAAGCGCATCCTCACTAACGAGCGGCCCCTCTGTCCTGATTTCATTCCTTTGTCTTTTCAAAGGCACCACACTTGCCACCTTTTCGGGAGCCGGGGCCGGGTCGCTGCTGATGACGAGAGGCCGCTCCTCCGCCTCCCTCTGGTCTTCCGCGCCCGAGAGGCCATCGGGCAGCTTCCTCTTCACGGAGAAGCCGGGGTCGTGGATCACCTCGCCGTTGACTAAGAGCACTTCGCTGTTCTCGATGAGGCTGGGCCGCGCCTGCAGGTCCGAGCTGCTGTCCTTTGGGGCGCTCCTGCAGCGCAGCAGGTGGATGGCGATGGCGGCCAGGGTCATGTTGCCCGTGTAGACCCCACAGCAGTGGATGCACTTGAACGCCGGAGATTTCAGGATGGTGTGGACCGTTGGCGTGATGTGGTGCCTCTCCTTCAAATGCAACTCATACGCCTCGGTCGTCACCAAGGTGCCAAAGCAAAAGGGACACGTCAGTGCTTGTTTGCCGGGGCTCCCGGAGGCGGCCTCCGTCCGGGGCCTCACCTTTATGTACACGGGCACGAGGGACTTGGAGTGGATCCCGGCCAGCACAGCCAAGTAGACTTCCCGCTCCCCGAGCTCTTCCTTTGGCAAAATGGTAATGAAATCGAGGTGCGGAAACCTCAGGTTGCCGTTAGCGTCGAGATCCAGCTGAAACCCTTTGTTACTGTAGTCCACGGGGAGTTTCTTCTTCCCCCGGTGCATCGTCCGACTGTGCTCTGAAAGGCCTTTGATGTCGTGGAAGGTGCTCGGGCAGAAGAGACACCCCAGGCCGTGCACGAGCAGGTGATGGAGAAGCTCCTCCTCGGACACCAGGCACTTACAGGAGAGACACCGCACTGTCTTCTCCCTCATCCACTTTAAAAACGGCGCACAGGCGGCCAGTTTTTCGGGCTCCAGCTTCTCAGCAGACTGGGACTCGCTGTGCTTGTGGGCCACCTCCATGTGAACCTGGTAGACGTTGGAAGGGAAGAGCTCATTGCAAACCGGACAGGTCTTCCACTGCTTGGCCTGTTTGAGCGCCTGGGTGGCTTCTGCCGCCGACGGAGAGCCCTGCACGAACACATTCTGAGCGGCGTTCACCACCACTGGGGGAGACGGCATGCCGGCCATGGGGCTGGCCATCTGCGCCGCCGCGCCCGACTGCAGGAGCTGGAGGGGCACCTGGGGCGGGGGGACCGTGGCGACGCCCCCTGGAGGCACAGGCAAAGTGACGGACACGGGGGCGAGCGTGTACGTGGGAATCCCGTTCACCTGTTTCCCCGTGGGGATGAGCTGTCTGAGAATAGAGCCAGACGTGAGGAACGTGGTGTTCGGAGACGCGCCCGGCCTCACCGGCTGATTTGCAGGCAGAATGCTGGCGCCCACAGACTGGTTAAGCTGCAGGACCCCGGGTCTCACTGGCTGGCCCACGGGGAGCACTCCCGACACGACGGACTGACCGAGCTGGAGAACCCCAGAACCGATCCCCTGGCCCACAGGCAGGACACCCGACGACACTGTCTGGTTGGGAGAAAGGAGCCCAGAGGGGACCACCTGGCCGGCAGGCAGCACCCTCAGCGGGACCGTCTGGCTGGGAGGGAGAACCCGGGACGGGACCGTCAGCCCAGCGGGGAGGACCCCCGATGGGGCCGTCTGGCCAATGGGGAGAACCCCTGACTGGACCACCTGGCCAGCAGGAAGGACCCCAGAAGTGGCCGTCTGTCCCGAAGGGATAACCCCCGCAGGGGTCATCTGGCCTGCAGGAAGGACTCCCGACGGGACCGTCCGACTCACGGAAATCACCCCTGGTGAGACGGCCTGAAGAACCCCGGGGGTGACAGACGGACTGACAGGAAGGACGCCAGGCCCGGCAGGCCTGCTGACGGCGAGAACTCCAGGCCCGGCAGGCTGGTTGAGGGGTAACGCCCCAGGGCGGATGGTCTGGTTTATGGGGAGGACGCCGGGTCCAACAGACTTATTTATAGGCCCAACCGGCTGACTCAAGGGCAACACAGGAGGGTTTGCCGACTGAGTGAGTGGGACTCCGTGAGAAAGAAAGACAGGCTGGGGAGCGGAGGGAGGCAGAGGGCTGGACACTAGCGTCACGTGGGACTGCGCCACGGCAGGCGTAGAATGGGTGACGCTTGCAGAAGCGCCCGCGGCCACCGTCACTGGCGGGACCGGGCCCCGCACGGGTGGGACCAGGGTCTGGCTCTGGCTGCTCTGCGGCAAGGTGAGGCGGAAACAAGGGGATGTGGCCGCGAGGCCCGGCGCGCTGCTGTTGGGCGGCACGGCCAAAGGGACCACTGGTTTGGGAGCAATGTGCATTTGCTTCAAAAGGCCAGGCTTCTTAATATGTTCTGAAATCACGGACCTAAGTTTATTCTCCAAATCCCTGTGTATGTCCGATGTCAAGATGTGATACATTAGAGCGTCCTGGCTGCCGGCGCTGGCGGTGCATTTCTTACAATAATACTTGTCAGGGGGCGGCATCTTCTCAGTGGAAAGGCTGTCCTCGGTTTTCGGCTGCTCCCCCATTTCCTCAGTCCGCAGGCCAAAGTAGGAGCTAATTAAGTAGTGAAAATGGGCTACAAGCACATGCTTCTTCATGCTGTAGTACAAAGTGTTTGAAAAGTTACATTTTAAACATGTAAAACTTATCACATCACTCCTCGAAGATTTAGTTTCACCTAAAATATTCACTGTGTAGTTCTGGACTTTCCGAACAGGTGCATGGAACATTCTGAAGTGCCTTCCCACAATTTTGGGTTGAGAAGAAAATACACAGTTCGGGCAAGGGATCACCAGCTCCTGATCTATTTCATCCTCGTGGTAACGATGTAAATGATTTTTGAATGAAGTGAGCACTTTTGTAGAGTATTTACAGAGGCTACAACAGTATGGCTTTGTCCGATACCTCTGTTAAAAGAAAAGAAAGTCAAGCATACTTTAATAAAAAAATTCAGATGCTACACCCTCTATAGTTCAAAGTCTACGATTCTCCTTCATTTACTGTGCTAGATAATGTATCACTACCACCCCTCACGGAAGAGTGTTTTTCCTAAACCAGGGCAAGCTTTTTCTTAAAGGGCCAGAGAGTAAACACTGCCTCTACGGCAGCTCCTTGGCGTTGCCATTGCAAAACAAAACTCCCACAGATAATGACGCAAATCTACGAGCATGGCTTTTTGCCAATAAAATTACAGACACTAATTCAAATTTCATAGAATTTTCATGTCACAAAAGTATTCATCTCTTTCTTCTCAAACATCTAGAACTGTAGCAGCTGTGCCCAGCTGACCGTACACCCCGGAGCGGTCCCCCGAGCCTGGCTCGCGGACCCCTTCCGAGCCATCTCCAGAGCCACAATCTCGTCACTCCAGCAGAAGAAATTCACCCAATTCTCTGAGAGAGAAAGTGCATTACTCCCCTTCTCATCCCATGTCCCATGGTTCCAAGGCTGTGTTTACTCCAAACTCCAAAACCTCTAGAATTCATCTGCAAATAACCTAACACGTCAACTGTTACACCTGTCATTACCTCCACGTCCCTCATTCCCAGAGAAGGTAAAAGCCAACCACATGCCAGTGACCAGTAAACTGTGATGAACGGGAAGGCCACAGGGCCGTACCTAAGGCACCAGGACAACCCTGAGGGAGCTCCAGGCCGGAGCACAGACCAACAACACCGAATTCCTCTCTGGGGCAAATGGGGGGATTCCACAAGCTTGGGGCGTAAAGACAGACTTCCGTACAAGAGCTGACCAGCTGAGAGATGGGAGGTTAAACACCCACACATTTGCAGGTTTGTGAAGGTTTGAGAGTCACAAAGTCTTTGGTCTTGAGTCTCCGGCCCCTAGAGCTGGTGAACCACAGAACGCGGGGCTATGGTTTCACAGAAGAGGAAGGGAAGACCTGGGCCCATGAAACGCTTCACTCGAGGTCCCACCATCGGTGGTAGGAGACATCTCTTGTGACACTGCTTCTTGCTTTCAGAGTCGTCCTTCCTAAGCCTGTGCTCTCAAGTCCCCGCCAAACATAACGTAGTTTCTGTCACTCTTTCCTATTCATACAGGTTTCCCTCTTGCCACAAGTCAGAAAAAATCATCCAAACGTGTTCGAACAACATGGAATTACCTTCTCAGCAATTAGCAAAATCCCAAGTTCTGTCATTTCTGATAGGATCCAGAATAACCCTACGGTAACGGCCAACCCCAGACCATAAACTAAAAAAACAATAACCCGTATTTCACTGATTCTAAAAGACCTCCCCCCCATTTTACTATCTCAGAAATCTGAATACACTTTACAACTAATACTTCAATGGTACGACACAGCTTAAATGAAGTATCGCTTTAGTTTTACTAGAGGTTCGTTAAAATGGTGTCCCGGAGCGTAGCCAATAATTTTGTAGGAACATGTGGTAACAAACATACTGAGCACTGCGACATGAAAGCGTTACTGAACCACCGCTGTACATCTGAAACCAATATCACGCTGAATGCCAACTATACTTGAACTAGGCATTTTTTAAGAATTATTTATTATTGGGACGCCTGGGTGGCTCAGTTGGTTGAGCAGCCGCCTTTGGCACAGGTCATGATCCCAGCATCTTGGGATCGAGTCCCGCATGGGGCTCCTTGCTCTGCAGGGAGCCTGCTCCTCTCTCTGCCCCTGCCTGCCTCTCTGCCTGCTTGTGTTCTCTCTCTGTTAAATGAATAAATAAAATCTTAAAAAAAAATTATTTATTATTTATCTCTACACCCAACATGAGGATCAAACTTACAACCCAAAGGAAGAGGAGCTCCTGCCCCACCCACCAAGCCAGCCGGGAGCCCCAATGATACATTTTTCCAAATGTTTTCTACTCAATGAAACACTATAGTAAAAAACCAGTTAGTCAATGAAAACTACACTCAATGAAAGAGTCAACAGAAATTACTAACAGTTGTATGTTACTGTTAGTGTTGAATAGATCTTTGGGTTAGGGAAAGATTTCTCAAATATGAAAACATAAACATGATCTATAAAGAAAAAATTGATAGGGCGCCTGGGTGGCGCAGTTGGTTAAGTAACTGCCTTCGGCTCAGGTCATGATCCCGGAGTCCCGGGATCGAGTCCCACATCGGGCTCCCAGCTCCATGGGGAGTCCGCTTCTCACTCTGACCTTCTCCCTTCTCAAGCTCTCTCTCACTCTCTCTCTTTCCTAATAAATAAATAAATAAATAAAATCTTTAAAAAAAAAAAAGAAAAGAAAAGAAAAAATTGATAAACCGGGCCTCATCTAAGTAAGAAAGCTTCTGCTCTGTGAAAGACACTGTTTAGAAAATAAAGACAAGCCACTGGCTAGGAGACAATATTTGCAAACGTTCTACCAATAAAGGACTTAGATCCAGAATACACGTAGGCACATTCAAGTCTCAACACGAAAAAATAACCCAATTTTTAGCAAATGGGCAAATGATCTGAACCCTTTACCAAAGAGGGTCTCTAGAGGCCAAATAAACAGGAAAAGATGCTCAACATCCTCAGTCACCAGGCAAATGCAAATTAAAACCAGAGAAGGTGCCACTACACACCTACTAAAATGGAAAGTAAGTGGATGAATCCATAAGCACCATAACCCAGCAGAATCAAGTCTAGCTTGATTCCAGAGGCAGAGAAACTAGAGGGAAAAGCAAAATGGTAAAGCCACTTTGGAAAACAGCTGGCAGTTCATTATAAAGATAAAATATGTACTTATTTATCACATAGCAGCCTACGCACTTACCGAAGAGAAATGAAAGCCTGTGTTCCCACAGAGCCCCCTGTGGAAGCTCCAGCATGAGTGACCACTCAGGAGCAAGGTGAGCGAGCCCGGGGCCTACTGGCAACAGAGGAGGAAGAATGACCAAGGCCAGAGGCCGAGCAGCAGAGCGAGGAGGACGGGGCGCCGGCAGGAGTCCTTCCCCGGACCGCGCACCGCCCCGTGCCAGTCAGTCCGGCTGCTTCCTCAGTCCCACGCTCGCGGAGTCCCACCACCTCGGAGCACCTCAGCAGGCCTCTGTCCCCCAAACGCACACGTCTAACAACGTCTTTTCTCTGAGCCCTTGAGGACCTCCCGGTGGCACCAGCCGCGTACTTCGGCCTTTGGGACCAAAGAGGAAGTAAGGCACTCAACGAGCAGGCGGCACTGCCCCCCGTGCCGGGCACCGCATCTAATCAAATTCCATCTCGGCGACTTCCTACGGGTATTTAACACTTTATGCCCAGGCCCTAGTCACCCCAACCCAGACAATCTCCTCAAGCAAACCCTAACTTGTGCCCATCTGTGTCACGCATTCAGAAAGCCTCACCTACTTGGTAGCAGCTACTCAAAAGGCGTTTCTTAGTGAAAAGCTTATGATCATATACTATACTGCATTTTACTTCATAGGATCTTCTGAGAATCCAGAAGAGAAAACTTAGGGAGACACAAAAGATTTCAAGAAGTCAAGGTCTTCAAAGCAAGGCGTAACTGAACAGCCATGTGCTGATTCAAGCAAGAGAATAACCAACCCAAGTGGTTTCAAGGCATCTTGTGTCTGACGGCAGAGAGGGGAGTGCCGGGTCAGGGAGGGCAGGACACCAACAGGTGGGACACAACACAAAGGCAGAAAAGTGGAACTCAGGAGGACAGTTGGCAACAGAAATGTTAAAGGGGCGCCTGGGTGGCTCAGCCATTAGGCGGCTGCCTTCAACTAAGGTCATGATCCCAGGGTCCTGGGATCGAGCCCCACATTGGGGTCCCTGCTCAATGGGAAGCTTGCTTCTCCCTCTCCCACGCCCGCTGCTTATGTTCCCTCTTGCGCTCTCTCTCTCTATCAAATAAATAAAATCTTAAAAAAAAAAGTTTTTAAAGAAAACTGTGACAGAACAATGATTGACTAGTAGTAGGAAAAATTTTTTGAAAGCCAAAAGTTCCAAGGCCAACATGGCTTGCACAGATGGAGAGGAGAGGGGAGAGTGGCGGTGCGGAGACTCGGACGGTTATGTCAAATCTGGGACGTGCTGAGCTTGATACTGATGAAGGTGCTTGTGTTATGGACGGCTGGGTGGTAGGAAAGGTTTTCCAGAAGAAAACATTTTAATAAGGAGAATTTAGCTTCAAACTGCTTAGGTTTGAAGTCTCAAATTATTATAAACTGTGTTCCTCATCTCAAAGATCCATATTTTTTTTAAGATTTTATTTGAAAGGGGGAGAGAGCATGCACATGTGCACAGGGGGAGGGAGAGGGGCAGAGGGGGAAGCAGGCTCCCCGCTAAGCAGAGAGCCTGATGCGGGGCTCGACCCCAGGACCCTGAGATCACGACCTGAGCCGAAGGCAGACGCTTAACCGACTGAGCCACCCAGGCGCCCCATCAAAGATCCGTATTTTTAATGAAATTTCTGAAACCAGGATGAGCCTTCAACATACGTAATGACGTGGCAATGCTTTTTCCTCAGAACAGTTATAAATCCAAGTCCTTCTTACATGAGTGGCATCTTATGATCAAGGGCAAATACTAGTTTCACTACATCACATTATCAACTTCATATACAGAAAACTCTCAAAGTAATGATTCTATACCATAAAGCATTTAACTTTGTGTTTCTTTCTCCTTCCCTGAATGTTTGCAGGCCTCCCTCTTATTTATCAGTGATCCTGGTACACGTGATGTTCCTCAGAACTGAAGTGACACTTACCCCCAACTTCTAAGGAAATATAAAAATCGAATACAAAAATACATACCACTTTCTTTCCAGAAGGTTCCCAGAGAGAAATATCTCCCCATGATGTGTTAAAAAAGTACTTCTCTCCTGGATCAAAGCCTTTAAGGTCCTTTTTAAAAAGGGAGAAAAAGAGATATCATTAAGCAATTTCAGAAGATAAACATTTAATAACCTGAAGGGATTATTTAGCACCTAAGAAATCTAGATGGGAAACTGAAATGAGAACACAGCCCATGAGCAGACTGTGGCAGAGCACCGATAAAGCAAGAACAAGAAAAAGGAGCAAAAAGGCTGAGGGGCGCCTGGGTGGCTCAGTGGGTTAAAGCCTCTGCCTTCGGCTCAGGTCGTGATCTCAGGGTCCTGGGATCCAGCCCGGCATCGGGCTTTCTGCTCAGCGGGGAGTCTGCTTCCCCCCCTCTCTCTGCCTGCCTCTCTGCCTACTTGTGATCTCTCTCTCTGTCAAATAAATAAAATCTTTAAAAAAAATACTGGAAAAGGCTGAAATAATCCAGTTAAAAATTAAAGTTTTAAATTATACTTAAAAATTATAGTTTTATAAGACATAAACAGATGAGATTTCCACCTATAATTTTTATTTTTTTTAAAAGATTTTATTTATTTATTTATTTGACAGAGAGAAAGGCAAGAGCCAGAACACAAGCCGGGGGAGTGGGAGAGGGAGAAGATGCTTCCCAGCAGGCAGGGAGCCTGATACAGGGCTTGCTCCCAGGACCCCAGGATCTTGACCTGAGCCAAAGGTAGACGCTTAAGGACTGAGCCACCCAGGCGCCCCCGCCACCAATAATTTGTAAAAGAGCAAAGCTGCATGAGTGACACTGTCTTCCATCAGTGGTGAGCACACGGGAGGGTCTGCCAGGGAGCATATGAAGTGGGAACTCCCGGTGTGTGCCGACCAAGGACACCCGGAGTCAGCCCTGCAGAGGTCGGTGTCGACAAGGGTGTGGCTAACACAACAGAAAGGGGGTGAGTAGGGCTGGAGCATGTTGGACACTGAGACCCGAACAACCATATGCAATGGGGTTCACACTGAATCCTGAGTTCAACTAACCAAGTGTAAAACATTTGGAGGAAATTGGAGAGATCTGAATATGGACTGGGTGTAAGATAAGAAAGACAAGCATTTAATAGAGAAGGATGAAAGTCACTGAAAAAGTAGTAAAACAGCATGATCAGTATGAACTCACTGTGGAGACCACACACACACACACACACACACGTGCGCGCGCGCGCGAAGAAGCTGAACAATAACATGTTAACAGCAGTAATCTCTGAATGGCAGGAACATGGCATTTTAAGTTTTATTTTCTAAAGAAATGACTATCTGTATTGTCTAACTTTCACAGTTTATATTGCTGTTTAATTAAAGATCTGTAGACTAAATTAAAAGATTTATAAAAAGGAACTAGTTAAACCAGATAATAATACAACAGTTACCTTCAAATACGCCTCTGCCAATTCACTGCTTCTTACCGAGTCACCTCAGAACCGGACAAAAGTACAATTGTAAGGGTTTAAACTGCAAATAACATATCCTGAGGTTTGTAACATACGGAAATAAAATGTATGGGAACAATAACACAAAGGCTGGAATGGCAAACAAAAGCCTAATAGGTTCTTTTTTTTTAATTTTTACGTATTTTTTAAGTAATCTCTAGAGCCCACATTAGGCCCGAACTCCTAACACCAAGATCAAGAGTCGCGGGCTCCACCGACTGAGCCATGCAGACGACCCTGTAAGGGTCTTATATGTGAAGCAGCACGTTAGAGAGGTAAGCAAAACACACGGCTAGTAAGCCAATAATGGGGATGAAATGGAATCATAAAAAATATTCAATCGGAAGAAAGCAGAGAAAGAATAAAAAAGAAAGAAAAGACAAGCAAAAACAAACAGCAAGATGGGAGATTTAAACCCAACCATACCAATAACCATTAGTTAATATTAAATAACAAGGGCTGGAAACCTTTCCTAAGTAAGGAAACCTTTCCTCAAGTAAAAGCCAGATAAGAACTATTTAGGGCTTTGCCAGCCATTCAGGCTCTCACACAACTCGGTGCCACTAGCATGCACAAAAGCAGCCATAAACACTAACAAGCATGGCTACATTCCAAAAAAGTTTATTTACAAAATAGACAGCAAGCCAGGTTTGGCCTACAAACCAGTTTGCCTACCCCTGGTCTAAATATTTAAATTAAGAGGCAAAGGTTATCAGACTGGGCAAACAAAAACAAGACCCAATTATATGCTACCTACAAAAATCTCACTTTAAATATAAAAACAGGGGCTCCTGGGTGGCTCAGTGGGTTAAGCCTCTGCCTTTGGCTCGGGTCATGATCTCAGGGTCCTGAGATCAAGCACCTTTTGGGCTCTCTGCTCAGCGGGGAGCCTGCTTCCCCCTCCCTCTCTGCCTGCCTCTCTGCCTACTTGTGATCTCTGTCAAATAAATAAATAAAATCTTAAAAAAAAATAATAAACAGTGCTGCAGTACACATGGGGTGAATAGATCTTAGAAATAAAAAAAAGAAAGAAAGAAAATTAACATGAATAGAAAGTCACTTCCAAATGTTAACAGGGTCAATTCATTAGCAGAACAAAGCAATTTAAACATGTAATGCACTTTTTTTTTAAGATTTTATTCATTCATTCATTCATTCATTTGAGAGAGAGGGTGAGAAACACCATGAGAGGGGAGAGGGTCAGAGGGAGAAGCGGGATCCACGCTGAGCCGGAAGCCTGATGCAGGACTTGATCCCAGGACGCGGGAATCATGACCTCAGCCAAAGGCAGTCGCCCAACCAACTGAACCACCCAGGAGCCCCGTGTATGCACTTTAGAAAGTACATGAGGCAAAAACTGATTGAAATGAAGAAAAATAATCAAATCTAAATTTATAGTTGGAGACGTCAACACACCCTTCTCTCGTGAGTGATAGACACTCGCACAAAAATCAGGAAGAACAGAAAGGACCCAACACAATCAAGCAACCTGACCTGCTATCAGCAGACCCTCCATCTAATAAGAGCAAATACACACGAAACATTTACCAGACACAGCTTATGCAGAGCCGTAAAATAAGTCCCAATAAACCTAAAAAGACTAAAATAATTATAAAGTATGGTCTCTAACTAAAATTAAACAGAAATCCCTAACAAAAAGTAACTAGAAAATCCTCAAATTGTAGAAATTAAACAACATACTACTAATCCATGGATCAAAGAAGAAATCAGGAGCGGAATCAGACAATATTTCAAAAGTGAATGAAAGTGGAAACACCGGAAATCAAACTTGTGGGGCACTTCTAAAGCAATGCATAAAGGAAAATTTACAGCATTAGTACCGAGAAAACAAAGATCTAAAAAACAAGATCATACAACTCCTACAGTTAAGGAAATAACATGAACTTTAAAGTTGAAATGGATAAATTCCTCAAAAGAAGACAAACTACCAAAGCTCAAAAAAAATTAGATAACATGATGCCTATATCTAGTCAAGAAACTGAATTCATCGTTAAAATCCTCCCACAAAGTAGGACACCTGGGTGACTCAGTCACTTAAGTGTCTGACTCTTTATTTAGGCTCAGGTCATGATCTCAGGGTCAGGAGATCAAATCCCCGCATGGGACTCCACGCTCAGCGGGGAATCTGCTTGAGATTCTCTCTCTCCCTCTCTCTGCCTCTCCCCTACTCCCTCCCCAGCCATGCTCATGCTCTCTCTACATATATAAAAAATTTAAAAAAAACAAAAAACAAAAAAAAAAAACCTCCAACTCCAGAGGACTTTGTTAGGAATTCTACTAAACATTTACAGAAGAAACATTATCAGGGCACCTGCGTGGCTCAGTCAGTTAAGCAGCTGCCTTTGGCTCGGGTCGTGATCCCAGAGGCCTGGGATGGAGCCCCGCATCAGGCTCCCTGCTCCAACCGGAGCCTGCTTCTCCCTCTGCCTCTACCTCTGCCTCTGCCTGCTGCTCTGCCGGCTTATATTCTCTCAAATAAATAAAATCTTAAAAAAAGAAGAAACATTATCAATTCACAAACTTCCAGAAAATAAAGAGGAAGAAACAATTCCCAGTCCATTCCATGAGGCCAGAATTACCCTAACACCAAAACTAGACAAAGATATTACAAAAAATCAAAACTACAGACTACATCACTCAAAAAACTAGATGCAAAAATCCTTAACAAAAATTTTACAATCCAACATACGAAAAGAACCAAGTAGAATTTCTCCCAGAGATACAGACTGGTTTAGGAGTTTATTTTTTAAAAAAGAAAATCAAACCACGTTGTTCACTGTATTAGACTTAAAAAAGACAATTATCCTGATACAGAAAAATCACTTTAACAAAATTCGACATCTAGTCATAATTTTTGCTCTCACCAAGGGAGGAACAAGGAACTTCCTCAAGCTGAAGCAGGATCTACAGAGGACATGCACCTAACAATCATGCTGTGTGGTAACATAATGAACATTCTGACTGCTACTTTAACAGTTTTGTTTCAAAAAAAATTTTTTAAAGATTCTGTTTATTTGATGGAGACAGAGCACAAGTAGGCAGAGAGAGTGGCAGGGAGAGGGAGAAGCAGGCTCCGTGCTGGGCAGAGAGGCTGCCATGGGGCTCGATCCCAGGACCCTGAGGTCATGACCTAAGCCAAAGGCAGACGCTTAACTGACTAAGCCATCTAGGCACCCCTTTATCTCAAAATTTAAAAAAAAAACAATTCCACAAATGGGTAAGGGTACAACTGAAACCCTCACACAGTACTGACAGGAGTGAAGAATCGTACAACAGCCATTTCCTATAAAACTAAACAGATGTTCACAAAAATACTTTTATAAAGAGAAACTTATTCATGATTACCAAAAACTGGGAACAGCCGAGGTGTCCAGTATCAGGAGAAAGGACCAATAAACTAATCCATCCATGTAACAGAATACTGTATCCACACAGAAAAATCTTTCACAGGAGCACATATAATTTCATTTACATAAATGAAATAAAACTAAAGCGAATCTAATTTATAGTACAAAATTTCAGAACAGTGGTAACACCAGTGGGGTGGGGACAAGGACTGACCAAAACAAGGATTGAGGAAACTTTCTGGAGCAAGGGAGCCCCATGTGGGGCTCGATCCCAGCACTCCGGGATCACGATCGGAGACAAAGGCAGACACTCAACCAACTGAGTCACTCAGGTGCCCCAGACCCGTCCTCTATCTTGACAGGAGACTTGTATTACGGGAGGACATGCACGTCAAAAATCTTCATCTGGAGAAACTTAAGTGCACTTCACAGCATATAAATTTCTTCCCCCAACCCTGACCAAAAACCTAACACACACTAAACTCCAGTGACATGTATGCTAAAAGAATGCAAGGGTAAAATGTACTGTTGCTGCCAACTTTCTCTGAAATGCATCAAAAAATAAGATAGAATGATGGGCTAAACCCAAATACATAATTGTTTAGTATATGTAATTGCTCATGTATGCATAAAACATATTTAATTGTTTTACACGTGACAATATATATAGGCACACATATATGTAAATGATAATTTCGTACAATTTAGGTGGTAGGTAGATGGGTTTTCACTGTACAGCCCTTTCAACATTTCTGTAGGTTTAAATTTTTTATAAGAAAATACTGGAAAAGGAAGAAAGAAACAGCAATGTTTTCTCCCAGGAGACAAGGAAAGAGGGTTAGGGAAGAGGGTTTAGAGGAAGCAGTGTTCTCCACCAGATGCAGCTAAAAAGAAAAAAAAAAAAGAGCTAGGAAGAAAGAAAAAAACAATTATTAGGAAATAAATAGAAGATACTAAACATATTTCAATATATTTTATAGGTAAGATGTAGAAATTGGTTAATACATTGTTTAACATCTCTTTATACGTATATAGGTCCCTAAAGATTGCTTGCTATAGGGGTTGGGTTCAGGACATGTCAATTTGTAAGTACTGGTTTAAGTGTCTCAATCTAATCCATGACTTGCTGCACAGAAGTTAAGTGTAGGGTCACCTGCAGAAATGGCCACTCTGAACAGGAGAGCAAAGAAACTTGATACAGTGAAGAACCAAGAATAAGTACCTGATAAACAGAAAGACATTCTATGTTCATGGGTAGGGATATAGGGTATCAATACCACCCAAAGTGACCTAAAACACAATCTCTATCGAAATTCCAAGTCTCTTTTGCAGAAATGGAAAACCCAATCTTCAAATTCATATGGAAACGCAAGGGGTCCCAAATAGCCAAAACAATACTAAAAGGAGAAAAAAAGAACAAAGTTGGAAGGCTCACACCTCCTGATTTCAAAACTTACTACAAAGGTACAGTAATGACCAGCGTAGGGGCGCCTGGCTGGCTCATTCGGTGGAGCACACGACTTTTGATCTTAGGGCTGTAGGTTCAAGCCCCGGTTGGGTACAGAGGTTACTTAAAAATAAAATCCTAAAAAAAGCAGAAGTGTAGTACGAGCATAAGGACATGATTCAGACCAAATGAATAGAAATGAGAGCCCGGAAATAAACCCAAACATCCATGGCCAATGGATTTTTGACAAGGATGCCAAATCATTCAATAAGGGAAAAACAGTCTCTTCAATAAATGGTGCTGGGACAATGAATTTCCACAAGCAAAAGAACAAAGTTGGATCCTATTTCACACCATATTCAAAAATTAATTCAAAACGGATCGATGAGGGGTACCTCGGTGGCTCAGTCAGTTAAGTGTCTGACTTTGGCTCAGGTCATGATCTTGGGGTCCCAAGGTCGAGCCCCAGGTCGCGCTCCCTGCTCAATGAGGAGTCTGCTTCTCCCTCTCCCTCTGCTGCTCTCCCTGCCCTTTCTCTCTCGCTCACGTGCTCACTCTCTCTCTCAAATAAATAAAATCTTCTTTAAAAAATGGATCGATGATTTAAACAAAAAGAAATACAACCATAAACCTCTTAGAAGAAAACATACAAAAGAATCTTCATGACTGGATTTGGCAATGGATTCTCAGATATAACATAAAAAGCACCAGCAACAATAACAAAAACATGTAAACTGGACTTAACAAAATTTAAAATTTGTGTGCATTGATACTATTCAAAAGTCAAAAGAAACCTACAAAATGGGAAAAATATCTGCAAATCATATCTAGTAAGAGTTTAACAAGCAGGGGCGCCTGGGTGGCTCAGTGGGTTAAAGCCTCTGCCTTCGGCTCAGGTTATGATCTCGGAGTCCTGGGTTCGAGCCCCACATCGGGCTGTCTGCCCAGCGGAGAGCCTGCTTCCTCCTTCTCTCTGTCTGCCTCTGTGCCTACTTGTGATCTCTCTCTGTCAAATAAATACATAAAATCTTTAAAAAAAAAAAAGAGTTTAACAAGCAGAATAAAGAACTGCAATTCAACAATTAAAAACTGGGTAAAGGACTTACACAGAAATTTCTGAGGAAGGTACACAAATGGCCCAAAAAACACATGAAAGAAGCTCAACCTCACTGTCCACTGGGATGGCAAAGGTTCGGGGAGGAGAGAGAAAAGAGCAAGTGTCCGCAGGGACGTGGACAACGGGGCCCCTCACGCACTGCTGGCAGGAGCGGAGAAGGGTGAAGCCACTGTGGAAACAGCCTGGCAGTTCCTCAAAAAGCTAAACATAAAATTATCACATGGCCTAGCAATCCTGCTCCTAGGTATGCACCCCAGAAACCGAGAACAGGGCCCCAACCAGATACCCGTCAGCCAAAGTTCACTGCAGCATCACTCACGACAGCCAAAACACGGGATCGACCCAAATGTCTAACAAGAGACAGCCTGCCCACAACACGAGCTGTGTTCGTACACGCACATGACTGAGCCGCAGAAAGGAATTAGATCCTGATACTGGCTACCACACGGGCAAAGCCTGGAAACGTTGACAGGAGCGAAACAAGCCGGAAGGGCGGGGGGGGGGCACGACGCGGGTTAGGGCACGGCCTCCCGGGATGACTCTGCCCCCAGAGGCTGAGACGCCGCATCCCCGGCGCAGGCCGTCACTGAGCTGTGGCTGCAGCGGCCGGTGCCTTTTCGAGCAGTGTCTGCTCACAATGAAGCTGCGGTCTCCAGAACTCCAGCCCCCGTTCGCAGCAGGACTGAAGAGTCTGACGGAATTATTTGTCAAAGAAAATCATGACTTAAGAAGAGCAGGAGGAGCAGTGAGGCATTTACTGAACGGAGTAAAGCCTCAAGATGGGGATTTTGCTACCACTGCTCCCCCTGCTCAAATGAAGACCACGTTTCAGGCTTCGGGCACTCGCCTGATAAACGACGAGGGAGAAAAGTACGGAACAATTACTGCCAGGCTTCATGAAGAAGATTCTGAAACTATGACACTGCGGACTGATGTCACGGATGGAGACACGCCGAGCAGCGGAGCCACGCTGAACGCAGAGACGTCACTCTACGCTCTAGGGTTTTAGGTTTTGACGGTACCTTCTTTGACTACTTCAGTGGTTATGAAGATTTAAAAAATAAGAAAGTTAGATTTGTTGGACATGCTAAAGAGAGGATAGAAGAACGTTATCTTCGAATTTTACAGTATTTCCAGTCTTATGGGAGAACTGTAGACAAACCTGGTGACCACGATCCGAAGACTTTGGAAGCAACTGTAGAAAACGCAAAAGGCTTGGCTGGAATATCAGGAGAGAGGATTTGGGTGGAACTGGAAAAAATTCTCACTGGTAACCGTGTAAATCATTTGATTCACCTCATCTATGATCTTGATGTGGGTCCTTACATGGGCTTACCTACTAATCCAAGGTTAGAAGAATTTAACAAAGTTAGTAAAAATGTTGATGGTTTTTCACCAAAGCCAAGGACTCTCTTGGCCTCGTTATTCAAAGTACAGGATGATGTCACCATATTGGATTTGAGGTTGAAGATTGCAAAAGAAGAGAAGAATCTTGGTATATTCATAGTTAAAAACAGTACAGATTTGAGTTAAAGCAACAGATAGTTCAGAGCCACTGAAACCCTATAAAGACTTCATCACAGATGCTAGGGAAGCTGACGCAACGGCCCGCACGTGTGAGCTCCTCACGTACCAGGGAGAGCACGGTCTCCTGCCGCAGACGCAGAAGTGGCGCACTGCTCCACTTCCTGCAAGTGCCACGACATCAGAAAAGGGGGCATGTCATCAGGAAAAGAAATGAGGGCCCTGCTGCAGCAGTTGCGAGAACAGCGGAAAAAAGCAGCTACCAAATGGAGAAAGATGAGCTCCTAAGTTACATAAAGAGCGAAAACTGATGAGAGCTGGCACTCAATAGCAGAAAATTTGGGATAAGGTTAGGTTTTCTTCTCTCCCTCTCAGTGAGATTTAAGAGACTTCAATATATAGCAGAATGAAAGCAGCTTAGAGGACCTTCTCAGATCAACAGAGGTCTTTTGTTGTGAGTTTCAGGCAGTAAATTCAAGTCTACCTCCTCTTAATCTCACTTATATCCTTGAACCTTGTGATTCTTCTGGGATAGTTCCTGCCGTGAAGAGTCTAGTTGGCTTCCCTGTCTTCATCTGTTCAGGCATCCCCCCCCAACCCCCGGCGTAGCACACTACTAATCTTAAAAAGTGGTAACTGTCTTTAAGAAAATAAAGTGTTTAATGTTTGCAATTGGAAAAAATAAAAATAAGTGAAATAAGCCAGTCACAAAAAAATTCCACTTACATAAAACATCTACATGGGGCACCTGGGTGGCTCAGTGGGTTAAAGCCTCGGCCTTCGGCTCAGGTCGTGATCTCAGGGTCCTGGGATCGAGCCCCGCATCGGGCTCTCTGCTCAGCAGGGAGTCTGCTTCCCCCTCTCTCTCTGCCTGCCTCTCTCCCTACTTGTGATCTGCCTCTCTGTCAAATAAATAAAATCTTAAAAAAAAAATCTACAGTAGGCAAATCCATGGAGCTAGGGTAAATTACAGGTTACCAGGAGCTGGGGTGGAGAGGATAAAGTTATTGTCTCACGCTTACAAGGGATGAAAATTTTGGAAACACAGTGGACCCTTAAACAACACAGGTTTGAACTGCACAGGTCCACTTAAACACAGATTTTTTCCTCAAAAAAAATTACTATAAATGCATTTTCTCTTATGATTGTTTTTTCTTACGATTTCTTAACATTTTCTTTTCTCTAGCTTACTTTATTTTAAGAGCACAGTATACAATACATATACACTTGCTGACTGTTGGTGCTGTCACTAGAATTCTGGGCAACCATGGACTATTAGTAGCTAAGTTTAAGGGGAGTCAAAAGTTAGATTTGACTGTGCAGAGGAAGGGAGGGTCAGTGCCCCTAACCCTCGTGATATCAGGGTCAACTGTAAATAGAGCAGACAGTTGCAAAACAGTGTGAATATTATTAATGCTAACGCTGTGTACTTAAAAATGGGAAAGATGACTAATTATTATATATATTTTATCATAATAAATATCTTTCAATATGCTTAGAACATTTAAAAGAGGATAAAATATTTCATTACTTACTTGATATTGATTGCATACTGAAATATTTTTAAAATGAGGTTAAATAAACTAAATTATTAAATATCTTTAAAAATCTAGGGGTGCCTGGCTGGCTCAGTTGGTTAAGCATCTACCTTTGGCTGTCTTTGGCTCAGGTCATGATCCTAGGGTTGTGGGTTCAGGGAATCTGCTTATCCCTCTCTCTCTGAACCTTTCCAGCTCACCGGTCCTCTCTCCCACATGCATGCACGTCTGCACACTCTCACTCAAATAAATAAACAAAATCTTAAAAAAAAAAAAAAAAACAGAAAGCCAGAAAAACAGGCTGAGGAGGTCTTACAAAATACCAGTGAGGGCTTCTCCACGGACCCAGGGGGCCAGGACTGGTGGAGCTACCGAGGGTCCTGTGCTCAGAGAGGCCAGTACTGGGTTTAGCGCTCTGTTGTCACCATACTGAAATTGTTAATAATTTTAATTTTGAATTTATATTTTATAAAAGTAAAGTCTGACAGGACAACGGGCACAGGTCAGGAGCGTGGAGCTTCAGCGGACACATGGTCCTCCCTCGAGTTTTCCTGGGAAAGATCCTGCCCCTGCTCACCATCCCCCACTCACCCAACCTCTCCCTCTCCGCCCTCATCCTGCAACCAGTCCCTCTGTCCTGTACCACTTGGGCAGTAACCAAGCCGTCAGCAAGTCCACATTCCGTCATCACCTCCAGCGGAAGCCCAGCATAGACTGAGGGAGAGAAGAGGTCAAGGTGGGGACCTCGAACCCTGCCTGGATCGAGGTACCGCGAGCACCCCAGCGCAGAGGCTGCTTTCCCTTGAGAGTCACCCACGTGCTGTGGGTTGGGATGGGACAACAGGCCTGTGGGCCAGCCCGGGTCCACACTGTCACTGTGCACCGTGCCCTGTAGATTACATAGCCAGCCCCTACTTTAACTATCAAAGGTTAACTGTCAAAAAAATCAAGAGACTCTAATGAACAGCAGGGTTTAGATCTACTTTTAGAAAAGAAGATAAGGAAGAGTCAGTCTTCCCTAAAGTTCATTTTTTCTCAGACAGCCTTTCGACAAGAACTCTACAGCCTAAAATTTGAGGTCTTAACACTTGGGGCAAAAAGAGTCCCAGATACTTTGGAAATCAGAGAAGGCAGAGTGATACCCCACTGAAATTTGAAATGCTGGGTAAGGAAGTGGCAAGAACCACAGACAGGTGTTCCCTCAGCTCCTTCAATCTCCAGTACAGACTCTGGAAGCCTCGGTCTTCCATTAAATTCCCTTTTGCTCGGGGCGCCTGGGTGGCTCAGTGGGTTAAGGCCTCTGCCTTCGGCTCGGGTCATGATCTCAGGGTCCTGGGATCGAGCCCCGCATGGGGCTCTCTGCTCAGCGGGGAGCCTGCTTCCCCCTCTCTCTCTGCCTGCCTCTCTGCTTACTTGTGATCTCTCTGTCAAATAAATAAATAAAATCTTTTAAAACAAATTCCCTTTTGCTCAAGCCGGTCTAGTGTTGGCTCCTGTTGCTCAAGACCATGAAACTCTAAGTCTGCGGAGGATGGAGATGTGTTATCTACACACAGATGGGAGTACAGGTGTGTTAAGAAGAAACACATCTGACATGGAAAAGAATTCTTAATATGAGAGTCGGTGAAAAGACAAAACAAAGCCAGTACGGTATCTTAGTTTGATCTCCCACTTAAAAAATTCTAGGAAGACGTACAATAATATTAGCAATGGGTATTTTGGGTAATGGCTTACAAATGAGTTTTCTTATATCTATGTTTCTGCATATATTTTCTTATTTTTCTAAACGGAACTTCATATTGCTTAAATTTTAAACAATTTTATAAAACACAGAACTATAGATTTAAAAAAACAAAACTTTTCCCCCAAAAGAATTAATAACATTTACCTCAATAAGTTAACTTAATAGTTGAAAGCCATTCAAATCTCTCAATTTTCCGTTGAGAAGTATGTATGTGTCTGTGTCAGCACAGTCAAGAAAGTAAACAAATCTTGAACAAAATCAGATGAATAAACACATTCTTAGGGTGACTAAGGAAGCAGAAGTTAGTGAGGAATGTTGCTCTATACAATGTCAAAAACGAAGGATATCAGGATGAAAACTTTTAGTTATGACTTATGTTTCATCTAAGAATAAAACAAAACCAATTTTGGATCAGAATTCCATTTAAAAAGTGAATTCACATTCAAGGAGACGAAAGAGACATGACAACTGAAGGCCATGCCTGACTCCAGACTGGGTCCCTCACAGACAGGAGTGCTACAAATGGTCCGCCAAGATAAAAATACCGACTTACTGCTGCTGATAACCACCCTGTGGTAATATAAGAGACCATCCTTATTCTTAGAAAACACACATTTGAGGGGCGCCTGGGTGGCTCAGCGGGTTAAGCCTCTGCCTTCGGCTCGGGTCGTGGTCTCAGGGAACTGGGATCGAGCCCCACATGGGGCTCTCTGCTCAGCAGGGAGCCTGCTTCCCCCCCTCTCTCTGCCTGCCTCTCTGCCTACTTGTGATCTCTCTCCTCTCTGTCAAGTGAATAAATGAAATCTTTAAAAAAAAAAAAAAAGAAAAGAAAACACACATTTCAAGTATTACACACACACAAGTGAGCAAATGTTAAAGCAAACAGGATAAAATAAGGACTGGTTAATCCGGTTAAAGGGTAATGTGTTCCTGATCTCGCTCAGCCTGGATTGATGGGTGTTAACCAACTGGGTTGTGGTTTTAAATTCCATGTTCCTGGAATACCCTAATTCTTTCCACTGGGCAATCCTACCCATTCTTTAAAAACAAGCAAAAAACAGTTCAAATCTCATCTCCGTAAAGGCTACTCTAAAGGTGCCTGGTGCCTCAGATGGTTGGGTGTCTGCCTTCGGCTCGGGTCATGATCTCCAGGTCCTGGGATCAAGACCCTCGTCGGGCTCCCCGCTGAGCTGGGAACCCACTTCTCCCTCTGCCTCTGCCTCTGCCCCTGCTTGAGCTCTCTCTGTCTCTGTCTCTGTCTCAGTAGCTCTCTCGAAGGAATAAACTAAAAAAAAAAAGCTTACTCTAGCCTCCCGAGTTAGAAGTGATCCTTCCCCGTTTCTCACTGTTACTGTTAAGTTTGTCTCTCAGTTCCTGCTAAAGGGTCATCTCTCTAATAGGGCAGAGTATTCCAGTACCTAATTCTCTATGTTCCTTCACTGTAATAAGGACACAGGCCCAAAGATTAACTGATTTGCCCAAGAGCACATAAGTAGCTAAGAGCCAAGACCGAAATAAAAGGCGTCTCTTTATTCCCCCCGTGATCCACAAACATGCTCGGTCCACCACCGGAGAGCACTGTCCCTTCACGGTTCATTTTCTGAGCATCTCTACCACACGCCAGGCACCACTGTTCGGGGTTCCTACATATCATCACTTGAAATACCCTGTATCTATATACATGTAACTTGTGTTCTTAGCTTATTAATATATATTCTCTACAAATATTACTTATATACATGGGCTTACTGTGAGAAAATGATTTATAAGACAGTTATAAGAAATGATTTATTTATAAGGTCATTCAGATAACCAAATAGGTATTTCTCAGATAAATTTGGTCTTCATTCACAGTTCCTAAAAATGCTTCCAAACCATAAAGGTGCAGTGGCTGTCTCGTTATTTGTGAAGGTGACTTGTAGACCCTACCCAAGAGCTCGGCTGGTTCCCAGGAGGACCAATCATGTGATTAGGGGGCTCCTACCCCGGCTTCTGGGGACGTGAGAGGAACTGGAGGTTGGATCAGTGAACGACTTAATCAATCTTGACTATGTGATGAAGCCTCGATAAGAATTTTATTCACTTCGGAGAAACTCTCCCACACATGGGAAACCAGAACACCTCATGTCCTATCAGAATTGGGTCCAGGAACTGTTTACGAGAGTTATCTATGACTAATGGACTATGTCCTTATCTACCTGCCCAATCTTATCTCCAAATAATTACCTTGCTCTCGTTCCCATGCATCAAATATGACGTATAAACAGAGGTATAAAGAACTCAGAGGCTCTTTCACTTAAGACTATTCCTGAGCAGGAATTCTACCCAAGAGCTTCCACTCTGGTATCTCCCCAGCCTTTTATTTGCAGATGGGACTTTCAGTCACAGTCTGTTATTAAAAGTATTGCTCTACTTGGGTTTTTACTTTTGTTCATTCATTCAGAGCTTATTTGTTAAAAAAAAAAAATATATATATATATATATATATAAAACATCTATGTGCAGACCACAATTCTGATCACAGGTAATACAGTGGATGAACAAAACAAAGAGGTCCTTGTCTTCTTATATTCAAGGGGGCGGGGGCGTGGAGACAAAATGAGTGTCAGGTACTGTGAGAGCTCTGAAGGAAAACAGAGCAGGTAAGACAACAGAGAAGAGAGAAGGCAGCATTTCGGAGGGAAGAGCTCTTTGAGGTGGCAGCGTCTGAACAGAATTACTGGGGTCCTTCAGAAATTAGTATTTGTCTACTTGAGGGCAAAAATCAATCCTGGCCATTAATAAGGACCATGGTAATTATCAGTCTTTCGGTATTAGACCACCTTTTATAAATAAAATCAATCCGAATGAAAGCATGATATTTGAAAATTAAGAAACTGAACCCTTCCCAGGCCAATACTGTGAACTGAATTGTTCACAAGTTTTTAAAAAAAATGCAAAGTAGACATGGTCTTAAACATGCACAGAATTACCAATGGCTTTAACGATAAACACCAAGCCTGACTTACGATTTCTACTTCTTTACTACAGATGCCAGCCATACATTCTCAAGTTATGAGAAAGGAAAAAACTATGAGAACACAACTTATCAAAGTATGTGACTGTGACCTTAATTTTTAAACTTTTGTTAAAACTGCCTATATTAAATTCACAAATCAGAAAAGCCCTATCACATCATATATGAATCCCCATTTGGTAATTACTCCAATAATCCAGGGGATTAAGTTAGGGTCTTCTTTGCTAAAATAACAAATAATTCAACACATTCCCTTTGAAGATCAAAAACTAATATATTTGATAACTAATAACTATAAAAAGCCCCACTTAAAAGTAACTTTAAAAACTTGAACAGCTTAAAATAGCTCACTTTAAGTCGGAAAGACGTAAGTAAGAACTAATGATGTTCTCATGCCGTCATTTGAAATATTAGCAATTTCCACCTCGAGGAACCTGACCCGTTCTTCAAACACTCCCCGTTCAAATCTCACTTCCAAAAAGCCAACCCTGCATCTCCAGTGTTACCGTCCTCTCTTATCTCACTTCTGTGCTCTTACCTTCAGCAACTCCTTGCAGCTGTCAAGCCCAATATCCACAAGAATGCCTTTCACCTTTTTTCGTACCTTCCTGATGTTGTCAAGATTTTCCACAGGAATTTGAAACATTTTTGAATTTTTTCCTTAAAACAAAGAAAAAAGAAAACAAAACTGAGTACCTATACTGACATCTATATATTTAACTGAGCTGGTAAAACACTAAGAACAATAATTTTCAGAGTGCCTGGGTGGCACAGTTGGGCGTCCAACTTGGTTTCGACGATCTTGGGGTCGTGAGACTAAGTCCATCGGGCTCCACACTCCACATGAAGTCTGCCTGAGACTCTCTCTCCCTCTTCCTCTGCCCCTCCCCACCGCACACTCTCCCTCAAATAAATAAATCTTTAAAAAAGAGAGATAGAGAACAGAGTAATTCCCAACAAATTGTGCTAGGACAACTACACATCCACATACCAAAGAATGAAGTTAGACTCTTTCCTTCCATCACACACAAAAAGTAACTCGAAATGGACCATGTAAGAGTTTAAATTTTAAATCTTTTAAAAGGAAACAGGCATAAATCTTCATGACCTTGGATTTGGCAATGGACTCTTAGATAGACACCAAAAATCACTAACAACTAAAGAAAAAGAGAATTGGATCTCACCAAAATAAAACTTAATATTTTTAGTTATTTATTTGAGTGAGAAGTGCAGAGAGAGAGAGCGCACACAGAGGCAGGGGTAGCAGCAGAGGGAGAAGGAGAAGCAGACTCCCTGTTGAGCAGGAAGCCAGATGCGGGACTCAATCCCAGGACCCCGGGATCATGACCTGAGTTAGAGGCAGATGCTTAACCAACTGAGCCACCTAAGCACCCCCAAAATAAAACACTTCTACACTTCAAAGAAAACCATCAAGAACACAAAAAGAGAATCCACAAAATGGGAGTAAACGTTTGCAAATCATATTTCTAATAAGGAACTAATATCCAGAATATATAAAGAACAGAACTTTTATAACTCAATCATTAATAGACAAATAACCCAACTTAAAGAGGGGCGCCTGGGTAGCACAGCCTGTTAGGTATCCAACTCATGGTTTCAGCTCAGGCCGTGATCTCAGGGTCATGGGACCCAGCCCCGCGTCAGGCTCTGCGCTCAGTGTAGGGTCTGCCTGAGAGTCTCTCTCCCTCTCCCTCTGCCCCTCCTGCTCAAGCTCTCTCTAAAAAATAATAAATCTTAAAAAAAAAAAGAAGAGAAAAAAACGGGGAAAAGATCTGAATTTCTCCAAAGATAATATGCAAATGGCCATTAAGCACCTGATAAGATGCTAAACAAATTAGCTGTGGGAAAAATGAAGCTCAAAACCACAATGAAATACATAACTTTATGCCTACTAAGATGACCATAATTTAAAAAAAGAGAAAAAACACAAGTGTTGGAAAGGATGTGGAGCACCTGGACCCCTCCTACATTGTGGTAATATTGTATAATGGTGCAGTCACTTTGGAAAACAGTCTGGCAGTTCCTCAAAAGATGAAACATACAGGTCCCATATGAATCATCAATTTCACCCAAGAGACATTAAAATCACGCATCCAAACAAAAACTTGTTCACAAAAGTTCGCAGCAGCATTACTCATAATAGCCAAAAAGTAGAATCAACCCACACGTCCATCAGCTGATGAGCGGGTAAATGAACTGTGGTAGAAGCAGACAATGAATGTCTGGCCATGAAAAGGACTCAAGTGCCGACCGGTGCTGTGATGTGGCTTATCCCCGAGGACCATTATGCTCGGTCAAAGAAGCCAGACACGTAGGACCACACATTGCCGGGTTCCCTCAGAAAAAGTGTCCAGAACAAATTCACAAGGACAGAAAGCAGAATACCCGTTGCCGAGGGCCGTGGAGGAACGGAAGGTGACGGCTAAGGGGAACAGGGTTTCTTTTGAAACAATGACTGTGTTTTAAAAGTCAACTGTGGTGATGTTTGCACAACTGTGTGAATATACCAAACACGAGTGAACTACGCACTTTAAATAGGTGAATTGTATGGTATGTAAATTGCATCTCCACAGAGCTGTTTTTAAAATATCTAAAAAGGCATAAACTTAAACTAAACCCTGTGGTACTTGACCAAACAGGAAGCACAGGTGTGACCTGACTGTTTTTGATACATGCGCACATAGAAAATACAGTTGGAAATGTGTGCGTATGTATCCCACAGCTTTGTTCACTGAGCGAGTCCGGAAGCATTTACACACGCCAGGAGGAGTGAGCACTCCTGAGGCCCAAATCTTTTTCTTCTTCTTCTTCTTCTTCTTCTTTTTATTTACTTGAGAGACAGAATGAGAGCAAGTGGGCTGGGGGAAGGACACAGGGAGAGTCTCAGGCACACTCTGCACTGAGCACAGAGCCTAACACAGGGCTCGATCGCATGACACTGAGATCACAACCTGAGCCGAAACCAAGAGCTGGATGCTTAACTGACTGCACCACCCAGGCACCCCCAAATCTTACTTTTTAATACCACCTTCCGTTAAAAAGAACCAGGGCTCCTGAGAGAAATGGCTGATTCTAGGGCTGGAGCGTGGAAAAGGCAGGACTAGCCAACACTGCCCTGTACCAGAAAATAAGAAAGAGTGGCTCAAAGAATGGCGAGACACGCGAAAAGGACTCAAAACAAACCAACGTAAGCAAATTCCCACAACCCAAACGGGCAAGTTGGGCATCAAATAAATGATAGTACTAGATTACAGCCTGTGGCACTGAAGTTTCCAAACACAATGCAACAGTACCTCCCGTCCCACATGCTCTTTTACAATATGATCTTGGGGCATGTGGGGGGCTCAGTCAGTTAAGCACCTGACTCTTGATTTTGGCCCAGTCATGATCTCAGTGTCGTGAGATCAAGTCCCATGTCCGTGCTGCATAGGGCACGGAGTCTGCTCAACACTCTCTCCCTCTCCTTCCACACATGCTCTAATAAATAAATAAATCTTTTTGTTCTAATAAGTAAATCTATATGATCTTGACAGTCCTCCCCCAAAGTGGGGCATTTATGCCCCATCCCTTGAACCTGGGCATGGTCTGCGGCTGCCTCAACCAATAAAGTGTGGCAGAGGTAATGCCACGTGACTTCCAAGACTACATAAAAATGCTACTTGCTTCCACTCGCTCTCTGGGGACCAACAATCTTGGAATCCAGACACCATGTCATAGGGAAGTTCAACTAGCCCACATGGAGACGCCACATGGAGATGTCCCACCGTCAATCACCAGACACGGAGTGAAGACACTTCTAGACACCTGGCTGACAAGGGCTGACAAGGCACCCCGTGTCTGGATCTTCCCAGATGAGGAACAGAAACAAGCCATTTCCCCTGCTCCAGTCTAAACTCCGATTCAAAGAATTACTGAGTTTTAATTGAATGTTTTATTCTATGAAGTTCTCGGGTGATTTGGTATATATCAACAGTAACTAAAATATAACCCAGCAGAATATAAACTTAAGTCCATGGTGACATAAATAATTAAATACACTGAAAATCCGACGAAGAACGGGATATATACGTGATTTCCAAGCACCTCCCTAAAAATTACTTAATCATAACCAAAGGAAAGGGGAGCCTGGGTAGCTCAGTTAAGCATCCAACTCTTGATCTGGGCTCAGGTTATGATCTCAGGGTCATGAGTTTGAGCCCAGGGTCAGGCTCCACCCTGGGCATGGAGTCTGCTTAAGATTCTCTTTCCCTCTAAATAAATAAATAATAACCAAAGGAAAAAGTAATTCACAGAAGTCTGGTAGACTTCTTAGCCCAAATCAACAGACACTTTACAAAATAACCAGCCTATAACATTCAAGTGTCCAGACCATACAAGGTAGCACTATCCATGACAGTCAAACTGTGGAAACAATGCAAATGTCCTTCAAATGGTAAATGGATAAACAAAACGTGGTATACCCACATAAAAGAATGCTACTTGGCATTAAAAACTAGGTACTGATGCATGCCACAACATGAATGAATCTCAAAAACATTACCCTATGTGAAAGAAGCCAGATGCAGAAGTTCTCTCACTCTCTGACTCCATTTATGTGAAATATTCAGAAGAGACAACTCTACAGACCTAGAAGGTAGGTTAGCAGTTGGCTGGGAGCGGAAACAGGTTTTTTGGAGTGCGCCAGAAACGTTCTATCATTAGATTGTGGTGATGGCTATACGACTCTACATGAATTACACACTTTCAAAATAAGATCATGGAAGGAAAACTAAGGAACTATTTCCCACTGGAAGAAACTAAAATAAATACAATGTGCAATTCTAAGCTGACTCATCAGAAACGTTATTGGAACACTAGCAAAATTTCAATGGGACCTGAGGATTCGACGATAATAATGGACTGATTTCCTGATTCTGATGACTGTATTCTGGATATGTGGGGGAATGCTCTTATCATAGAAAACAGACAATATTTGGGGTAATGTGGCATCTTGTTTGGCAAGTTACTTTCAGATGTTTCAGGGATAAAGTTCTTTGCATTATACTTGCAATTTCTATGAATCTGCAACTATTTCAAAACTTTAAAAAAAAAAACAAAACTTTTTTTAATGTGTAAGCTATCAAAGCTAAAAAAGTCAAATCAGATTTAAAAACACCAGGTTAGAAAAATGAATGCCAATCTTTTATTATCAGAACAATGACTTTTAAAGATTGATAATTATTGGCAGTGAAACCAAGTAGAAAAAATCATAATTTCTACGTGCGTAGAGGGCAGTTTGGCCGTCTCTCCCAAGACTTTAAATGACAACGTCGACGAGTGAGCAATTCCACTTTTACAGCCGTCCTGTGACCCCTCCTCCCCCAGCGCATGCCCAGTGCCCCTCCTCCCCCAGCGCATGCCCGGTGCCCCTCCTCCCCCAGCGCATGCCCAGTGCCCCTCCTCCCCCAGCGCATGCCCGGTGCCCCTCCGAGTTTGCGCTGCTTGCACGGCACCATGTTCCAATGATCTATTTACGTATCTATTTCTCCTATTAGACTTAACTTCTTTAGGGTAAGAATCATGTTTTCTTTGCATGTCTGGGACCGATCACAGAGTGTAATATACAGCAAGTGTTCATAATAAGAGAACAAGAGATAAAATAAAACAGGGTAGGAATCATGGGGCTCCTGGGTGCCTCAGTCATTAACCACTTGTCTTTGGCACAAGTCATGATCCCAGGGTCCTGGGACGGTTCGAGTTGGAGCCCAAAACAATCCAGGCGAACAGATCAGCATCGAAAAATTACTGAGGTAAAGGAAAAGTCTCAATACATTTGGCCAAAAGTAAGTAAAACCTAAAAAGGTATATTGGAATCAAATGGGTGCGGTTGCGGGGAGGAAGGGGTAACAGGTGAGACAAGAATTCCCAGTGGGTACGAAGGAAACACAAAGTTTCTGAGAAGTTCATTTGGAATGATTTTTCCAAACCTCGTTATCTATGTCCAAAGTAGATCTTGGGTTCAGTGTAAGGAGAGACTGAAGGATCATTTAGCATGTTGTAACTGAAAAATATTAAATCCTATGAAATAAAGTAAAAAATAATAATAATAAAATTACTAAAAATGAAACGCACTGAATTGGGTTCTGGCCTTCAAAAGCCCCACCTAGGGGGGTCTGGGGGGCTCAGTCCGTTACACGTCTGACTCTTGATCTCAGCTCAGGTCTTGAGCACAGCGTCACGAGTTCAGGCCCCAAAGCCTCACCTGATAGAGGCACTGTCAGGAACCTCATGATGGTGTTCCTAAAAACTAAACACAAGGTCACTTTCAAGCCCACACTGGCTTCTTTGGCCACAGCAAGCCTCAATAAAAATTACTGTTAGATGCTTTTTACTCCACTCTATCAGACTTGCTCTCATTTCCTCCTTAAAGTTCCATTGCCCTCTCTACCCTCTGGGGTTCTTCCTTCCCCAGAGCTGGCTGTTAAACAGAACTGTCCCAGGCTAAGACCATCATCCACATGTATCTGCACAAGGAAGCTAAATTTATTGCTTGCAAAGAAGTACGGCTTTACAGAGTAAGCACTGATCTCATGACGGGGTTTTGAGAAGCATGGCATACAAGGACTGGTGGACTCTCAGAGGCACCAGTTTAGGGCCTGGTTAATTATCAGAGACTGGTTCCGGGAGGCCGATGCAGACGGGCGAACTCTCAGGAGGATACTGAAATGAGGCTGTCAGTGACTGGGCAATTTCAAACGGGCCCGTAATTACTTGTTCAAGGCTTGGGCGTAGGGCCAAGGAAATGTCAGTCTTCTTTCCTCAATCTGGAGAATAGGAACTTTCTATTCTCAAATGTAAGCACCCCCATTTCCTCACCACTGTTACTGTGGTTCCCCCAAAACAAGCTCGGTAAACCTGTACCTTCAGCATTAGGAAACAGTAGGCGAACACGGCGGCACTGATCTACCGACCTCAGTTCACAGCAAATTACCTTTCACATCAGTGTGCGGTACCCGGGGACCTACCCAAAATGCCACTCACAAGCACAAGAAAAGAGTGTTTCCCAAAGGGGCATTAACAGGGTTTCTTTTGTTGTTTTTTAGTATCATGATCATTTAAGAACATTCCATTCTGAAAACGTACACTCCCCAAAATTAGTGGTTGTGGTAATAAAGCCGCAGAACTCTGGAGTTCCTGTGAAATGCAAGGCCTCAAAGGGTCTCACATGAGTGCCAACACTTCTCCGTCATGGTCTCACCAGCACAGACTCTGGAACTGTCCTCCCCGGGTTCAAATCGGTCCTGCAGCTCACAAGCTGTGTACTCTCTGGCACGTCACTCCGACTCCGGCCTCGGGTGCCCACCTGGAAAACAGGAGAGTTGCCCCGAGCAGCTTGTGAGGAGGAAGGAGTTAGTACAGGAACAGCACTCAGACTGCAAACATCTCATGAAATGTCCCAACCGCGGGATACAGGATTCTGTTTTCAGCAACTTAAAGAACACACAATACTCGCGGCATCAGTGCGGTTCCTAGACGCGAGCCTTCAGCAAGTCGCGGGCCTGGGCGTGCCCGCGTGTAACACAAGGCCCGGGTACACGGGTGACAGCCGGCGCTGAGGACGCGCAGAGGCTGGGAAGCTGGCTCCTCCAAGGGACCACACCCACAAACTCACCAAGAGCATCCGGCAAACCTGGGTTTACACGGGGCCCGGCGATCTCTCACCTAGCCTGTTGCCACAAGTCCGCCTTCACCTCCCATAACCAATCTATCCTAGCCCTAAACGCACCTCCCGGTGCCACAATTCAGCAGGTCTCCCCCAACTCCTGTCCGTCCCCTTCTCCACGCAGACCCGTCACATGTCCACACGAAAAGACCACCAACTCCAACTGAAATATCCGAGTCCGTCCATCGGCCCGCGAGCTCTCCAGTGTCCGCTCTGGGTAGCGCACATGCATTCCTTACCTCCGACCCAGCATCATGAGGCTGCCCTTTGCACAAGCCCTCCAGGCACTGGCCTTCCGGGGACTGGCCCTCCAATCACAGGCCCTCCAGGCACTGGTCCTCCAGGCACAGGCCCTCCAGGCACTGGCCCTCCAGGTACAGCCCCTCCAGGCACTGGCCCTCCAGGTACAGCCCCTCCAGGCACTGGCTCTCCAATCACAGGCCCTCCAGGCACTGGTCCTCCAGGCACTGGCCCTCCAATCACAGGCCCTCCAGACACCGGTCCTCCAGGCACAGCCCCTCCAGACACTGGTCCTCCAGGCACAGGCCCTCCAATCACCAACCCTCCAGGCACTGGCCCTCCAGGTACAGGCCCTCCAGGTACAGGCCCTCCAAGCACTGGCCCTCCAAGCACTGGCCCTCCAATCACCGACCCTCCAGGCACAGGCCCTCCAATCACCGACCCTCCAGGCACAGGCCCTCCAATCACCGACCCTCCAGGCACTGGCCCTCCAGGTACAGGCCCTCCAAGAACTGGCACTCCAGGCACTGGCCCTCCAATCACGGGCCCTCCAATCACAGGCCCTCCAGGCACTGGTCCTCCAATCACGGGCCCTCCAATCACAGGCCCTCCAGGCACTGGCCCTCTAGGCACAGGCCCTCCAGGTACAGGCCCTCCAAGCACTGGCCCTCCAGGCACAGGCCCTCCAGGCACAGGCCCTCCAATCACCGACCCTCCAGGCACAGGCCCTCCAATCACCGACCCTCCAGGCACTGGCCCTCCAGGTACAGGCCCTCCAATCACTGGCCCTCCAGGTACAGGCCCTCCAATCAC
>CM052808.1:80547138-80597443 GCA_028533885.1 Nasua narica | reverse complement strand
ACTGGCCCTCCAATCACAGGCCCTCCAGGCACTGGCCCTCCAGGTACAGGCCCTCCAGGTACAGGCCCTCCAATCACCGGCCCTCCAGGCACTAGCCCTCCAGGCACTGGCCCTCCAATCACCGGCCCTCCAGGCACTAGCCCTCCAGACACTGGTCCTCCAATCACAGGCCCTCCAGGCACTGGCCCTCCAGGCACCTGGACTCTCAGCCCTACCGACTGCAGAACACCCCGGTGCTCCCCGCCGCCGTCTGGCACCTGCTCCCCGCAGGGAAGGCCCGGTACCCCTCTCCCGGAGCCTGCGATTACCCTTCTATTCAACGCTAACGTTCGGCTCCCGTCCGAGGAACCCCTAGGACACCGATCAGGACGAAGCGCGCGCCGTCTGAACCGGCAGGCCCCCTTTCTGCCGCTCCAGAGCCGGACGTGAGCAGAAATTCCGCAACACAACCCTGTCCAGGGCGGCCAGCACAGGCCGGGGAAAAGTTAGCACGGTACGTCAGCGTCTGCACAGCCACCAGCCCCGCTCAGGCCGGAGCGCGCCGCGGCCCTCCCGCCGCCCGCGCCGCCCCAGGCCAGAGCCCCGCGCCCCCGGACCGCGCGGCCGGCCTCGGCGGTCACCGGCCGCTGCCCCGGGCACAAGCTCCGGGAGCCCGGCAGCGGGGAGGCGCGCCCGGGGCCGCCCTCGCCAGCGCCCGGCCCGCGCCCCGCCGCTGCTCTCCACGCGGCCCGCCCCCTCCCCCTCCCCCTCCCCCTCCCCCTCCCTCTCCCCCTCCCTCTCCCCCTCCCCCGGCGACCACCCCCGACGCGCACGTGACGCGCAGGGTGACGGGCGCCCGCCCGGCCGCCAACCCCGCGCCCTGAGAGCGCCGCGGGATTCGCGAGGCGGCCGCGGACTGTGGGCGGGGCGGGGCGGGGCCGCCGTCGGGACTCGGCGGGCCTGAGCCGGGCAGGGCCGGGGGCGTCGCCGCGGGACCTGGCCGGGGTCGTACTTACCGCTGGGCGCGCACAGCGCCGCCGCTGCGTCCCCCGCCGCCTCTCGCCGCGCCGCTGCGGCCCGCCGGGGCCCCGCGCCTGCGCCCGCCTCCGCCCCGCGCGGCGGGACCCCCGCCTCGGCGCGCGCCCACCCCCGCGCGACCCCGTCCCCTCCTCCCAGCGCGGCCAGAAAGAGAAAATGGCGCTCGATTTGCCTCCGGAAGTGACGCGCGCCCTCATTTGCATGCCAGTACAGCCAGCCAATGAGAGGAGAGTGTGCATGGGACCCCCTGGGCCCTGTCCCACAGGACCCTTGGGGCCCCTGCCTGAAGCTGGACTGGAGGCTCTGGAGTGGGAGTGGGGGTTCCCTGTTGGAGCCCCCGCCCCTAACCCCCTTCCTGCCACAGTGGGCTGGCCTGCCAGCCTCTCCCTTGCATCTTTGCAAACTCTCGAGAGAGTTTGAGTAGGTGATGACGTCATTGGAAGGGGTGGGACAAGGGTGTCGTTCACCACGTGACCAGTCACGTGGACTCACCAGAGCTTTGGCTTCATTTGCATGGAATGGGGGTGGAGCTAGTGGCAGTAGCAGGAATGGTGGCCCCGCCCACATCTCAGAGCCAATAGGAAGCCACCTGTGAGGAGGCTCCTGAGCTGCCATTGGAGAACACAACTTGGACTATTAGAAGTTGGACAAGTGTGCCCTTGAAATTGACACCTCTTGGGGAAGGGACTGGACGGGGGCTCCTGACCTCACAACTCTTTTCTGAGAAAATTGTCACTCTGTTTCTTGAGAGGTTTGATTTCTCAGTTAGAACTACTCTCTGTAGTGTAGGGAAGAGGTTAATTGCATACATTTGTAAAAACTCTTCGCCGGCCTACAAGTTCACTTTTGCCCAGATTTTAATTGTGAAGCAATAATATTATATTTCTCAAAATGAGTGAATACATGGAGTAGGAGCTTTTAAAATAGCGTTGGGTCTTCCTCACTGAGTCAGACTTGCGGAGGAAGATAAGGACCACGCCGCCCTCCGGGATCTCGCAGGTCTCTGAAAGAGAGGCCAGGTGTGCGCGCGACACCCCCTTTTTCTTACCGGTCCCTGCCCTATTCCTGCTCCTTAATGACCATTCCAGACCTTTCCCTCCTCATTGACCGTCTCTGGGCAACACCTGCCCCTCCTCGACTTCATTTTCAGCCAAAGAGCATGTCTCCTTCTGGAACACCAAGACTTGGTGTCCCTCAACCTCCCAGCCGCGCCATGCACACCTGTTTCCTCAACAACCGCCCTGACCGTAGAGCTAGTTTCAGGGGATGTGTCTGCCCCTGTTCCCCCCAGTCCGTCCTTCTTGGACCTGTTCCCCCTGCCCAGCACTTCATGTTCAGTCATCCCTCTGCCATCATTTCAGCTTGTCCCTCTTTACTGGGACCTTCTGCTCAGTACAGCCCAGTGACCAAAAACATAACAGGCACTAAATAACTGTCTGAATCAACCTAAAACGTGTTAAATTCTGGACTGATATTAACGTGACCACAGTTTGCTTTTTCCCCCTACAGGAACACAAGTCAGAATTGAAGGAGAGTTTGATCTTTATGTCTAGTTATGAATTATGATTTAATGTGATAGTGAATCACAGTGCTAAATGGGCATGATAACTCTATGTATCTTCCTTGAAATCATGGGTGTGATTAAAATAAAGTTAAAGCCTTCTAGTCCCCGTTGATCCAGATCAAGGTGCTCTAAAGAGAGCATTTGGTCACATCTCTCCCACCTTTGCTTGGATTCCCTGGACTCTTACATCCTCATGCTCTCTGGCCACGGCCCTCACCACTCTGCAGAAACTCCTGGGTCACCAGTGACCTCATAACTCTTAGACCCAAGAACAAATGTGAGTCCTCACCCTCCGTTTGGAATCCCTCTCCCTTTCCTGAAGCCCTTCTCTCCCTGACAACTCCCAGATGTGTCCTTTCATCTCCAAGCTCTCTGACTGTTCCTTACATCTTCACCAGCTTCCCTCCCCTAGCCCATCCTTGACCATGGGTCTCCAGCATTATGCCCACTCTCATTCCTTTCTCAACACATAGTCATCACCCACATCCTATGTGCCAGACACTGTACTAGGTACTGGAAATCCCATCCCTCTCATTGTAGTACCCTGCATACGCTCCCTTCTCATTGTATTACTCTGCATACTCTCCCTTCTTAATATCAACTGCAGATTCAAATTTCATTGTTTTAATTCCAAATCAGCATATGTACCTCTTTTGTAAGCTTCACTTTTATTTTTCTGGCTGTTAATTGGGGAGCCCCACTTGGGTTCCCCACAGGCACCTCAGATGTAAAATGTTCCAAATAGTCCATTATCTGTCTTTGTAATTACAGTAAGTGATGTGTCAACTGTCCTTCATTTTCCCATCTCCACTTTTCCAATTTTACACGCTAAGCATTCCTCAAATCTGCTGTCTCGCCAGTACTTTGGAATTCAGGTCACCTCCTGATGACCACCAACACGAGCACCTACCTTATCTCCAGCTTTGGCCCCTCCAGGACATCCTCTAGTCAGCCATCCCTGTGATGTAGCTAAGACAGACTGGACCTCGCCATTCCCCTTCCTATCTTCAGCCATTCCATACCCTCCCAGGAACAAGCCCGGTGGGCAGCAGGGCCCACGAGCTCTCCCAGCTGGACCAGTCGCAGCCCATCTCCTGCCATCAAAAACACCACACAGCGTCCATGGAGTGCTTGTCTTCCCCAATACCTGAACTGATTTGCATTCCATTGCCATTCGAGGATGAGTTCTGCTTCCCTCTCTTCCAGGAAGATCTCCGCAGGAAGATCACGCAGGAACATCACAAAATGGGGTAGGCACTTCTCCTTGGTATTCCAGAACATTCCATGTGTCTGTCACTGGACTCCCAGGGTGGTTTCATCACCATCTGCTAACGTGTCTGTCTCTCAGGAAGTGCTGCGCCAACAGGAGCCGCGCCTTCTTCTACCACTGTATCTCTGATGCCTAGGTTACTTTAAGAAATAATATAAGCAAATATCTTAATAAATATAAGACAACTTTAATAAATGTTGAATACAAGTTTTCTCCCAGCTTATTATTAAAAATTTTAAGCATATTGAAAAGTTGACCTAATTACACAGTGAACACCATCACCAAGACCTTATAATTAACATTTTGCTCTATTTGCTTTACTACTCAGCTGCCCAGCTACGCATCTCTTGATCTGTCCTCTTTTTTTTTATGGATTCAAAAAAAATTGCTATCAGTGCGCTACACCCCTAAATACTTCAGCATGGATATACAGTGGAGGATGTTTCAGACTACAATCCCCAGCTTCGATGTTGAAAGGACTCTCTGGCCACACGGAAGGGATGAGCAATAGGACCCAGGGGGACGGGACAAGATTCTTCCCAGAGTCAGGAAGGTGCCTGGCAGAGGTTGCTCTCCTTTCCCTTAGCCGACTTAGGGACGAGGACAGATGCTTTGATCTTAGTTCTTTAAAAGTGGGATGCTATGCTGAGCCCTTCCTCCTCTCTCACCTCGTTCACCCCATCAGCAGAGTCAGCGTTTGGAACATAATTGTCCAGCACAAAGAGAGCAATCGATGACCACAGAACAGAGGCAAATTGTAAACTCGCCCCGAGCCTGATGCGTCAGCCCACAGGTACCCTTGCGCAAATTTAAAAGCAGGGAAGCCCTTGGGTCTTGTGCTGCCCAGAGGGCCCTAACTTGGGGAGAGAAGTGTCATTATAAAGCGGCTTTATGGGCGCCTGGGGGGCTCAGTGGGTTAAGCCTCTCCTTCGGCTCAGGTCATGATCTCAGGGCCCCGGGATCGAGCCCCGCGTCGGGCTCTCTGCTCAGCAGGGAGCCTGCTTCCCCCTCTCTCTCTGCCTGCCTCTCTGCCTGCTTGTGATCTCTCTCTCTGTCAAATAAAATCTTTTTTAAAAATACTAATAAATAAAAATAAATAAATATTTAAAGTGGCTTTGTATGTAAAGAAGGGGGAAAGCATCCTACCCTCTGAGACACAGACCTGGGTGAATGAAGAGAGTGGGCCTGATCTCAGCTGCACCCCACTCGCACCGCGGCTTGTCTCCACGTGCAGGACGCACTGCCCTCCGCTACACTCGCCAGCCCTGGTTGGTCTCCCAACAGACTGTACACATGCTCCTCTGCAATAAAATGCATTGCTATGGTTGTTCTAAAACACTGACATTTCTATAGAAAAGAGGGAGAGTTATTCTTTGTGAACAACTTACATCTCATCATGCCCTTCTTGCCTATGTTCTGCATGTATTTTGTGTGTGTGCTGGGTGCCAAGGAGACAGTGATGAGCAGAAAACAAAAGCTTAGAATCCAGTGGAGGAGAGCATCATCAGTGACATCGCCAGAGTGAGAGTTGAATTATAAACGAGACACACACTCCTGAAGAAGGCATGCTCTCTAAGCGTCTGCGATGTAGAAACCTGATCTAGGGTAGCAGTCCGAAGGAAGCAACAACCTGAGGTCAGAAAGACAAGAAGACATCAGTAGGTCAAAGCAGTGAGACGTGGCGAGGCGACCCCCGCAGCAGGAGCAGGTCCTGCCAAGGCCCTGGGCCCAGAGCGAGCGCAGCCCGGGCCGACTGATGCAAGAAACCAGAGTGACTGAAGCACAGATCATGGGAAGGAAACCATTGTGAGAGTAGATGAGGGACCAGATCATGAAGCCACTTGGGTCTTCCTAAGACCAGTGAGAAGCCCATGAAGTGTTTTCACCTGGTGGGCTGATAGAATTAGATTTGTGTCTGAAAGGTACCGCTGTGGCTATAGGAGGGCGGAAAGAACAGAGACAGGAAAAGGACAGAGGTGGGAACCAGAGTTAGGGACCTGTTGGAGAGGGGTGCCCCTACGGACTGGTGCCCAGGTGGCAGATGAGGGTAGTCTGGAGCTGAGACTAGGGTAGGAGGTCCAAAGACGAAGAGAGGCAGACCGCTGGGAGGGACATTTAGGAGGCAAAGAGAACAAGACACGTGATAGTTTGGACACCGCTGTGAGTGGAGCGTCAGGAAGGTTAGCGCTGAGCAACTTAACCCTAAATAACCTGACTGGATGTAGGCAGAGGACCTGAACAGACATTTCACCAAAGAAGATATCCCAGTGGCCAACAGATACATGAAAAGATGTTCAACTCGATGAATAATCAGGGAAATGCAAATCAAAACCATAATGAGATATCACCTCGCACCTGTCAGAATGGCTAGAATCCAAAGGACAAGAAATAACCAGTGTTGGTGAAGACGCGGAGAAAGGGGAAGCCTCGTGCACTGTGGGCAGGAAAGCAAACCGGCGCAGCCACTGGGGAGTCAGCATGGAGGTTTCCCAAAACACAAACAATATAAATACCATCTGGTCCAGTAACTCCACTGCTGGGTATTTACCCGAAGAAAATAAAAACACAAATTTCAAAAGATACATGCATCTCTATGTTTATTGCGACGTTACTTACAACAGCCAAGATACAGAAGCAGCCCAAGGGTCCATCTATCGATGAACGGATTGAGGAGATGTGGTGTGCGTTTACGAGGCAATATTAGTCCGTGAAGGAGTGAGATCATACCATCTGTGGCACGGATGGGCCTAGAGGGTACGGTAAGGGAGATGAGTCAGAGAAACACAATTGCTCTATGATTTCACTTATACATGAATCTAAAAACCAAAACAAATGAACAGACACAACCATAAATACAGAGAACAAACCGATGGCTGCTAGAGGGAAGGAGGGGAGGGAAATGAGGAAAACGGGTGAAGGGGAGTGGAGCTACAGGATTCCGTTATGGAAGAAATACATCGCGGGGATCGAAGGCACAGCCCAGGGACTGGAGTCAGTGTTGTCACAGGGCTACGTGGTGACAGACGGTCGCTCGGCCTGCAGCCGGCACAGCACCGCTAGGAGATGAGCAGTCATTGCTGCACACCGTGTGCCAGCTGTGCTCAAAAACAATAAATACATAAATATCTCTTAATGCAAAGCCTCAAAAGAGAGGGAAACAGACAGTGGAAACAGGAAACAGAATAATGGATCACAGATCTGGTCTTGACCATGTTGGACATGCCTGTTGAGACCTCGAGTGTCTGAGTCTGAAGGCCTGGGGTAGAAATATGAATTTAAAGTCACCATGATGTAGATGATAATTAAACTATGAACATGGAGGAGAGAGAGTCAAGAACTGAACACAAAGGTTCTAGTACAAAAAAGCCACTAGATGAAGGATGCTTCTTGGAGTCACTTCTACCTTGCGATTCTATATTTTAATACAATAATGAAGTTAAAATACAAATCACTTTGTAGACACCCACTTCCTAGGTTTATTATGACAATATAACAATAGGTTAAACTTGTAAATTATATGGTTGGCGTTGGTGGGTTTTTTGGGGGGGGTGAAAAAATTAGGATTTAGATTTAGATTTAGCCAGATGGACTCAGTTTGGATGATCCCAATTTTGTTGGCAACATGCAAAGCATCATAGTCAGGAGCCAGTCGGACATCCGCCTCCTTCTCTCGTTCTGCCCTGACAGCGCGTTGACCTTGGCCACGTCAAAGTCGCAGAGCCGCCTCACAGCCTGTTTGATCAGGTGCGTGCTGGCCTTGACATCCGCAATGAACCCAAGTGTGTCGTGGTCCCCTATTTTCTCCATGGCTGAGTCAGGATGGCGTAGTGGCCAACCGTGTTCTCCTGGGGGCTCTCTTTTGAGGGTATTTGGGCTGCTTTCAGAGGTGCAGTGGGTCTTGGGTCGTGGGAACGTAGGTATCGTGCAGATCTTCTTTATTTATGACTGTGGATGCCTTTCAGCACCGATTTTTTTGGACCTCAAAGCTCCTTTGCTTTGGCTCTGGCTTTGGAAGGGGCGCGGGATTCCTCCTTCGCCTTTGGCGCCATCTTCGTAAAGGGCGGTGTTGGTGCTATTGTGCAATTGGCAAAGCATTAGATCCCATGCCAATGGAAAGTAGTCCTATCATAATTAGTTCTAGAAATCCTTTCTTCAGAAGAAAATTTTCAGAAACGTTAGTTTAGATTATCTACATGACCTATTGTAACACCACAGGGAGGGTTGACAGAGTCAGGCCGGGTGCCGCGTATGACCAGGGTAATTCGGCTCCCCGTGTTATGGTCAACATAACCAAGTAATCAATGGGATAACGACCGGTGGAGTAATGGTGGAGTCTGGTAACAATAGAGGAGCAGCTTACCCCAGCAGGCTTTGGGAAGGGCTGGCCGGGGAAGTGATGTCCATACTGAAGATGTAATTGGGGGAAGAGAGAAACAGATTATTCCAGGGAGAAGAAATGGCCTGTCCCAAAACCCAAAAGGAAAAGAGAGCAAGACATGCTCCAGAAAGTAAAAAAAGGTCAATTTGTTTACCAGTGCAAGAGAGAGAGGCTGGGAAACCAATCAAGGATAGATTGTGTCCAGTTACAAGAGTGGATTGATTCCAAGGGTAGTGGGGAGCCACGAAAGGTCTCAAAGCAAGGGGGTGATCTAAACAAGTGTATGCTTTGGAAAGGTCACTCCAGTTTCAATTTTTAGCACCCGTGTGTTTTGGACGGCCTCATCATCTGCACAACTCCAGCTTGTCATGTGACATAAGTGAAGGTCACCCAAGGGAGGGCGCACAGCTGCCCTCACCCAGAGCCCGCACTACGGCGTGAGGCAGCCGCCATCACTCGCGTTGGGCAGGGAGTCAGGAGTGGGCAGGAGAGGGCGCTCCGACCCGAGGCCATTGGCGCAGGGAAGCTGGAAGTGGCTACGCAGAGTTGCGACACTTATGTCTGGGGTACGGCTGTGCGGAGCGTACTTTCTGGGGCCGCCCGATTGGGAAGAGGAGAAAACGGGGGGCGCCGGCAGTCTCTGACCACGTGCTGCTTCCCGGGCTGAGCTGCAGAGACTATGGCAAGTGTCCAGTCGCAGATTTCGGTTCCCAGACCACCCCCGGGTCTTGCTGCACCCGTGAGCGGCTGACCAGTTCTCAGCAGGCTGGGGACTGTCTCATCACCTCCACAGCCAGTCATGTCAGGAGACGGGATCTTTCCGCGGCTGGTCGTCACAGCGACCACGTGACCCGAGACAGCAGCTGCCCAGAAGCGCCGGACCAGCCGGGATGGGACACATCAGCATCCAGACCACCCCGACAACCACGAGAACGATTCGTGGTCTTTCTGCTCTCTTTTGTCTTTTTTTTTTCAGAGGCAGTGGCAGAAGAGGGACAGACAGAATCTCAGGTGGTCTCCACGCCCAGCGCGGAGCCTGACGCGGGGCTCAATCCCACGACCCCGAGATCATGATGTGAGCTGAAATCAAGAGTCAGACACTTAAGTGACTGAGCCCCCAGGCGCCCCCAATTCATAGTCTCGTCGGGTGCTTTGGGCCACGAACCCCATTTGCCCAAGCCAGACAAGAGGAAAAAATCCCAAGGGCCATGAGGATTAACGTCGAAGAGACAAATGCCTTTTCCTTGCAGCAAAGCATGGTCTGCTGTGCCTCAGTGATGCGGGCAGAGCAAGGGGGGGTCGGCGGTGGCCAGACACCACCCGGAGTAGCCAGGAAGGGCGCGAGAGCCGCCACCGTCCACCTCAGCCAGTCTGCAGCTCTTTGGCCAGCGACGGCCACAGCCCCCTCTAGGGGCGACAGTAGCTCGCCTTCTCTTTGTCGGGTTCCCACCTTCGGGAAGACCGCCGTGGTTGTTGGCATCACAGTGGATCACAAAGCCATCCGGGAAAAGTGCCTGGACAAGCAAGGCAGCCTCGTTTTGGAGCTCATGTCGGAGGTAGGGTTTCTAGCCGGGTGATCTCTAAGATTAGGGACTCTGTGTGCAGACAAGCCCCAGGGTACTTCTCCTAAAGTGGATGAGGTAATAGTCTGAGGCATGCAACACCAACTGTCCTGGTCCCCCAAAACTGTAGTATCCAGCCAGGGAACATGGAGGTCCGGGGATGGAGGGCCTACCTGCAACGTGGGGGGGTCTGGGGACAGAGGGCCCCCGGGCGACGAGGGGGGTCCCTCGGGCAACGAGGGAGGTCCAGGGACGGAGGGCCAGCCTGCAACGTGGAGGGATCCGGGGACGGAGGGCCCCCGGGCGACGAGGGGGGTCCGAGGCCAGGGTGGATGGCGTCTGGCTCACGCAGGCAGGCAGGAGGGAAAGGAGCTAATCTCTCCTTCCTTCTGTTCTACCTGGGGCCCTCGGTGGCTTGGATGGCACCCACCCACCCTGGGGAGGGCGTTCTGCTTCACAGACTACCGATGCCCAGATGCTGCTCTCTCCTGCCTCCGCGCAGACACCCAGAAATAACACTTGGTCTGGGTGCCCCATAATCTTCATACACAAAATTAACCATCACAATGGGACATCGCCTTGAACCAAAGCCCCAAGGGCTTTTTAAATACCTTCAGTGGGCTTTATCTAGCTGCCACTCTCCATGGAATTTGAATATGTTTTAGCTATTATATGCATATTTTCAGGATGGGTTGAACTATTTCCTTGCCAAGAAGCTGTAGTCCTTACAGTAGCTAAAAACTTTGATTTTGTTTCCAACCAGGGGCATCCCAACTTCCATATCAAGTCATCGAGGCACACACTATAGGAACCATTATGAAAGAACTCTGCAAAGAGATACTACGTGCTCCAAAACTGTGTGGCCTCCGCCATCCACACTATTGTGGAAAGGCTGAAAGAGCCAAAGGCATCCTTAAATTAAAACTAGCAACGTTTTCACAAACCCTGAGTTCCTTTGGCCAAAAGTACCCACTGGTCCTTACGGCCACATGGTTTAGTCCCTCAAGCATCCAGCAGCTGCGCTCTGACCTGGCGATGAGGAAAGCCCATGCGTTTAGGATCTTCACTGCTGAGGCCAAATCCTGCCCTGCCCCACACGGACATGGGAAAACACTGCAAGGGACTCATGTACTGACGCTTCCGCCCCCGGCAGGTGCAGGATGCCTTCCCACCAAATCATTCTCAACAGCCTCTTCATGACCTTGAACCCAGAGGTCCTGTCTATCGGAAGACACATCTGAGAAAACTGCTCCTGAACTTCGTTGGGGGGCCCCTCACCATCTGTTACTAACAATAAATCCAGCCCTAAAACTCAAGAGAGTCAGATTTCACAACTTGGTCCACGATTGACCGCTAAAGAAGCCATCCAGAATTCCATCCAGCTGGAAGACTATTTCAGTAAGGGACCCTGAACTTCACAGATTCCCTAGAAGCAGCCTGTTTTCAGAAGCAGGCAGTGGACCAGAAACCATTAGAGTGCAGGATTTCCACCCAAGGCTGTAGTAAGTGATGGGCTTTGCCGGAAATTGAGTTTAAAGCCTTCCTCGGGTTCCAGAATGCCTGATCATTTTTAAGCTCTAGAAGGAAAGGTCCCTCAGTCCCTCCCTGAGAACTTAGTCAATTCATAAAGGAGGTGTCACAATACCAGATAAAAATGGCCCCCATTGCCTGTAATATCCAGTTACACCTGGAAATCCTCCCAAATGTCATTTTGTGAGGGGCCTGCGTTAAGTTTGGCTAGTTTGTTTAGTCTATCGGAAGAGTGTTTTTTCCCCTCCCGAGACAGGTCATGCCCTAAATAATGGACTGTGTTTTGCAAAATTGTAATTTCTTTTGAAACTTTATGTCCCTTTTCTGCCAAGGCTGAAAGTGAATGGAGTCCTTTTCGCAGGCTTTGTTCTCTGAGCAAATGTACATGATCATCTACATATAGTGTCAGCGTTGAATCACGAGACTTAGATCCTTTAAGTCTTTTTTTTTAATATTTTATTTCTTTATTTGACAGAGAGAGAGATCACAAGTAGGCAGAGAGGCAGGCGGAGAGAGGGGGGGAAGCAGGCTCCCTGCTGAGCAGAGAGCCCGATGCGGGGCTCGATCCCAGGACCCCGAGACCATGACCTGAGCCGAAGGCAGAGGCTTTAACCCACTGAGCCCTCCAGGCGCCCCTAGATCCTTTAAGTCTTGATCAAGGACCCGGGAACAATAGGAGGAAGGGTCAATGGGCGCCTGAGGCACAACCGTTCAGGTATCCTGCTCCCAGATAAAGGCGAAAGGCACTGCGCGTCTTCCTCAAGGAGCTGAAAAGGGCGAAGACCCACCCAACGAGCGGCTTCAGGAGGAACTGACAACAGGGCGGTATCTGGGCTGGCGGGAAGGGGAACCGACAACTTTATTGATGCCTGAAAGCCTTGAACAAGCCGATACCTTCACCCATTTTGTTCCTTTACTGAAAGAACAGTAGTGCATAGCAAGGGTCCAGCACCAGAAGCCCATGGGTGAGAGGCCTTCAGCATGAGGTTGGATCTTCCCTTAGCTTCTGGCTTCAAGGAATATGAGGGAGGTTCAGATATGGGTTCTAGTTGAGGTAGGATCTAGCTGAACTTTAATATGTTCTGATCCAGTTATGTTTCCTACGCCCATGCCCACGGAATCTTTATACTTGTCAGGTACCACATCAAAATCTTTATCTCGGGTCTGCATCAGACATCATGGTGGAGGCAGACACAACGCGGTGATGAAGACAAGAGTTGTCTGGGATTCAAGGAACAGTCCCTATAGTGCACATTTATGGTCAGACAATTTTTACAGAAGAGGTTTCAAGTATGGCTTTTAGGAGATGTCAACCTACTTTTCTGGCTATCTTTGGACTGGTTTATCATGTAAAGGGGATCCCTGTAGGTCCCTTTCCAGGTCGGTCCCTGGAAAGGTCCCATTGGCTTTTGCCATCCAGGGTTTAGAATATGAAATTCTGTTGATATAGGTCAGATAACCCTGGGTCATACAGATGAAAAAGAACTCTAAATCCTACGAATATTTGCTGGTCTTACCTGGGTTCAGAGAAATCCTTAATTATAGTGTTTAATTTGTCTTGGGTCCAAGGATTAATTCCACAGTTGCCTAAATATCTGGTTTGTGGAAGGAAAAATCTCTAGAGGTAACTGGTAATTCGGGGTTGAAAGAGGATTGTTGGGAAAGTGTATGGGTCTGGATAATGGGAAGAAGAGGGCAGGGTCGACGGAGATACAAATGGAGAGTGACCAGGGACAAGAGGGGACCTGGGCCCAGGAGCCCTCCCCAGGGGACGAATCTAGCTGGTTGTTCCTAAAGTGTGTCAAGCTGTTCATTAGCTTTGGTTAGATAATCTAGTGAAATAACTTTCTATTCAAAATATAACTTGGAGGGCGCTGCATACTAATCAAGCAAGGCCACCCATTTGGGCTTAAGAAATCTTATTTCCTTTCTTTTCTTTTTTTTTAATATTTTTATTTATTTGACAGAGAGAGATCACAGTAGGCAGAGAGGCAGGCAGAGAGAGAGGGGGAAGCAGGCTCCCCGCTGAGCAGAGAGCCCGATGCGGGGCTCGATCCCAGGACCCCGAGATCATGACCTGAGCCGAAGGCAGAGGCTTTAACCCGCTGAGCACCCAGGCGCCCCTTTCCTTTATTTTCTAAATACTTCTCAAATGAACAATTTTTCTCAAGCCATATGTTCCTAGACTGGCCCAAATCCTCCTTGGCGAAGTCACGTCATTGAGAAAGACAGGCGTGAGCGTCAGGTTATAGACAAGAGTGCCTGTGAGGAGGAGGAGTTTTCCTGGAGGAGAGGCCTGAGAGCCGGTGAAGGCTGGCGGGAACGTGAAGGTCATGCACCTGCATCTCAGCCCCCACCCGACAGCGGGCCCGGCAGGTAGGAAACCAGAGAAAACGCTCTCTGGATCAAAGCCAGGCTCCCAGGAGCCAGGCCGGGACAGAAGGACGACCTCACTTGGTCTCGTTGGGGACCCACAGCAGTCCCTCCGCGAAGGCACCAGTCCGCGGGAACCACCAACCAGTGCGGTGTGTGAGGCTGGCGCCAGCCGCAGGCCCCAGCCCGCGAGTCCCAGACGCGCCACGGCCGGGTGCGGGGCGCCGGCGGCTCAGACGCTAGAGCGCCCGGCTCTTGGTCTCGGGGCTGGGAGTTGAGCCCCACGTTGGGGACAGAGCTTATTTAAAAAATAAAATCTTAAAAAAAAAATAAAGACAAGACTGCAAAGACAGCAAAAGGGAAGGAAAGGAATGGTCTGATCCCGCCATGGGTGCCCCACAAACAGGAAGCAATAACGAGGTCGGGGAAGAAACACGAGACTAGGTAGAAATTCCAGTCAATGACCGCGGAGCCCAGACCCTCTGCAGGGCCTACCCCTGGTCCGAGGTGGCGGCTGCGGCGACAGGGCAGACCGGACCTTGGCCGAGCCTGCATAACTGCGAGGAGGGGGAGAGCACGCGGGTGGGGACAGGCACAGGCTATTTGTTCAAAGCTTGCTACGGCCAAGGGGTCAGCCACCATCACTTGGTTTACCAGAGACTCGGTGTGGAACAAAGGACGCCTCCGGTGCGTCCCGATGGAGGCTGCGGACCTGGGCACGCTGCAAGTAGCTTCTGGAAGGGGGCTCGGGGATGAAGTCTGGCTTTCTCTGAGCCAGCAGCAGGGCTGGAAGATGGGGCAGCTGTGGCCACTGACCAAGTCCTAGTGTCATGTATGCTCTGGCCACCATCATTTGTGTGTGTATTCTCTCCGTCAGGGTCGACAGCCAGTACTGTCGTTGTTGTTGTTTAAAGACTTTATTTATTTGAGAGAGAGAGAGTGCATGAGCAGGAGGGAGGGGCAGAGGAGAGGGAGAAGCAGACCCCCCACTGAGCAGGGAGCCGATGCAGACTCAATTCTAGGACCCTGGGATCATGACCTGAGCCAAAGGCAGATGCTCAACAGAATGAGCCCCCCAGGTGCCCCACAGCCATTGTTAAAAGGACAAAATAAGCAATTTCTCAGAAGCACATAGAATCTCACGAGCATGGGGGGGATCTATAATAATGTAAAACAAACGAAGATTTTGGAGCACACGCCCATCCCTTCCTCTCTCAAAGGCCCTCAAGCCCGGAGGCTCCTCCCCCTTGGCCGCCATCCGTCTCATTCCTGATCTTTGCTCCCCCCTAACCTGGGCTCGGTAGCAGCAGGCGAGCCAGAGCCAGTGAGAGTGAGCGCAGGGTTAGTCAGTCGTACTCCTCCTTGAGGGGTTTGCGCTCCACCCCAGGAAAGTCTCAGAGACAAAAAGAATGAAGTGATAATGGTGGGCTGATGGCCTGGCATCTGCTCGTCTGAGACAGGGGTCATTTCTCCTGCCCCTACGGCGGTTCCAAACTTCCTGCTCACTCACATCCTGCTCACTCACAGCCAGGAACCCGGGCAGCTCTGTGCGTCTTCTGTCACGGACCCTGAGCTGTGCAGTGCCCGCTTGGGAGCTAGTGAGCTCACGCCTGCCCTGGGCCAACCGTGCATACTAGAGAGGGGGCAGCTGAAGGCACAGCCCCTGAGAGCCCCTGCCATGGCCACAGAGCCCAGGGAGAACCTCTTCTCAAAACGATGGACCCACACATTTAGAAGTTACTGATGCCAGTGCATTTCCCACAATCGAAGAGGACTCAACTGTAAAACAAAAAATGTACTGACAAGTGTGTTACCTCGAATATTTTCAACTATTATCATTTGCCTTTTGGTTTAAAGTCTCATTATTGATTATAACCTTAACTACGGGTAAAGAGCAAATGCTGAGTTTTATAGATATTGTCTTAACGTGAGAAAGCCCCAGCCTCACTCAAATATTAAATGATGGCACTGACATATATGGCCTGACTTAACAAATAAATCATCCTTGGTGATATAGTGATGGGTAGAGCTCCAAGGAACTTGCTAGAATGACACAGTGCAGAAGACAAGGAACACAGGCCTTCATATCATGGAAAGCTCAGTCTTAATAGGGGTTTTTACATACGAGCTGCTGTCCTCGGGCCACCTTGGAACTCCACTGAATATCACCACATTTACAATTGGGGATAATATTATCCCTGGATTTGTATGAAAATGGAATGAGCTATCATGTGTAGTAGTTGAGCATAGTGTCTGAAGTCTAGCTAGCACTCAATTAATGTCATGTTTCCCTCGCACCTGCAGATATGTACTAATGGAGTGCTGTTATAAGCCTTTTGTGTAGAGAATGGTAACATAAAGACAAGTTGTAATTGCTCGTTATTGATTGGAAATGGCAAAAGGGTCCCAATAATTTACTTTATTACCTGACTTTACAATAAATAGAGAAGGGGAAAGGGAGAGATTTTAACACCTAGCAATATATCATGGCAATATTTAATTATGGTTAAAAATATAAAATGGGGCGCCTGGGTGGCTCAGTGGGTTAAAGCGTCCGCCTTCGGCTCAGGTCATGATCTCAGGGTCCTGGGATCGAGCCCCGCATCGGGCTCCCTGCTCAGCGGGGAGCCTGCTTTCCCCTCTCTCTCTGCCTGCCTCTCTGCCTACTTGTGATCTCTTTCTCTGTCAAATAAATAAATAAAATCTTTTTTAAAAAATAAGATAAATGATAATTTGAGTGAAAATGATTAGTTGGAAGACAGAAGATGAACTATGGATTACTAAGTTTTTCTTTAATTGAGGTGAAACTCACATAACATACAGTTAATCATTTTTTTTAAAGATTTTTTATTTATTTATTAGAGAGAGAGAGATTGAGAATGAGAGGGGAGAAGGTCAGAGGGAGAAGCAGACCTCCCGCAGAGCCGGGAGTCCAATATGGGACTCGATCCCGAGACTCCGGGATCATGACCTGAGCCGAAGGCAGTCGCCCAACCAACTGAGCCACCCAGGAGCCCTACAGTTAATCATTTTTAAGTATAAAGTCTAGTGGTATTTAGTACATTCCATCACTTCTCTCATTTCCAAACATTTTCATCACCCCAGGAGAACATCCTGTACCCATGAATCACTCCTAATCTGCACTCCCCCAGCCCCTGACCACTAACCTTTCTTTCTGTGCATTTGCCTATTCTGGACATTTCATGTAAAAGGAATCATATAGTACATGATTTTTTTATATCTGGCTTCTTACACTTAGCATGATGTTTTTGAGGTTCATCCAAATTACATCTATCATAATTCATTCCTTTTAATTACTGAGTAATATTCCATTGTATACATAAGCCACATTTTTATTATTTATTTATTTATTTTTAAAATATGGAATGCTGCACGAATTTGCATGTCAACCTTACAAAGGGGCCACGCTAATCTCTGTATCATTCCAATTTCAGTATATGTGCCGTAGAAACGAACACTAACAGCCACTCTGGAAAACTGTATGGAGGTTCCTCAAAATGTTGAAAATAGAGCTACCCTACAACCCAGCAATCCCACTACTGGGTATTTACCCTAAAGATACAAATGTAGTGATCCGAAGGGGCACATGCACTCGAATGTTTATAGCAGCAATGTCCACAATAGCCACACTATGGAAAGACCTAGATGTCCATCAACAGATGAATGGATAAAGAAGAGTGGTATATATAAACAATGGAATACTGTGCAGCCATCAAAAGAAACAAAATCTTGCCATTTGCAACATGGATGGAACTAGACGGTATCGTGCTAAGTGAAAAAAGTCCATCAGAGAAAGACAATTATCATATGATCTCTCTGATAAGAGGAATTTGAGAGGCAGGGTGGGGAAACATGAGGGTTAGGGAGGGAAAAAACGAACAAGGAATAGGGATGGAGACAAACCATAAGAGACTCTTAATTTCAGGAAACAAACTGAGGGTTTCTGGGGGGTGGGGGGTAGGTAGGGTGGCTGGGAGATGGACATTGGGGAGGGTATGTGCTATGGTGAGTGCTGTGAAATGTCTAAGCCTGATGATTCACAGACCTGTACTCCTGGGGCAAATAATATATCATAGGTTAATTTTTTTTTAAAAGATCAAAAAAAAAAAAAGAAAGAAAGAAATGAGCACTAAATCACATTTTTAAAAATCCATTCATCCACTGATGAACATTTGAGCTGTGTCCATTACTTTGGCTATTATGAATAATGCTGTTTTAAACATTCATGTACAAGTTTCTATAAGGATATGCGTTTTCATATTGTTTGGATATGTACATAGGAGGGAAATTGCTGAATCGTATGGTAATTATGTTTCCCTTCTTGAGGAATCACCAAACTATTTTCCATAGCAGCTGCACCACTTTACAGCAATATATGAAAGCTCTGATTTATTTACATCCTGGCCAATGCTTGTTATTCTTCATTTTAATAATAATAATAATAATAGCACATAGCAATATTTTAAATGTCCAGTGCCAATTTTTGATGGAAATTTACAAAGCATACAAAGAAACAAGAACATATAATACATTCAGAGAGGAAAAAAAGAAATTGACAGTAAACATCCCTGAGGAAATCAAGGCACTGGATTTCCTATACATAGGTTTTAATTGTTTTAAATGTGCTCGGGGAGCTGAAGAAACCACGAACAAGGAACTAAGGGCAATCAGAAGAATGATGCATGAACAATAAGGAATGTCAATCAAGAGACAAAAATTATAAAAGGAACCAAACAGAAATCCTGGATCTAAAAATGTAGTGGCTCAAACTAAAAATTCACTAGAGAAGTCCAGCAGCAGATTGGTTTCGATTCTTCTGAAAGGATAGGCATACTTGACTACAGGGCAATTGAAATGACCCAGTCAGAGGAACAGAAAGAAAAAAGAATGAAGAAAAATGAACACAGTCTAATGAACTTGTAAGACATTATCAGGTGTACCAATATGCATTACAGGCATCCCAAAGAACAGAGAGAGATAGGGAGCAGAAAATATTTGAAGAAATAATGGCCCCAAACTTTCCAGATGTGATGAAAGACATGAATCTATACACCCAAGAAGTTCAATGAACACCAAGCAGGATAAACTGAGAAACATACATTGGAACATGTTACAAACTATCAAAAGACAGAGACGATCTTGAAAGCAGCATGAGAGAAACAATCAACATACAAGTGATCTTCATTAAGACTAACAGCCAATTTCTCATCAGAAACCATGGAAGCCAGTGCTCACTTCGGCAGCACATATACAGAAACCATGGAAGCCAGAAGGCAGTGGGATAACATATTTAAACAATGTCAACTAAGAATTTTATGTCCACCAAAATTATCCTTGAAGAATGAAAGAGAAATTTAGGTATTCCCAAAGAAACAAAAGCTAAGTGAATTAATGACTGGTAGACCTGTCCAGGATCATAACAAATCCATACAAAGATCTCTGGTAAACATACAAATAAGTATAAAAGCTAGTATAATTGTACTGTTGGGTTATAACTCCTCTTTTTGTTCCTATATGATTCAGAAGCCACAAGCATACAACAATAATTATATATCTATGTTAATGTGCACACAACATATAAATATGTAATTAGTGCCAAAAACAGCATAAAGGGTGAGATGATGCTTGATAGGAGCAGAGTTGATGTACGCTGTTGAAGCTAAGTTTGTTTCTATTCAATCTGGAGTCACAATAAATTTAGGATTTAACTCTAATATCCATTTCACTAAAAAAATAACAAAAAATTACAGAAAAAAAAGGAATAAAAATTGATCAAATATAAAAGGAGGCAGTATTGAATATTTAAAAACACAAAAAATAGGGGCACCTGGGTGGCTCAGTTGGCTAACCCTCTGACTTCAGCTGAGGTCATGGTCCCGGGGTCCTGGGATCGAGCCCCGCGTCAGGCTCCTTGCTCAGTGGGAACCTGCCGCTCCCCCTGCTTGTGCACTCATGCTCTCACTCGCTCTCTCTGACAAAGAAAATCTTTTTAAAAAATATATTACAGGGCGCGTGGGTGGCTCAGTTGGTTGAGCGGCCGCCTTTGGTTCAGGTCATGATCCTTGAGTTCCGGGATCGAGTCCCACATCGGGTTCCCAGCTCCGCGGGGAGTCTGCTTCTTCCTCTGACCTTCTCTCCTCTCATGCTCGCTCTCACTTTCTCTGTCTCTCAAATAAATAAATAAAATCTTTAATAAATAAATAAATAAATATTTAAAAATACTACAAAAAGAAAAAATGGCATTATTTATTAATAAAAGGGTCAGTTCATCAAGATGTAATAGTTATAAACATGATGTACTAAATAGGTGGAGCCAAAAAACATACGTAGACATTGACAGAACTGGAGGGAGATTAGCTCTACATTCACAGTTAAAGACTTCAATACTCCACCTCTGTAATAGATGGAACATCTAGACAAAAAACCAACAAGGAAACACAATTTGAACAGCATTTAAAAATCAATTAAAGGTAACAGACATGTACAGAACACAGCACTCACCAACAGCAAAATACACATTTTGAAGTGTACGTGGACCATTACATTTTAAATCAACAATGACTGTCTGCTCTTTTGATCAGTTGGCTATTGGTAGGGGAAAAAAAACAGAATTACTTATTCGGGTCTTTAGATCCATGTGCAGTCCTTATTCCTAATCTTCCCAGCGTACTTTGAAGACCCAGCACTCAGCACGGTGTCAAGTACGACAAGAACTCCCTTGCATCCACAGTTTCTTGACGTGCGTGAAGCCCACGTAGAATGATTGTCCAATAAAAAATTGTATCCAAACTAAAGTTACACTGCTGTTTTCTCACTTGCCAACTTTGTAGGGGGAAAGGTAAACTTCTCACACTGGGGATGGGAAAAATCAATCTTTAATAAGTTCACTATCTCTACTGATACCAGCATATTAAAGAAGCTCAGTGTGATAATAAGAAGGAAGCTAAATACTTTGCCATTGCTCATAAATATTTTCCACAAGAGCAAATGCCAATTTTGACACGACTATCTTTAGTCTACGTTATGAGAAAGTAGGTCACAGGAGGAAAGCAGATTAGAAGATTTAAAATGGGGGCACCTGAGTGGCTCAGTGGGTTAACCCTCTACCTTCACCTCACGTCATGATCTCAGGGTCCTGGGATGGAGCCCCGCGTCGGGCTCTCCACTTAGCGTGGAGCCTGCTTCCCCCTCTCTCTCTGCCTACTTCTGATCTCTCTCTCTCTGTGTCAAATAAATAAATAAAATCTTAAAAAACAACAAAAGAAGAAGAAGAAGATTTAAAATGGAAGAAAATAGAAGCTCTGTTATTCTTTATTCTCTTTTTATCACCTTCGTGGTCATCCCTGTTAATTAGTTTCCAATAAAGTATGAAGTCTATTTCAGACACTTCATATCTGAATCTTTTACCCAAATAATAAAGTAAACCAAAAACCCCCAAAACAAAAAAAACACAATTTGCTGAAATATTCACCTTTTTGTAATTGAGAGTTTGTTATATCTTGTTAAGCATTCAGTACACAATTACTGAGCACCAACAGCCCTTGTCTTTGAGGAGTCAGAGGGTCACAAGAATCCACGTTGACAATACACAATGATAATGTGCTCATACAGGTTTATACTGTATCTTCTGGGAGAAGGGAGGTGTAGGAAAGCTTTTCCTGGAGAATATGAGGCCTTACTTGAATCTTGAAAATAAATGAAGTTTAGAGCATCAGAAGAGGGGGGTAAAAGCTTTCTAGGTAAAGGGTAGCCTGTGCAAAGATGCGGGAGGCATGAGGCTTACCTGTAACCACACAAAGGCATACACACACACACGCTACTATCATGGTGTCAACTCTCTAGATTTTTTAGTTCACCTGCATCTCAAGAAAACTTTAATTTTTCTCTTCGTGTGTGCAGAAAAGCCTTACCACCACCTTTTGTTGATTATATCCAAGACGAGCATCTTCTCCAGAATTTCTGATACCCGAGGACAAAGCACTAACTAGGCTTGACTCTGGCACGCTGGGTCAGGGGTGCCCACCTCAGGACCACCGTCAGGCTGGGCAGGAGAGGCATCAAAATGAACATGGCCAGCAGCATTCCACTGTCAAGTAGAAAATGGTTTACATGAGTTCTTCAAGGAGACTAGTGCTCCTTTCATTAATCTATTTCTCCATACTTTGGTAAAAAGAATGTCTCAATGCCCTCTTAGCAGAACCAAGTGAGAAAACACATGAGGGGTATCACTCCATTCCATTATTATCATAAATATATGTCATCATTTCTAACTCCTTAAGCCTAGATATTCCTTCCTCTACATTAAATCAAGGAAGTTATGGATCTCAAAGTCATTTAATGTGGACACCAATTGCTCCAGTTATCAGTCAACCAATGAAGCAAACTGTAGGAGTCACAATCAACTGCTCGTGATAACAATGAATCCCAAATATTTACTAAGTATGTCTACATCGGTAAATTCAGCTCAATCCAACACCGTTCTCCTCCTTGTACAAAGTCAATAAAATCACGTTCAAACACTTTATTCAGGATTCTTCTGATAATGACTACAAAATAATCTTCATATATGTCTCTTCACCCAGTTTAGACTTGGCACTCATCTCCCGTGATGTGCAGGTAATGGGTCTGGAGGCAGCCAAAGGTGGGTGGGGTGGGCCTTGAGAATAGCGCTCTCTTGCAAGCTAATTGTTTCAATGAGAACGTTCTAGAGCCTTCGACGGGGGTGGGGGGCTGACTTCAGCTGGAGGAAGACCATTGGATTCCAACAGAGAGAGGTGCAGTGAAATTGGAAGTTATGGTTCTCATGTTCATCAGAATCCTCTCAAAGATCCCCACTCCAATCCGTAGGGCTGCACTTTTCCAAAGTCACTGTCCCGACTCGCAGTAAAATGCCTGTGGCGGTGGCGCCAGCTTGTGTTGTCTTCAGCGACTTGAAAGATAAGATTTGGGTCGAACACAAACAGCTTGGGGTCCAGCCCACTTGTTTTGACTATAAAGTAGAACAGCTTACGAGAGTGTGATCAACTTGGCGTCGTTCGGACTCTGTGCACAGGAAATCCCAGCCCAGCCCGTGGAGTCCCTTTCCCCATTAGCCCCTGCAAGGCTGTCTTCCCAGGGAGCCCCCAGGTCCCCTTTCCGCCCCTTTCAACCACCCCTGCTTTACTGCTCTGAGAGGGTCTCCTGATCTGGACTCTCCTTTCTGGGTCCTTCACCTTCCTGATGTCCTCATTACTATCTTCTGTCTCCACTGTAGCTGAGAGTCATCTGAGTCGACCTCCCTCCCCCTGGAAGGCGGTCCTCACAGGGCTTCTCTTAGAGGTGTGTGATGAGTTGCTCTCAGAAGCTCAGAGAAATTACATATTTTTTTAAAAACATACCTTTTTAATGTTGTCAGTTGATGTTCTATTTGATTTGGTTTGTTTGATTTCAAAAGACAAAATAAAGGTCTGACCCTTTTAGGAAGTGAGATACTAAACAAATTAGGAAAAGAGGGGAAAATTATGCTTCCTTTGAAAAGGAATTACGGAGCCATTCAGAGGAAAGAGGGAGGAGAAAGGTTCCAAAACCGTCCAGGGTTTCAGTAAACAGCAGTGATGGCGTCCACGGGGCAGCTGAGCACCCGGTGGGACGTTCAGAGCTTAGGGCTGTGGAACTGGTGGGGGCACCTGCATCACAGGTAACAGCAACAATAAGCTGGAACAGGGACGGAACATTCTTAAAAAGCTTAGCACAGACCCGAGGGCTAGGAAAGCAGCAAAGTTAGAGAAGTAGAGTGCAGGCACTCTTGCTCCTTGTAGCCTAACTTCCTTGGGTTTGTTTTGCTTATGAATAGGAATTAAAAGCCACTGTTATGGAAAGAAGTCTTTAACAGTGAGGTATTGACGTTCAGCTTCCTGGGGTCACCCCTTCCAGGTGTCACCCCCTCTGCTCGCAGGGGCTCATTTCTGGGGGCGCAGGGCCGCCTCGGGGGCCAGCCCTGGTGGGAGGTGCCGGGCCCAGCGGGGCGACCAGGTGCCAGGGCTGACTCTGAGTGCTGTCCCTGGGCTCCATCCAGCACCATGTTTCTCGTGCTTGTTGCTACTGCATCTTTGTGCCTTTTCGTGGCGTTTTCGGTGTTTAAAAAGTCCTCAAGTCGGGGCGCCTGGGTGGCTCAGTGGGTTAAAGCCTCTGCCTTCGGCTCAAGTCATGATCTCAGGGTCCTGGGACCGAGCCCCGCGTCGGGCTCTCTGCTCAGCGGGGAGTCTGCTCCTTCCTCCATCCAGCCTCCCAGCCCTGCTCATGCCTTCTCTCTCTAATAAATAAATAAAATCTTTAAAAAAAATTGGTTTCATGCTCTCTCTCACTTTCTGTCTCTCTGTCTCACCTCCGTCTGGGCCGGCTTCCCTGTTGGGAAGACGACAGCTGACCTTGGGAGCCCACAGCCCCGCGTGGTTGGGGTGGCCTGGGCTGGCTGGCCGGGGCACCCTCCTCTTTCCCACAGCCTCCACGCCCATCATCCCCTTTGTCTCCTCCCGAAATTCTCCAGTGTTTCATCCCCTTACCCTAGACCCACCGACCAGCACACACTGGAGAGCTAGAGAAAACACGGGAGCAGAAGCACTTTCGGTAACGAGAAAATGGCTAGAAAGTAGCCAGCTCGCCGGTGGGCCACAGGCACACTGCATGCGAGGCTACCGCCCGGCCCTCCCCTGCCGGGAGCCCCTTCCCACAGTCATCCCAATCGCAGCAGGCCGGCCCGGTGGCCCAGCTCGTTGTCCCTGGCGGTCGGAGGCGGCGCACGAGCCACAGCTTCCCCTCGCGAGGGCTCCTGTGCCCCCAAGTCGGGGGGGTGCGGCAGAAGTGAGGGCTGCAGACTGACTGCCTCGGTGTCACTTACAGTGTGACGGTGACCTGCCCCCGGGACCAAGTGCACGAACACCGAGTGCTCCGGGTGATGCCACAGGCCCCGGGAAGTGAGACGGTATTGTCGCCGTTCCTCTGGCTCCGTGTGCGTTGCTCTGGTCCCTGCTTTCCCAGATGACAGGGGGTCATCCGACTCGTTACCACTGAGCTACTTGGTGCTAATAACGAGCCAGGCGATGCCCCTTCCTGCCGCCGCTGGGTTTCAGTTGGGGAATTCTGACCGTCCGGATGCATCCTTAACAGGAGCAAGCGGACTTCAGACACTCCTCACGTCACCAACAGGAGCGTGAAGGCACAGCTTCCCACGCGGTCTCCCACCGGCCACAGGGGTCTCCGAGCCGCGGTGTCCCGAGGCGGGAGGGGGCCCTCGCTTCTCGCGGGCCAGGTGCCCGCCGGCCAGCCCCGGCGGGACGGAGCTGCCTTGGCGCCTGGGCTCCGAGGAGGGACACGTGTGCCCCGGATGGAGTCCGGCTGGCGAGGAAGGCGGCGGGGGACCCCAGCGCCCCCACGCGCCGTGGGGGCCAAGGGGCGCGGCAGGAACAGGAGCCACGAGCGGGCAGACCTGCCGGCGGCCGCGGGGGACACGCGAGGGCGTACGCGGGAGGCATGACCCGCACGCTCAGGCCTGCCCGTGGCGACCGTCAGCTGGGAGGGTCATCGCTTCCTTCCTGCCCCAGAGCTCGTCCTCCGGCCGGCCTACTTGGGGTAAATGCCGAGGCGCAGAGGCCTCGGCGGGTCCTGAGGTTTCGGCCGGAGCCGCGGCCCCCGACCCCAGGGCTTCAGTAACGGACCGCACCCCCGCGTCTATCTTCACAGGTGCCATGAATGTGAGTGAGAGGAAACTGGACCTTTATTTGTCTGAGAGCCACTTGCACACTTTTTCCCGTTTCTTTTTCTTCAGATTTTTTATTGTGATGAAATACAAGTAACAGAAACTTGACCCACCTCGTCATTCCAGCACCTGGTCTGTGGTACTCACACACACTGCCGGGCGGCCTTCGGCATCGTCGTCCCCGGGATCACTGCCATCTGCAAGAACGACCCTGCCCACCGAACACTCACCGCACCCCCACCCCTCGGCCGCCGGCACGAGCGTGTGCAGTCTCCGCGATGCGGACCCCTCTAAGCACCTCGTGAAGTGCAGTCCTACGGGGTTCGTGTTTTTGTGACGGGCTTGTTTCACTTAACATGTCCATATCCTTGCCAATACTTAGATTTTTTTGTCGTTTTTCAAAAGTTTTTTTTAAATAACTCTATTTTATCATGCATATTTAGCAGGAAATATGGTTCCCAATGGCCTGACCTCACTTCTAAGTACAAATTTCATATTGTGTATGTCTGTGTGTTTAAGCTCTTCCCCCAATGTGGGGCTCAAAGTCATGACCCTGAGATCCAGAGTCACGTGCTCTTCCCACTGAGCCAGCCAGGCGCCCCTCGTTGCTCTTTTCTAAATAGTGGCCACCCTAACGGCTGTGAGGTGATATCTCACTGTGGCTCTGATTCTCATTTCCCTAATGGTGGGGGACGTAAGCACCTTTTCACGTGATTATTGGCCCTGTGTGTATCAACTCTGGAGAGACTTCTATTCAAATCCTTCGCCTCTTTACTGGACTGTTCATTTGTTGTTGTGAACTCGTAGGCATTCTTTGTAGATTTTCAATACTGATTCGTTATCAGATATGATTTGCAGATTTTTTTGCCCATTCTGTGGGTTGCTTTTTTTACTCTATGGCTAATGTATCTGTGCAACATTTAAACTTTTTCATGAAACATCTTTCTTTTGTTGCCTATGCCTTTTGTATCATATTTGAGAAATCACTGCCAAAGCCAACGTCCTAAATCTTTTGATCTATGTTTTAAGAATTTTATGATGGTTGGGGCACCTGGGTGGCTCCGTGGGTTAAAGCCTCTGCCATCAGCTCAGGTCGTGATCTCGGGGTCCTGGGATCGAGCCCCACATGGGGCTCTCTGCTCAGCAGGGAGCCTGCTTCCCCCTCTCTCTCTGCCTGCTTGTGATCTGTCAAATAAATAAAATATTTTTTTAAAAAAGAATTTTATGGGCACCTGGGTGGCTCAGTTGGCTGAGCGACTGCCTTCGGCTCAGGTCATGATCCTGGAGTTCTGGGATCGAGTCCCACATCGGGCTCCCAGCTCCTCGGGAAGTCTGCTTCTCCCTCTGACCTGCTCTCTCTCACTTTCTCTCTCTCAAATAAATAAATAAAATATTTAAAAAAAAAAGAATTTTATGATGGCTAAGTCTTCTATTTACAGCTTGATCCATTTCCAGTTACATTTTGTACACCGTATGAGGTAAGGGTCCAATTTCATTCTCTTGCATGTGAATGTCCCATTTCTCCAGAACCTTTTGTTGAGAAGATTCCTTTCTCTGTTGAATGACCTTGACACTCTTGTCACGAGTCCTTTAACCACATATGCAAGGGTTTATTTCTGGGCTCCTGACTGCATTCAGTCGGTCAGTTGGCTTCTAAGCCAGAACCACAATGTTTGATTACTGTAGTTTTCTGCTAAGTTTTAAAATCGGGAAGTGTAACTCTTCCAGTGTTTTGCCTCTTTTTCAAGATTGTTGTGGCTATTCAAGGTCCCTTGAGATTCTGTATGAGTTTTAGGAAGGACTCTTCTATTTCTGCAAAAAACATCACTGGGATTTTTATAGGGATTGCATTGAATCTGTACACCCCTTCGGGTAATTCTAACATTTTAACAATATTAAGTCTTCCCGTCCATGAGCACAGGATTGTTTCCATTTATTTTATTTTATTTTATTTTATTTTATTTTATTTTATTTATTTATTTTAAAGATTTTATTTATTTATTAGGAAAGAGAGAGAGTGAGAGAGAGCATGAGAAGGGAGAAGGTCAGAGTGAGAAGCGGACTCCCCATGGAGCTGGGAGCCCGATGTGGGACTCAATCTCGGGACTCCGGGATCATGACCTGAGCTGAAGGCAGTTGCTCAACCAACTGAACCACCCAGGCACCCTTATTTTATTTTTTTTAAAGACTTCATTTATTTGACAGAACTTCCCTTTCCGATCACTCACCGTATACAGAAATGCAACTGATTCTGCGTAGCTATGAATCTTGCTACTTTGCAGAATTCATTAATCAGATCTAACAGTTTTTTGCGGGGTCTTTATGATTTTCTATATGTAAGATCAGATCACCTGCAGATATAATTTTACTTCATTTCCAATTTGAAGGCCTTTTATTTCCTTTTCCTGTTTAATTGCTCTGGTTAGAACTTCCCATACTATTTGAATAGAAGTGGTAAGAGCAGGCATCCTTGATTTGTTCCTGATCCTTCAGGAATAGCTTTCTTTCACCATTGTTTGCAGTTTTCTTTTCACATATGGCTTTTGTTGTGTTAAGTAGTTTCCTTCTATTCCTATTTTGTTGAGTGTTTTTTTTTTTCATGAAAGGTTGCTGAATGTTGTCAAATGCTTTCTCTGCATGAAGATGATTGTTTTTCCCATTTTGTTTGATGTGGCATAACACATTTATCAATTTTTGTGCATTGAATCATCCTTGCATTCCAGGAAAAAATGCCTCTTGGTCATGGTGTATACTCATTTCAAAATGCTGAATTGTTTACTATCTTATTGAAGATTTTTGGGTCAATAAATGACCATAAAGGATATTGGTCTGGGGCGCCTGGAAGGCTCAGTCGGTTAAACGCTTGCCTTCAGTTCAGGTCATGCTCCCGGCGTCCTGGGATTGAGTCCCACGTCAGGCTCAGTGAGGAGTCTGCTTCTCCCTCTGCCCCTCCCACTGGCTCATTCTCTCTCTCAAATGAATAAAATCTTAAACCCTTCTTAAAAAAAAAAAAAAAAAGGATATTGGTCTGTAGTTTTCTTTCCGTGTAGTGTCTGTCTGGCTTTGAGAGAGTAATGACCTAGATTGAGTTGGGAAGAGTTCCCTCTTCCGTTTTTCTTTTTTATATTTGAGAATTGTTATTAGTTTCCTTAAATGTTTAGAATCAACAGTGAACCCATCAGGTCAAGGTATTTTTCTCTGTAGAAATTTTTGGTTACTGACTTAATTTCCCTAGTTTTAGGTCTGTTCAGAACTTTTTTTTTTGGTGACTTAGGCTTGGCAGGTTTTGTCTCTAGGAATTTGCCATTTCATCTAAGTTATCCAATTTGCTGGTGTACTAATGTTCATAGTACTCTCATAATCCTTTTTATTTCTGTAGAACTAATCATTCTCCATTTTCATTTCTGATTTTAGTAATTCAATCTTTTGTTCATCTAAAGTTTTGTCAGTTTTGATCATTTTGAAGAACGAGCATTTATTGATATTCACTACTGATTTCCTGTTCTTGACTTCATTTGTCATGGGTCTAATCTTTATTTTCTTCCTTCTGCTAGTTTTGGGGTAGAGTTAATTTTTCTGTATTTCATTAAACTGTAAAGCTAGGTTGTTGATTTGAGATCTTCTTGGTTTTTTAATGTAAGCATTTATAACTATAAATGTCCCTTTGGCACTGCTTTTGCTGGATTCCGTAAGTTTTGATATGTTGTTTTCATTTTCATTCATCTCCAAGTATCTTTTAATCTCCCTGATTTCTTCTTTGATCTATTGGTTATTCGAGACAGTGTGGATTTAATTTCTACAGATTTGTGAATTTTCCAATTTTATTACTGACTTCTAATTTCATACCATTGTGGTCATGGAAGATTGTAGAAGAGCTGTTTTTAAATTCATTGAGACTTAATTTGTGGCCTAACATCTGATCTATCCTGGAAAATGTCCCATGTACACTTGAGAGCAATGCGTGTGCTCTTGCTGGTAATGCCCTGGATGTGTTAGAGTCGGCTAGCTGCTTTTGGTGAGTCCTCTATTTCCCTACTGCTGTTTGGGTTTTGTATCCATTACTAGAAGAAGGATATTAAAGTCTCCAAGTATTATTTTAAAACTATTTCTCCCGTCAATTGTGTCGAGTTGTGCTTTGTATATTTCAATGGCCTGTCACTGGGCATGTAAGTATCTCTATGTATCTTGTTGTATGGAAATTTTTGTTAATAGTGCCCTCCCTTATCTCTCATAAATTTTTAAAATTTAAATAAACTCATTTTTGTCTGATATTAGTGTAGCCATTCCTGCTATCATTGATTATTGGCATGGAACATCTTTTTATATCCTCTCACTTTTCAATCTATGACTTGGATCTGGAGCCTCTTGAAAACTGTGCAGTTGGATGACAGTTTTGATCCATTCTGCCAATCTCTGTCTTTCTGTTGGAAAGTTTGATTCATTTATATTTAAGGCAATTACAGATAAGGAAGGACTTCTGTCATTTTGCTATTTGTTATGTGCCTTACTATTTCTTTTTGTCACTCATTTCTTGCGTTACTGTCTTCTTTTGTGTTTATTTTGACACTGAAACATTTAAATTCCCTTCTCATTTCCTGTTGTGTATATTCTGTAGCTATTTTCTTTGTGGTTACCATGGGAATTATACTTACCATCCTGAAACTGTAACACTCTGATCTGAATTTACACCTTAATTTCAGTGACACACTAAACCTCTGCTCCCTTAACAGCTGTTTTCAGCCCTTTCAGTTGTTGATGTCACAAAACATAAATTAACAATTCTGTTAAATGTACTAGTCTCTTAAATCATGTAAAAACAAAATGTGGAGTTAAAAACTATTACTAGTTTTTGTAATTGGTCGTATATTTTTCTTTACTGAGATCTTTTTTTTCTCCATACAGCTTCAAGTTACTGTCTACTGTCCCTCATTTCACCCTGCAGGAGTCCTTCAAGCATTTCTTGAAGGGCAGGTCTAGTGGTAAAAGCACTCCCTCAGCTTTTATTCACTGATGAATGTCTTAACTTCTCCCTCACTTTTGAAGGGCATTTTGCTGAATATAGAATTCTTGGTTGAACATTTCTTTCTCTTTTAGCACTCTGCGTCTATCAATCCCTTGCATTCTGACCTCCAGTTTCTGATGGAAACCTGTTAACCTTACTTGGGATCCCTTGTAAGTATTGATTTAATTCTCTTGCTGCTTCAAGATTCTTTGTGTTTGGCTTTTTTGTTTCTTCGTGTGGGTCTCTGAGTTCATCTTAACTTGGAGTTCATTGAGCTTCCTCGATGTTTCCTCAAAGTTGGGAAACTTTCAGCCATTTTTTCAAATACCTGCTCTCCCTCTTTCCCTCTCTTCTCCTTCTGGGACACCCCACAACACAGATTGGTTCACTTGGTGGAATCCCACAATCCCTTAGGTTTCATTAACTTTTAATTGTTTTTCTTTCTGTTCCTCAAACTCTAATTCCTTTCTTATGTTACAATCCACTGTTTCCTTCTTGTGCTTAAAACCTGCCTCTGAATTCCTCGAGTGAGTTATTTCATTTCTGTTATTGTACTTTTCAGCTCCAAAATTTCTTTTTTTTTTTTAAAGATTTTATTTATTTATTGGAGAGACAGAGAACGTGAGAGAGAGCATGAGAGGAGAGAAGGTCAGAGGAAGAAGCAGACTCCCCGCGGAGCCGGGAGCCCGACGTGGGACTCGATCCCGGAACTCGAGGATCACGACCTGAGCCGAAGGCAGTCGCTCAACCGACTGAGCCCCCCAGGGGCCCTCAGCTCCAGAATTTCTTCGCGGTTTCTTTTTGCTTTCTCTTAGTGGATGGTTCCATTTTGTTCACACATTGTTTTGTTGACTTTCTCCACATCTTTCGTGAGTTGAAAGTCAAGGTAGTTGTTTTAAGAAGTCTTTGCCTGGTAGATCTGCCATCAGGTCTCTCCCAGGGACTTTTTTTCTTTTAAAAGGGCCATACTTTCCTATTTCCATGTGCCTTGTGACTTTTTGTTGAAAACCGGGCACTAAATCTAACCATGTGGTAACGCCGGAGATCAGATTCTCCCCTCTCCCCAGAGTTTGGTTCTCCTTGCTGCAGGCAGCCTCTACACCAAGAATGAGCGACATATCGCCCCCAAGCAGTCTCAGCTCTGACCCTCACGCCCTCCTTTGTGTCACACGCACGAAGACCAGGCCCCTGTGAGAGGGGAGGTGTTGTGACCCAGGGACCAGGGTAGACTCCAGACCCAACTTGTTACCACAGAGCCCGGGGAGGGGGAGGGTGTCGAGACACTGCTGTGCACTACAACATTTTCAACACTATTTCAATACAGAAAATGGTTAGAACCCTCTAGTGTTTCTACCGAAAAAAGTACAGCTTTTTAACAATGCAGGACCTGGTCTTCAAATCTTGCCTCCTCCCTAGCCTTGACGGCTCCAAGACGTCTTGAAACGGAGCCCAAACCACAAGACAAATGGCGATAGCAATGGCCAGATGGCCCAGTCACGAATGTTGTGCCTTAAAACCTCACAGCCTGGGACGCCTGGGGCTCAGTTGGTGAAGGGTCTGCCTTCGGCTCAGGTCATGATCCCGGGGTCCTGGAATCGAGTCCCACATGGGGCTCCCTGCTCTGCAGGAAGCCTGCTTCCCCCTCTGCCTCTGCCTGCTGCCCCCCGCTCCTGCATGCTCTCAAAAAAATGTTTAAAAAAAAAAAGACCTCCTAGCCTAACAGCTTGTGGACAGGCACTCACACACACTTGCACATGTGCCAACAGAATTGCACACACAGGCCTCCACAAGTGGGCACACTCACACGTGCACGTGTAGCAGAGAGCTGGGAGGCTGTAGGCGGCGTACTTCCAGGCTCTGCTGGTCTCTATCTGTAGAGTTCAGGCAAGAATCTGCCACAGATCTTCTATCCTTTCTCAGTGATACTTCTAGGGATTCCTGGTAACTAAAATGCACTCCGTTATGCTTGGCTCTGTGACCAAGATACATACTCCAAGAAAACCTGCTTGAAGACCCAGGAGTTGGGCATGGGGGCAGGCTGCGGGCAACTGACCCCTTGCAGACCTCCTGACCTACTGATGTGTGACCCGGAATGCGGTCCGCGTGACGACGTGCGAGTCCCAAGCCTGAGCAGGGGCCGACACCAGGAATTCAAAACAGAGTCCGAACAGAAGGTGCAGCCGCACAACACGGACACCGCCGTCCCTCCCGCACGGACGGCAGCTCGCTTCCGCAGAGCCCGCATCGGGCACCTCTCCAAACCAGGCTGCGAGCTGTCGGCCGGCACAGCGGGGTCACGGAGGCTGCTGTGTGTCTGGGTCTGAGTCGAGAAGTGTGCCTGGACACCGGAGGGTTCCCTGCACACACATTCTTCCCAGAAGAGCATACTTTCAAAGGCTGTGCCTAATCTCATGGTTCACGGTGAGAGGTGCTATCCTAACTGAGTGTGAAAATACACAGAAAATGGTGTTGCAGGGACATGCACTCTGTAACACTCGGAAGTATTACCCAGATCTAAACAAAACATTACGGGCAACGTTTTATTCTGCCTTTTCACTTACTGAAAACTTACGTTAAAAAGAAATAGATGGAAAGGCGCCTGGGTGGCTCAGTTGGTTGAGCAGCTGCCTTTGGCTCAGGTCATGATCCCAGCGTCCTGGGATCAAGTCCCGCATCGGGCTCCTTGCTCCTCAGGGAGCCTGCTCCTCTCTCTACCTCTGCCTGCCTCTCTGCCTGCTTGTGTTCTCTCTCTGTTAAATGAATAAATAAAATCTTAAAAAAAAAAAAAAAAAAGAAATAGATGGAAAGGCTCCTGGGGGGTTCAGTCGGTGACGCGTCTGCCTTCCGCTCGGGTCGTGATCCCAGGGTCCTGGGCTCGAGCCCTGCGGCAGGCTCCCTGCTCTGCGGGAAGCCTGCTCCTCCCTCTCCCTCACTCATTCTTTGTCTCTCGGATAAATAACTAAAATCTTAAAAACAAACAGATGGGAACTGGACTGCTCCCCGCTGCAGCAGATGCTCTGGGTCTGAGCACAGCAGCACCTGCGTCAAGGCCGTGCATCATCCCGCTCGCTGGGCGTGAGGCGGTCCCTGTCCGTCTCCCAGGGCAGGCGCTCCAGCTGAGACCGTGACCCCGTCTGGGACCACGTGTGCCGCAGACCGGAGCAGGGGGACACTGAAGTCTGTGAGCCCCACGTCTGCTGCGCATGCACATCCCAGCAGGTGCCTGGGTAGCAGAACTCGTGCTTTTCCACGGAGGGCAGCAGCACGGAAGCTGGAGACACTGGGAAACCGGGCACCCGTGCCAGAGGTAGACAGGAAAATCCCTTCTGACCTCTCGCTTTGCCACAGACCTGCCAGGAAACAGGCCTATTTGTATGGTTCCTGTTCTAGGAGGGAAAAAGCAAGAGTGCAGCGCTTGTCTCACCCAGATTCAAAGTTCCAGAAACCAAGACTCAGTGGCAAGAAGGCCATCCAGACTCCTGCACAAACCACACAGACTGGCAGGGGCTGGAGGACCGCGAAGGGAAGCTGCCCTCACACGCAGGGAAATCTGCTAGTCCTGGGGGCCGGCCAGGACTGCTGCAGGAGGGGCTCCTCCCAAGGGAGGGGCAAAGACCCAGCTCTGCGGTCACCATCTAGAAGATCCAGCACGCCTGTGCGCTCCCTGAATACACGAATCCTCATTCTCCGCGCCAGCCCCAGTGACAGTGGTTCCTCTGTGTCTTCTTTCCAGCCCTATGTTCTGTTTTGCCTCAGCTCTTCTCAGGCCCAGAGTGAAAAGGGGCCTCAGGCCGTGCCTTCATTTGCTGCTCATGATCCCCCTTGAGCCTGGGGGAACGCTCGCCCCTGACCTCAGAACAGACCCCGAGACTCCATGAGTCCATCAACACGTGCCACACCCTGGCCTGGGATCCCCTGGGCGAGAGGCCGACGTGGCTGACTCAGCAGTCCGTGCACGAAGGTCTCAGCCATGGGAGTGGAGGGGCTACAACCAAGACTTGGGGTTCACAAAGGCTTCCCCAGGTAAGGCAGAAAAGGGGAAGAGAAGTGCCAACATCGAGTCCTAGGAACAGGACTGAGTGCAGTAAAGCACCAAGGAAGGCTGTGGCGCCAGTGAGGCCGTCAGGGTCCCGAGAGAGAATCCGCTGGGAGGCTGGGCTCCTGTCTGAAAGGGGAATGATCAGCAGGGAACCTCTGACTCGAACAGGAACATCCCGAGGTGACCCCGCGGAGGCGAACCCGACTCTGACTGGGGAGGGGGGCATCCAGGCAGGGAGTTCAGGGCAGAGAGCGCTAGGACTCTGCCCTGTACTCCGCGTCTGGGGCCAGTCCCCGCCCCGGCTCCCTGCTACCACAGAGCAACCTCTCTGGCTCGGGGCCCTGACTCCGCCTCCCCCACGAGCGGCTCCCAGGGCAACCTTTCCCATGGGCTCCCCGCCAGGGGCACCGGGGTCTCCACCGCCTCCCGGCCTCGGCAGCCGCGCCCGCCCCAGGCCCCGCTCAGGACGCACGTCGCAAACTTCCCGCTGCGGCTGCAACGCTGTAGTCCGACAATTCATGTTTCAAGCCCTGATCACAGGAATTTACACGGATCCCTGCGAAGCTCCGTTTGGTTGGCTTTGTTTCAGTTCTTTATCTCAACCTACTGAAAGGCCCCTCTGAGTTCTATTTTGTCAGAGGACTTGCTGTCCCCAGGCTACACTTGACGTAATCGCAGGAACTCTCAACTGGGAAGCGAGCAAAGCCAGGGACCCGGGATCTCGGAGCCAGGTCCCTGCGCGGCTCTGGGCTGCTGCAGGACGCCGGGCAGGCCTCTTCCCGGGCCCATGGGACCGTGCGGGGCCACCGCAGCCCTTGCTGCGCCACAGCGCCAGCTGTGCCGTTCTGAGTGTGCTTTGTGACAGCACTCACGTTTTTAAAAACTGCGTGTACCGCAAATTCCTGAACAGAGAAGAGGCCAAAAAAAAAGCAGGAGGTGTTTTGAACTCTACCGATAGGACCCAGATGGCCGAGGCGTCAGACGGAGACGCGAGAAAGGAGCCGCTGCTGGAGACCGGAGTTTCCAAAGACGACAACCCAACCGTCCCCGTGGCTCTCCGCCCGCGGACGCCCATCAGGCTTCCTCCCTATCAGGTGCTCAGTCTCCGTCGCTTTACCTTCCATCACGTTCAGTTCTGCTCTCTGGCTACTCAGTCCTTTCTAGGGCTCCCAGTCGCTCCTCAGCCCGGGCCCGGGGGCCCACTGTGGTCGCGGCCCGAAGCTCGCACGTAGACTGCCGGCTGCTTGTTGAGAGGGAATAAGCCGGGACCAGCCAGACGAAGCTGCCCTGCCCACGCCCCAACCCAGAAACCCCGTGAGTGCACGTCGAGGAACTGAAACTTCAAGTCCTCTTAACAAAATCAGAGATGAGGGGCTCCTGGGGGTCTGAGTCCGTGAAGTGTCTGCCTTCAGCTCAGGTCGTGACCCCGGGGTCCTGGGATCGAGCCCCACATCGGGCTCCCCTGCTCATGAGGAAGCCTGCTTCTCCCTCTGCCTCTGCTCTTGCAATCTCGCTTCTCATAAATGAAATCTTTATTAAAAAAAACTGTGCAGAGCGCTGCATGTCAGCTGCTAACACCGACGGCGTTTGTGTCACTTCTTACCCCGGTAAGCCCGGTGCACACCGCGTGCGGCACCCGGCAGGAAGCGCAGAGCTGACCCCGTGGTCGTGCTCCCTCCGTCCTGTCCGTGGAGGACGCCGGTGGGCTCGGCCCCCACCGTAGCCAGCTCCTGACCTAGGAGCTCTGCCCTTCCTGTCTCCACTCCGGCCCCGGTCCCCCAGCCCCCCAGCCCCGCAGCCCCGCGCTCACGCGGCACTTATAGGGGACAAATGGAAGGGTGTGAGACACAGCTTCCCAGGGCTGAAAACACTCCTGGTTCCAGCCCCCGCTGACTCTAACAGAACCGAGCCCCGAGAGCGAGTAGGAAGAGAAAGACCACCCAGCCCCCTGCTCTGTGACGCAGCGAGGGGCACACCGACGTTTGTGTCGCACAACTCACGACCTCACGATCCGGCAGCCCCTGCGCCCGCTGTGCTGCCCCCCACCCCCGGGGTCCGGGCACCTCGCGCAGCGCGGTTGCACACTGGCCGTCAGAAAGCGGCCTGCTTGGCACCACAGGGTCCCGCGTGAGTCATGTTTCTGATGTTCTGTGTTTACGATGCTTTAACATCTTGGGGGCCTCGCTGGCCTGGGACACAGTGTCCCCGCCCCTCCCAGGACTGACTCCTAGGGACAGTGACACCTGACCCCTCAGCTCGCCTTGGTCTGTGCAAACCCACCAAGCCAGAGCCCACACTGCCACCGCCTCCTTTACCTGCTTCCTGCACACCGGCCAGCACGTCCTCCACCCCGCGGCCCCCAGGGCGAGCACCCCCTCCCCAGCCCGTTCATTCCCGCAGAAGCCCCCTCCTGACCCAGGGAGCCCGGGGCCTCCCCGGGGGGCCCTGCGCAGCGCGGCCGTCCCCGCCCCCTGGGAACGCTGTGCATGGCCAACTGTCCTTTCCAGGCAGGCGTCTCAAGGTTGGTCACTGCCCGCACCTGACTAGGGCCAACCACACGTACTCTCAGGTGACAGGCGCCGCCTTCCCCCGGACGTCTCTTCTCTGGTCAGGAGAGGAGCCACGTCGGCACGCGCACGCCCACGTGAAACGCTCCCCGTGCGTGGCTCCCCGCGCCCTGCGGGACAGGTGGGATCACGTAAACGCCACCCGAACCACCACGCCCAGCGCAAACGGTGGCCATCCTGCCTGTGGCCTGTGACGTGTCCCTTCAACAGGGTCACTCTGCGGGCAAAAGCAGCACTTCCCGGGGCCACCTGCCTGCACCCGGCATCCGGGGGGCGTGCCCGCACGGCTGGGGAGCCCCACGGCTCCCCCACGGGGGACGGCAACGCTTCCCTGCTGAGACTGTTCACAGAAGCCCAAGTCGTGCCCCCCCAGCAGCCGAGCCACCTGCTTCCTTGCCCCGTCTCACGAACGCGTCTGACCGCGTGAGCTCCGGGGACACCACCATCAGCGTGACGCCGACCCCACCTGGGAAAGGGAGGAGCCCCGCACCCAGAAGCAGGTTCCTCCAGGTCAGACTTGCTAAGGATTTATTTTGCGTCCTTCCGACAGCACGCGCCTGACAGGGTGCGCCGCGGCGGTCTTGCCCCGGGGACAGCGGGACTTGGGGCCATCCCTCCGCAGACCGTGGGGGCAGGGCGCAAACACGGCGACGATGCCCGGCCGCCCTAACCGTGAGCCCGGGCGGCAGCCGTGCCCATCGTCGCAGGGTGTGCGAGGGCCCAGAGGGAGGAGGACCCACGACGGCCAGCGAGAGGACGGGCCGTCACAGGCTCCCCACGGCCACGCCCCTTCTCAGCCCAAGGTCCAAGTCCACCTGTGTCGTGGGCGGCACCCGCAGAGCGCGGGGCTCCGCCAGCTCCGCTGAGGCTCAGGACCCGCCCCTTGCCGGCTGCCCGGTCTCCGCCCCTGGCCGCCGCCAGCCCTGCTGCTCGGGGCTGCTGTCCGTACCCTGGGCGCCCCCCAGGTCAGGGCTGGGGTTGCTGCCCGCCGCCCCAAGCAGGTGGTCCCCGGGGGAGGGGTCCCCGTCCGCACAGGGAGCGGCTGCCACCTCTTCCCCTCTCGTTGCCAGATCAGCCGTCAGCCGCGACTCCTCGGAACTCACGGTGCTACGCCCTTGCCTCCTCTTGTACTCCATGATCTGCTTGTTGAGCGCCTCGTGATCGATCCCGCACAGACTTGAGCACATGGCAGAGGCCGGGGGGCCCCGGGGCGCAGGCGTGTCCAGGGCCCCGGGAGCGCTGGAAGGAGAAGAGGCCTACGGTCAAGCATGAATGCGGGGGCAGGACCGCGTGGGCCCGGGGCCAGCGCTGCCCCGCTTCCCCCCCACGTGCTGTGGGCCGCCTGCATCCGAGGGAAGCCGGGGAGGACGGCGCGGGGCGCCCCAGCCCACAGCCACTCTGCCGGCGCTGCCGGAGCCTGCGTGCAGGGCAGGCCCACACGGTGCCACACAGCCCTTCTGCGAAATGTGTTCCCCATCTCCTTTCCCCAGTTAAACACGGCTAGGGTGCTGGGCCAGTTTCGCAGAATTCCAGCTGGGGCCTTTTAGATCCACCACTCAGGTTCCTCGAGAAACCAAAAGGAAAGATCTGAATGGCTGTGACCCTTCCAAAACCCAAATTTGGCCAAGTCACGCCTCTAACCCCCTTCCTACTGGGCTCTGGAAGGTCTCACACCTGCGGGCTGGGCCCCCACGGCTTGGGGCCCGTGCTGCAGCTCCGCGGTCCTCGGGCTGGAGGCTGGGGGCCCCACCCGAGCTCCCCACAGTACCCCGGACGCTGAGGCACCCGGGGTAAGGAGCAGAGGCTGAGTGCTGGCTGGAAGCTCTTCCCTCACCTGCAATGTGTCCCCCGCTCCCCGCCCCGGGTCCTCACGTCTCTCTCAGACCACGATGGCCTGACTGAAAACTGCAACGCTGCCCCCCCACCACCCGCCTCCTGATCCGCCAACCAGACCTTCCTGACCTACAATCGTCTGTGGCTCCCTGTTGGCCTCACTCAGCAGCGAGATGTGAGCCCCAGAGAGCCCACTGTGTGTTCTGCTCCCATACCCTAGGTTCTAGAACGGGGACAGAGGACGCACTCAAGAAACTGGCGCTGAGAGGGCAGAGAGGGGGAGGGGGAGGGTAGAGAGGGGGAGGGAGAGGGTAGAGAGAGAGAGGTGAAGGGTAGAGAGAGGGAGGGGGAGGGTAGAGAGGAGGGGGGGAGGGAGGGACCCCAGAGGCCTTCCCAGCCACCTTGCTGAGGCGCCAGCAGCTGCTGCCACAGGCCCAGGCCAGGCTGTGCCCCCAGGCAGGGTCGGAGGGCACGAGGCCAGGCCTGTGCAGCTGCCGCAGCGACCAACAATCCCACCCCTGGACGTCTGCCCGAAGAACCAAAGTCACGTCCCCACGGACCTGACGTCCTCTCGCACACAGTCGTCCTTTTCATCCTGGGGTCCAAAATCGGCAGTGGCCAGTAACCGATCAACCTGAGAAGGACAGAGGGTGACCCGGTAAGCTGCCCCTCCCCCACGGGCACCAGAGCCTGGCTCCGGTGAGCCGCGTGCAGCCGCGCGGGGCTGGCTCGGACACGGGCCTTCCGACTGCCCGTCGCAGGTCTCGGCGACACCTCCCGGCGAGGACTACGGACAATCACGAGTCCTCTGACGACCAACGGGCGCTTTCTTCAAACTATACTCAGAACTCGTAAACGTTGAACTTACGGAAAAGCCAGATAAGCGTTACTTCAAATACATAATTTCTAACCGAGTATAGGATTTTGCCACAGAATTCGTGTTTAGGGAAAGAAAGCCGCCTGGCCCAGGAACAGTCACAGTCTGGGGTCCAGCCGTGAATCCGGCTCCACGGTGGCCGAGGGCACTCACAGGAACGGAAGCTCTGTGGGGGCAGCGCACAGAGCCCTGCTCCCTGGGCACGGAGGGCGGCTCACCCCTCGACCGCCGACCCGCACACCCAGGACGTGCGCCCGACGAGACCCCTGACTGTGTGAGCTCTGGCACACGCCCAGGAGAGCCCAGGCCCACGGGCAGGGCCCGCCATTCCGCACACGGTCCGCAGAGGCACAAAGCACCATCACACACCAAGGGCACGCCGACAAAACCCACCAATGTAAAAAGCAGCAGAAACAGGAGAAAAAATCAGTCCACAGAAAAGACGAGAAACAGGACTGATGAAGCCACCAAACGGGCACTAACTGGACATCTCCTGGGTCACCGCTCGCACCTGCCAAGGGACCTGTGCGGACACACGACCGCTCTGCACAGCTCCGCCCGGAGCGGGCCCCCCGAGAACGGGCCAGAGACCTGAACAGACCTCAGCAAACGGAGAATGGCCGCCAGGCGCTCGGAAAGATGCTCATAAATACGAGTCCTCAAGCACACGCACGTGTGACCATCGGAAGGGCTCACAGGACCCGCGTCGTCAGGCAGGAGCTTGCGGTGGCCCAGACGGTTCTGGAAAATCAGACACGCCCACCACTTCCGCGTACTGACCCAGAACACGCAGAGACGTGTGCACAATAGCTCGCAACGGAACCACTCACCGTCGCCAAAAACCAGAAAGAGAGACCAATATCCACGAAACGTGAATAGGTCACTAAGCAGTAAGAACCACTTACATGTGAAACAACGTGAGTCTCAAAAGCAGCACTGAGCAATAAAGCCCGATGTCTGCTTCTGTGTCCACGGAGCTCCAGGAATCTGAGCTGGCAAACCGACCTGACAAGGAGTGGCTGGGGAGAGGGGGCGGGGAGGCGGGGACATGGGGGCAGGGGCCCGGCACAAAGGCATGCCCGCCTCCACCCCTGCGCGCTGCCTGGAAATCAAGCATCACTAGAGCTTCTCTTTGAAGCCTTTACCAAGCACTCCATGCAAAAGCTACCAAATCCTGACCCGTCCCCACGGGCTGCAGGGACGGGGCGGCTCCACGCTGACCTGGGAGAACTCCGGCTGCTCGGACACCCTCTCCGGGGAAGGCTGAGGCCGGACTAAACGAGAGCTGGCAGCCCATGTGGGCTCCGCCTGACGATCAGCGAGAAGCAGCAAATGTGTAATAAATCACAATATCGGTATCAGAGTTTGTGTTTTCTTTAAGATTTTACATTTTTTCCTTTAAAACCGCGGTAAAATCAACCTCTTAAAGACCCTGATTGGAACAAAAGACATAGGAGAAGTACACAAACCGTTACACGTGGAGCCCGATGACGTTTCGCCAGCGGACTGCACCCCTGGGCACCCCCATGGCATTGCAGGGATGAACCCCGGAAGCCTCCTCGCGCCCCTCCCCCTCACTCCCTTCCCAAAGACAGGCGCCAGTGTGGCTTCCATCACCAAAGATGAGCCGCACTGTCTCAACACCCTGGAGAACTGCAGGGCACGTGGCCTTTTCTCTGACTCCGCATCAGCTGCGAGGTGAGGGGAGCCCCGTGCACTCACCCACCTGTACCGGGGGTCCGGCCGAGCGATCCCTGCCGCCAGCACCGCAGGCGCGTCTCTGGCGCACTCACTCGCTTCCCGTGGCAGGACGAGCGCACCCTCGGCTCCCGCTGCACCGAGGGAGTCCCGCAGAGTCTCTCCGGCGCGCTCGGTCTGGTCGCTAGTGGAAACCCCTTGAGGGAAGGGCGAGCCTGCATCTGTGCGGATTCTTGGGACGCCAAGCACCTGCTGACGGGGGCTGACACCGGCACCCGCGAACGCCACCTGGGGCAGAGCGCATTCCTGCTCTTCTCCCAAATGTGCAGAGCGGCGGACGCGCCCGGGGAGCGCAGAGGAAGCTGCTGCCGACACGGCCGGCCCCCGCATCTCCGACCACTCGCAACTTTTCAACATGTGCAACCAACACAAGACAAAGAAATGAGCTGACAGGCACAAGACTCAAAGTTCCGTCCAACATCCCCAATTTCAACTGCATGTGTCTATCCGAACTGCTCTAACCCCTACTTCAGAACACACTGCCCTGACTTGTGCAAGAGCAAGCCCGTCATCCACATGCCCTCGACGAGTCGCCTGCCCCAGCCAGAGACCCCCTACGCCCGGGTCCGGCCTCCGCTGGCTTCTACCCCCAGGAACACAGACGCCTGAGGACGACGAGACGAGCAGAAGCCCAGCCGTCCCTGTCCCCAGCACAGCAAGGACACGGGAGGACAGGGGCCGGGAGGGCCCAAGTGGCCTCCGCGGCAAACAGCCCACAGCACGCTCTCTGGAGACAGAACGGCTCCGGGATGCTCTGAGCGCTACCTGCACCTCCCTCCTTCCGGCGACTTCCCCCAGAAAGGAGCCCGCAGAGCCAGGCCGGCCCTACCTCCCCAGGGAGGGACCAGCCGTGAGGGAGAGGGCCCTCCGTTCCGCTGAGAGCCACTTCCTTCTGCCGGCCCCGCCAGCCGTGCCTGGTGAGACCCTTGCGCACATCGTCCGAGGCGCCCCACAGCCTGAATTCTACCTGACTCCCTGCAGCTGGCCCTGGCCACGTCACTCCTCTGTTTCCTCTTTTGTGAGGAAAACCACACATCTATAAGGTCATCGTGTGCACAGTGTCTTCAGGATTGCTTACATAACAGCCAAAAATGAAAACCAAAAATGAAATCACATTTGTTTTCCTCTGTGGATCTAAATACTACCTAGTCCTGGGGCACCTGAGCATCTGACTCTTGGTTTCCGCTCAGGTCATGATCTTGGGGTCGTGACCTGAGCCCCGTGTCAGGCTCCGAGCTCAGTGGGGAGCCAGCTTGAGATTCCCTCCCTCCCTCTGCCTCTGCCCCTCCTCACCCTCTCCTCACATGCACCTGCCCTTTTTCTCAAATAAATAAATCTTTGAACTGAATAAAAAAAATAAAAACAAAGAAAAAAATACTATCCCGCGGTGAATAACAGCTACCTAACTATAACATCATGAATGCTACTGACTGGGGCTTTGTAAATTTTTTAAAAGTATAACACACCTTGGGGCACCTGGGGGGCTCAGTGGGTTAAAGCCTCTGCCTTCGGCTCAGGTCGTGATCTCAGGGTCCTGGGATCGAGCCCCACATCGGGCTCTCTGCTCAGCGGGGAGCCTGCTTCCCCCTCTCTCTCTGCCTGCCTCTCTGCCTACTTGTGATCTCTCTCCTCTCTGTCAGATAAATAAATAAGAGCTTTAAAAAAAAAAAAAAAGCATAACACGCAACCACCACCCAGAAAGAAAACCCTACATAAACTTACAGGTTGTAACCTTTATAATTAACAGAACATAACCTTCAGCGTGAAGTGACAAGTCGCATCGAGAGGAAGGCAGTTTGTAAGTCGGGAAGCTGAGACTTGGTTTCCTAGTTAGAGACTGAGTGGTAAACATTAAAAACCAGGAAAAGTGGTTACCTCTGGGGAGTCGGGCTGGGATAGGTGCCTGGGGGCCTCACTTTCCATTTATACTCCTGGGGACCGACTCCTTCTCTTACCGATACCCGTTACCACTCCAACACCTGAGGACTGACTGCAACATCTTACTCGCCCAGCCGGCTGGTTCTGGGAGTGACTTACTCGCCCAGCCGGCTGGTTCTGGGAGTGAGTTTCTTCAGGGCCTACCTCAGCCGCAGCTGCGCTTCCTTTGTCCTGAATGAACACGATCGGCGGCACGTTCCTCAGGGTCTGCTGGGACATCAAAAGGTGCCTGGAGAGAGACGGTGCACGTGGTGCAGTTCAGCAGAAAGGAAAACGCACAACCATCCCAGGGACAGTGAAACAAGGGATCTCCCATCACATTATTCAACCTGGAAATGTCCTCGCAGGACAGTCTTCCTTCCCCAGCTGCCACACCACGCCTGGGACACGAAACACATCCTCACAACCGTTTCACTGCCTGACGCAACTCTTGAGATCCTGAGAACAACCTGGTCTTGGCCCGGATGCCGCCCGGGCATCTCGGTGGCCGTGGGCTGCGTGGTCTGGGCGCGAACAGCCAGCGCAGGCCTTATCCCTCTGCTCGGTGGACGTTCTCCGGCAACAAGGCCAAGAAGTGCACCGAGGTCCTCAGGCTCCGAGGGGGACACGCAGCACTGCGTGCGCCGTCGCCCATGCATGCAGACGGACCCGCAGCAGCGGCGTGGGCACCCAGCGAGGACACTGCGGGGACAGCCTCTCCGCACAGTGACGACAGGGCCTGGGATGCAGATACAGCCGAGGCTTGATGCTAAACCTCGGCTCTCATCACAGGAGCCGGGAAAAGGGATGGTCTATTCAGCTGCGATTTCTGATGACCTAAAACTAATCAGAAAAGAATACTGTTCCCGCCAACACTTGTTGAAAATCTTTCTCCTGTTACCGTTAACGAGAAAAAAAATCAACTAAGCTCTCTTTGATACACAATTTAAAAGAAACTCCTAGGGCCTCCTGGAATGGACGTCAGGAGAGCTGAAGCGGATGGTACACAAACAAAACATCCCCTTCTCCGAGACACGGAGTACGACGGACAAGGGAGAGGCAAGAGGGGCAGAGGAAGAAGGGGAGCAGGGAGGAGAGAACCCAGTTCTGAGGGTGCTGGTCAGTTAGGTTTCTGCATTTCTCCAAACTGGGGAGGAAACGGAGTACCTCCTTTACTGCCACCCAGGTCGGCAGTTCTCCAAACGTTTGGTCTCACTGAGGACACCAAGGAGTTTCTGTGAACGTGCGTTACATCCGTCCACGCCTAGCATACTACAATTAAAGCTCAGAATTCGAAAAATATGCATTAATTCATTTCAAATAACAAATTCACCAAGTGTTCGCATGGATATTTTTAATGAAAAATAACTTCCTTTAAGATCTTAATTTATTTGTCAGAGACAGAGAGAAAGCCCAAGCAGGAGGAGAGGCAGAGGAAGAAGCCAATTCCCACTGAGCAAGGAGCCCTATGTGGGACTCGATCTCAGGACCCCGGGATCATGACCTGAGCCAAAGTCAGACACCTCACCAACCGAGCCACCCAGAGACTCTGAAAAATAACTACTTAAAAAAAAAAAAAAAAGGATTGAGAGGCGTGGTGTGCTTACATAGTTATAAATTCCTTCGCTGCCTAGCTTGGCCGGATTCTCATCTCTCCATCTGCAATCCAGCTGCTCTGTTATTCTGGTTTAAATACAGGAAAATCCGGCCTCGCACAGATCCCTGACTGGAAAAGGAATACATGAACAGCACTTCAGGAAAGAATGATCTTCTCTGATACCCAGAGAAAGTCAACCAGCGACGGCTTCCTCCGGGTTGGCTGCACCAGGGACCTAACCAGGCCAGTGCCACACGGCCACGCTGAAGCCGCTGGTCTTCCTGTGGCCAGAATCGAGCCTTCCCTACGCTCAGCTCTGGAGCCTCCCGTTCTGCTCCCGCGGAAACCACAGACTCCCCGAGGCACCCAGACCCTCAGGGGCCGGCCCCCGACCGCGCCACGCTCCCCTTGTCAGCGTCCCTGCTGGGCTCATCCAGCATCTTCCAGTATCGGAATGCTACCAGCCTCACGGAGGCAGACGCAAGTTTCCTAAAGTCAATTTTCATTTGAAAGCTTGGGTTTTGGGCACCTGGGTGGCTCGGTCAGTTAAGTGTCCGACTCTTGGTTTTGGCTCAGCCTGTGATCTCAGGGTCGAGAGATCGAGCCCCACGTGGGGCTCTGTGCTCAGCACAAAATCCGCTAGAGATCTTCTCTCCCTCTGCCCCTTCCCCCCCCATGTCAAATAAATAACTCTTAAAAAAAAAAAAAAGGCAGCTTTAATTTTATCACTGGCAACAGTCCACTGTGTTCCCTAAAGTGACAGGTTCACTTTGCTCATTTTAAAGAGACTGTCTGTCACATGCCCACATCTGAAAAAGCTCAGCGAGCTCCCTTGTCACCTCCAGTGAAGGAGCGTCTGCTTCAGCCCAAGGGCAACCGCGCCTTCTCCCGAGGCGACGGCCCACCAGCGTGGGCCAGCTGGTGCTCGCTGCCCGCCATCCAAGACGCTGAGATGCCACGCCCGCGGCTCGGGACTGAGTAAGCGGAGTCCCTTCTGCTTACTGGCCAAGGATCTCCTGCGCAAAACTGCGCGGCTTTTGCCCCTAAGCAGTGGCGGGAAGCTACAAGTGCCACGGGGACGTCGGCGGTCAGGAGCTCCTAGACGTGACGGACCAGAGTTTGAGAACCGCTGTCCTACGTTATGTCCTACATGAAAACGTAAATTACACGTGGAATTTAAGAGAATGCTTCCCAGAGTTTCCTCAAAAGCAACCAGACTCAGGCAACAAGGGGGAGACCGGAGAGGCCAGCGAAGTGAGCGGGCCGAGGGCAGGGCGCCCTCACCTCATGTGGGCGGCGCTCCTCCGCAGGACGGCCTCCGTGCTTGCGTTCTGCTGGGCGGGGACCTCGGTCTTCCAGTACACGCGGCAGGCGGAGAAGTCTGCAGTCAGAGACACCTGAGGCCACCCGGCCCAGCCGCCGGTCACCTCCAGCTGCTGCGGCTCGCCCGCACGCGGCACGCAGAAGCAGAGACGGCTTCGGGCGCCCGCCGCCCCCAGGCAGGCCACCGCTCCTGCCGCCCCAACGCAGGACCTCGGCGTTCCTGACCCCGTTCCCTGGTCAGAAATGCCCGACCTGCGGCTTCTCATCCTCCGGACGTCCGTCTGGCTAACGCCAGTCCGGGCGACACAGACCGCAGGAAGGCCGGCGCGGACGCAGCCACCCCGCGCACCTCACAACGCCGTCGGTGCCCGCACCCCGCACGCGAACACGCGCACCCCATCTGTACTACGGAAGGGCTGACGCTAAGTGGGGCTCCTGAACTCCGAGACCTCGGGGCCGACACACAGCCTCCTCCCCGAGCACGAGGCTGCCGGCCCCGCCTGGCCCCCGCGCTCTGCCCCGAGTCTACCTTGGAGAGCTGCACGTTCAGGTCACAGATCTCCTGGCTCACTTCGGGGGTGCACAGCAGATCCGTGAGCGCTTTGTAGAGGAGGCCGTTCAGCGCCCTCAGGCGCACGTGGTCGTCCTTCCTGGTCTTCTTTGAGGTGCTCTTCATTAGGAATTCTGCCTGGGAGGGCTTGTAAATCTCCATCCAGAACACAGAAAGGTCAACATTAGATCGTCCGTGAAACTTGCTCTGACTCAGGAAAGTGGGGCTGGGAAGGACTTCCCACCTCGATCAACAAACAGCCAACGTTACTCTGAACCACCTCAGTTTCCATTAAGAAACAATTTACAGACCTGGGTCCTTCTAGATTTTACCTAGCATCCCCCCAAAATTAAAAGTACTGTCACTATGCGTATCTACATCCAAAAATTGTATTGAAACGTAATCCACATAGCATAAAATTCTCCTCCTTAAACAAATCAGTGGTTAACATACAATGTACTTTTTCTAACAAAAGCCACTTAGTACATAAACTTCCAATTTGTGCACACACACGTGCGTCACACACAGATGCTAAAACCAAATGGACGTTTCCGTACTATTTGATGATGTGGACAACATTCCAGAAAACTTCAAAATCATTTTCTTAAGTCAAGGAGCGCCTGGTTACTTGGTTGAATGTCCGACTCTTGGTTTGGGTTCAGGTCCTGATCTCAGGGTCATGAGCTGGCACCCTGAGCTGGGCTCCATGCTCAGGGGGGGTCTGCGATACTCTCTGCCTCTGCCCCCTGCTCACTCTCTCTCTCCCTCTCTCTCAAATAAACAACATCTTTTAAAAAGTAAAAATTCACACTACCCATGTCTCTAGTCCCACCCCGGCAGACTTTGTGTCCTCAAATATGGAAAGGGGAGGACTGCCAGACGGGGCTCCGCCGCCTTCTGGAACCTTATGCCCCCACCCCCCAGCCGAGTCTAGACAGCTCCTCGCAGCCGCTCTGTACTTACCAAGTGAGAGCCCAAGGAAGGACCTTCATACCAAAACTTCTTTCTATGGGGAGAAAATAGGAACTATGAGACTGATGGCAAATTAAAGAAAATAAAATCATATACATCAACTCAACATCACAATATCACGATCCTTCCTAAGGGGCTAAACTTGGGCACAGAAATGATATTACTGGAGAACTAAGAAATTCAGAACTCTAGTCAACAACATGGGCTGTAGAGGACACAGAGGACAATTTTAGTTAACCTCCTCACGTTTACTTAGGGTCTACTTCCAGGCCGCGAGGTGGGCGAAAGAACTCAGAACTACGTAACAGCACGTGAGCACTGTGGGGGTGCACAGCCCCCCAACGGCTGGACTGGAGGCAGACGGGGGGCGGTGATGGGGGAAGGGTCACCGCTCCGGCGAGAGTTCAGACAAGCAAGGACAGCTAGCTGCATGAGCCGTGTGGTGCGGGCTGGGGCCGACGCCAGCGTGGCCTCAGGGGTCCCTGAGCACCCACACGGCGGTCACTCGGAGAGGTTTACAGGCGCGCGTGAGTGCAGGTTAACAAAAGGGCACTTTCTGCTTTGTCGGCTGACAAGGCCTAAGGGACAGACACCCCGGCTCTCAGGGTATCATTTCTGATGGCACCCTACAAGAACAAAGCTTTTCAGAGAAATGGCTGACTCCAGTGCTGAGAAAGCAAATGCTACAAAAACGTTTTTAGGGGCGCCTGGGTGGTTCAGTCGGTAAACCGTCTGCCTTGGGCTCAGGTCATGATCCTGGGGTCCCAGGATCGAGTCCCCCATCAGGCTCCTTGCTCAGTGGGGAGTCTGCTTTCCCCTCTGCCCCTCCCCACTGCCCATGCCCGACATCTATCTCTCTCTCAAATAAATCTTAAGGAAAAAGAAAGTTTTTAAACTTAGAAGCCACCATAGAACCCCATAATGATGAGTGTACCAAAGAATACAGGACCTAAATAAAAAGCTCACAACGGTCAAAGAGAAAACAATCTGAGCAAAATAAAGTCGTATTATTAGGTGAACACCCCGAAGTCCACGCTGACAGAAGTAAGTGCAGGACAAGACGCGCTTCTCTGACGCAGACCCGCAGACATCCCAGGGCACGAATCCCCAGCGCATGTGCGGCTGGCCGCCCGCAGTGAAGTCCCCTAAAGCAGACAGGACGAGACGGGGGTGGGGGACTTGACAACGGATGAAGCTGACACACGTGACCTCGGTCAGTCACCAAGCCAACGGCGACCAACCCAAATCCCCCTCTGTGGCTCTCCTCCCAGGCTCCAGTACACTTGGGACAAGAAAACAAGAAAGTCACACACATCCCAACACAGGGGCACCCTAGAAAACATCCAGCCAGGGCCCGCAAAACCATCAAGGCCATCAAACAGACACAGAAACCGCCAGCAAGAGGAGCCTAAACAGATGATCGGTAGAACGTGGTCTCTGAAAGATCTCATTGAAAAGGAGAATTTCAGACCAATATCCCTGATGAACATGGATGCCAAGATTCTCAACAAGATCCTAGCTAATAGGATCCAACAGCATATTCAAAAGACCATTCATCATGACCAGGTGGGATTTATCCCTGGGACGCAAGGGTCATTCAACATTCGCAAATCAATTTGTGATAGAACCAATCAGTAAGAGAAAAGAGAAGAACCACATGGTCCTCTCCATTGATGCAGAAAAATCATTGGACAAAATCCAGCAAACGTTCCTGATTAAAACTCTCCAAAGTATAGGGAAAGAAGGAACATTCCTCAACATCATAAAGTCTATCTATGAAAAGCCCACAGCAAATATCATTCTCAATGGGGAAAAGCTGACAGCCTTCCCTTTGAGATCAGGAACACGTCAAGGATGCCCACTCTCACCAGTCCTGTTCAACATAGTACTAGAAGTCCTAGCAACAGCAATCAGACAACAGAAAGAAATAAAAGGTATTCAAATTGGAAATGAAGAAGCCAAACTCTCTCTCTTTGCAGATGACATGACACTCTATGTGGAAAACCCAAAAGACTGCACCCCCAAACTACTCGAACTCATACAGCAATTCAGTAATGTGTCAGGATACAAAATCCATGCACAGAAATCAGTTGCTTTCCTATACGCTAACAATGAAAATATGGAAAGGGGGATTAGAGAATCGATTCCATTTACTGTAGCACCAAGAACCATAAGATACTTGGGAATAAACCTAACCAAAGAGGTAAAGGATCTGTACTCGAGGAACTACAGAACACTCATGAAAGAAATTGAAGAAGACACAAAAAGGTGGAAAAGCATTCCATGCTCATGGATCGGAAGAATAAACATTGTTAAAATGTCTATACTCCCCAGAGCAATCTATACTTTCAATGCCATCCTGATCAAAATTCCACCAGTTTTTTTTTCAAAGAGCTGGAACAAACAATCCTAAAATTTGGA